>JAGFNQ010006852.1:0-234760 GCA_024364735.1 Boesenbergia rotunda | reverse complement strand
AACAGATTCGTTGCAGATTTTTTTATTTTTTCTAGACTTATAAAATATCGTAGAAGGCCCTACGGAGATCGGATCGAGACAAAACGAGTTTCTATGTTTCCGTATCGACTTCCCAATCTAACTAGTGGCCTCAAACAAAAATTTTACTGAATAAATTATTTTTTATATTTAAAATTATAGGTAGGTCAAGAAGTTAGAAAAAAAAATTAAGGTTAGAAGTATAAGATTGTTTCATATTAGAAAATTTGATATTCACTGAATCTCTATCAAAAATCGCATTCGAGGTCATCAACGTGATCATGAGATCGTCACGGTCCCATAGGAACTTGTTTTTTTTGAAATCCGAGATTCGTATGGCGATCTACGAATTTTTGAAGGTTCTCTTTTTTTTAAAAAAAAATAGAATTTTGCAACAAAATTTTTTTGTTGCAGATTTGCAACGAATAGGGTTATTTGTTGCAGATTTGTAACGAAATCTGCAACGAATCCTAAATTCGTTGCTAATCAGCAACGAAAAACAGATTCGTTGCAGATTTTTTTATTTTTGCTCGACTTATAAAATATCGTAGAAGGCCCTACGGAGGTCGAATCGAGACGAAACGAGTTTCTATATGTCCGTATCGACTTCTCGATCGAACTAGCAGCCTCAAACAAAAATTTTACTGAATAAATTATTTTTCATATTTAAAATTATAGATAGGTCAAGAAGTTAGAAAAAAAGATTAAGGTTAGAAGTATAAGATTGTTTCATATTAGGAAATTTGATATTTAGTGAATCTCTATCAAAAATTGCATTCGAGGTCGTCAACGTGATCATGAGATCGTCACGGTCCCATAGGAACTTATTTTTTTGAAATCCGAGGTTCGTAGGGCGATTTACGAATTTTTGAAGATCCTCTATTTAAAAAAAAAGAATTTTGCAACGATTTTTTTTCGTTGCAGATTTGCAACGAATATATATATTGGTTGCAGATTTGCAACGAAATCTGTAACGAATTATTTTCTTAATTTTTTTAAAAAATAATATAATTTTCATAATTTAAAAGTATAATAGCGTTTCATATTACAAAATATGATAGTTACCGCATTTTTGTCAAAAATCATATTCGAGGCTGTCAACGTGATCATGAGATCGTCATGGTCCTATAGGAATTTGTTTTGTCAAAATCCGAGGTCCTTAGGGAGATCCAGAAATTTTTAATAGCTTCTATTCTTAAATAAAAAAATTCTGGGGTTTGCAACAAATTTTTTTTGTTGCAGATTTGCAACGAAATTTGGTTTTTCGTTGCAAAATATGTAATATTTGCGACGAAAGATTTTCGGTGCGGATTTGCAGAAATTTGCAACGAAAAGTTTTCGTTGCAAATTTTCAATTATTACCGCCCCTTTTTTGCCCTAGATCGGGAATTCGATTTCAGCTCTCATCCTCGCGGGCGAAAAGTTTCTTACTCGCGCGCACCTCACTCCCACCTCACTCCGGCGCACCTCACTCCCACCTCACTCCGGCGATTTTCTTCCTCACGCGCACCTCACTCCGGCGATTTTCTCATCGTTCCGGCAACTCGGTAGGTTTTCCTCTTCTCTTTTTCTTCCCTTTCCCTTTCTTCTCCTTCTTCTCGCAGGTGGCTGTCCTTCTCGCCGGAGCTGTTCTTGAAGACTCCTTTTCTCGCCGGTGGCCTGGCCGCAGGCAGCCACGGCCGGATCGGCCTGGCCGCAGGCTGCCACGGCCGGATCGGCCTGGCCGCAGGCTGCCACGGCCGGATCGGCCTGGCCGCAGGCAGCCATCTGCTTCTCCTTCTTCTCGCCGGTGGCTGTCCTCGCCGGATCTGCTTTGCCACGGCCGGTTCGACCACCATTTCTCCACTCCTTCTCACGCGCAATCTCCCTCACCGGCGATTTTCTCCTCTCCTTCTTCTCACGCACGACGAATCCCTCACTCCGACGATTTTCTCCTCGTTCCGGCAACTTGGTAAGTTTTCTTCCTCTCATTTTCTTCCCTTTACCGTTCTTCTCCTTCTTCTCGCCGGATCTTCTTCCCGGCAACTCGATGGACCTCCTTCTCGCCGGATCTTCTTTGCCACGCCCGGATCGGCCGCAGCCAGCCATCACCCAGGTAAACATAGACTTGGTTGACTGTTAACTTTTTCCATCTTCATACGAATCTTCTAAGTGACTCATTTGATTTTGTTAGGTTTGAAAATTTTGAAGGCAAACCGTTTGCAATCTCTGATTCAGATTATTTTGTTTTCCATTCTCCCTATAACAAGGTATATCTGATATATTTCATAATTTATTGTTTCTTTTTGTCTTCAAATTTTAAACCACTTTTGATCGATATCTTTTTATTGTTTCACAACAGCTAGTACAGAAAGCTTTTGCTCGTCTCTACTTTAATGACTTCCTGAGGAATACAAGGTTATTTCTTGTCAACTTTCCTTATCCTGTTTTGTCTTGACCTTTCTTAGGGAAAAGTACTCCTTAATTTCTTTAGAAATACATTATCTTTCTTTAAAGATTAGAATTTTTTTATTTGAGTTTTCTTGCTTCTGGCTTGTTATCTTTAATGCCTGCTCAAGAAATACTCACTGGAACTTGTTATATCCTTTTTCCATTAGTTTATTTACATGCTAATTATAGGTTCCCAATACTGATATCACATAATAGATGACGCTTAATGGTATTTGGAATTTATCCTTTCTCTGGTCAGTTTCAGCATTCTGTGCTTGAAAGAACACTATTAGGTCATTTATCCAATCAAAAGAATCAAAACAATAGACTTCGCAGCTCGTTCTTTCATGATTTCCAATTAAATTTTTGGATGGTAAGCACAGAATGTGCGTGAAATTGAGGACTATCTCATCTTTAAACACTGTTTAATGTTTTTCATGCTAACCATCTGATCGGTAACATTGTATAGAAATTGTATTGTCGGTTCATACAGTAACCCTTATGTTGGCTATCAATTAGTACCTGTCTACAAATGTTTATGATGATCTATAACACAATTAACTGAAATGCATGGTACTGGCTTTTTGCCTGTTCATTCACAACTGTAACTTCCAGATCCATCTTATCTTGTTTCAAATCTACTCTCTCATTCAGTTGTATAATTAAAAGAGTTCCTTCCACCTTGTCAGTTGAGTTGCAATTTAATGCTTTTATATGTATTTTGTCTTGAGGTCACAATCTCCTCAGGGTTAGCTACAAACTATTTGGGTTATTTATTGTGAGACCCAACGATATTCAACTCTAGGAACTAAGCTTCTCAAAATCAGTAATAGCGTCTACAATATATATGGTAGTTTAATGTGCCCTGATGAGGATCTGCACCAAGTGGCTGATTGGGCTTGCTACGGATTGGACTCAAAGGTAAAACCACAATAGGCTATAGATAAAGCTCTGTTGTTCCAATTCTCATTGGAATGAAATGGAGCAATTTGAGACCATCCGGCACTAATCTGTTTTTGCTGAAATTTCTTTGTTCATAACTAGAATCCTGTCTAAATCTTTGAATTTAGAATCTCATTGAAAATAGATCATTACGAGCTGAAAATATTCAGTACTAACTAATTATAAGACATCCATAAATAATAATTATAGCAATTTTTTCCTCTTCCATGATGATGATTAAACTCTGTTTTCTCGTTGTGGTTAGTGTTGTTGTGAAGGATGCGAAAGAGAAGCTCGAGCCTTTTACAAAATTGAGTGATGATGAAAGTTATGTAAGTCGTGATCTTGAAAAGGTAATTATTTTGTTTGTTTAGTCTGATGAAAATTTAGATTTATAATCCTATTAGCTCATTTCATTCTTAAAACTGTTCAGGCTTCACAGCAAGTTGCCAAACCTCTATATGATGCAAAAGTTCAACCCTCTACTTTGTTGCCAAAACAACTCGGAAATATGCACACTGCATCACTTTATGCTGCATTTGCATCTGTCATCCACAACAAACATAAAACTCTGGTAACATAATTTCTTTTATTGCCATATTTTCAAGAACTCAAATAAATGGTGTTAATTTAGTTTTCTATATTTGTGTAGGTTGGCCAGCGGATTCTTATGTTCTCATATGGAAGTGGGCTTACCTCAACTATGTTTTCTTTCAAACTTCAGAATGGGCAACATCCATTTAGCCTGTCAAACATTGCTTCCGTTCTTAATGTATCAGAAAAGCTTGAAAGACATGTGGTATGCAACCTCGATGAAGGAAACTAGTTAATTCTTCTTACTACTAGTTCAAAGTTTCTATATGTTCTACTTGCTTCTTTAGGTTACACCTGAAAAGTTTGTGGAGACATTGAAGTTGATGGAACACAGATACAGAGCCAAGGACTTCGAAACAAGCAGAGACACAAGCTTCCTGACACCTGGAACCTTCTACCTCGTGAATCTTGACTCCATGTACTGTCGATATTATGCAAGGAAGGATGTAGAGGAAGCTACACATGGGGAAAATGGTTCTTTAGCCAATGGTCACTGATGATGTCCCTCCTGAATAGGGAAGCTGGTAATGAACCTGGTGATGGTGTTGCTGAATAATTTTTTTAGTGTTGATGTAACCTTGGAACTTAGCACTCTAATAAATGGATTTGGTCTATGAAGTAGCAAGTGATTTGTTTGAGCTACCTTCCTACAGTGAGTAGAGAACTTTCTCTTGGATAGCTATGCAATTAAGAAAGCATCATTTATATTAACCGATTAGATTCTTGGTTGGCCGCTGGATTTTTGTCTTCATGCATGGAAAATACAAGGTATAAACTAGGATTAGCCATTCTAGTTGATTATTTTTTTAAAAAAATAATTTTTAAAAATTGCGACGAATTTTGCAACAAAAAAATTTTGTTGCAAATTTATCGTAAATTTGTGATAAAAATATATTCGTTGCAGAATTCGTTGCAAATTTGCAACGAATAAAATTCGTTGCAGAATTCGTTGGAAATCTGCAACGAATTTATTCGTTGGAAATCTGTAACGAATTTATTCGTTGCAGATTTCCGACAAAAATTGATCGTTGCAGAATTCGTGGCAGATTTGCAACGAATGAATTTGTCGCGGAATTCGTTGCAGATTCATATTAAATTTGTAGATTTGTAATGAAAAAATTTAACTATATTTGTTGCAAATCTGCGACGAAAATAAATTTGTCCCAAATTTCGTTGCAGATTAGCAACGAATTTAATTTGTTGCAAATTTGCAACGAAAGTTTTTCGTTGCAAATTGGCAACGAAGAAAATTCGTTGCAGATTTCGTTGCAGATTGGCAACGAATTTTATTTGTCGCTGATCTGCAACGAATTATTTTTGTCGTTCGTTGCAGATTAGCAACGAATTATTTTTGTCGCAAATTTGCAACGAAATTTATTTATCGCAAAATTCGTTGCAGATTTGCAACAAATTTTTTATAGTTCGACCCCAAATTTGGCAACGAGAATTTAGCAACGAAAATATTTTCGTTGCTAAATTCGTCGCCAAATTATTTTGCAACGAATTTTGAAAAAAAATTCGTTGCAAATTTTGTTGCAAAATCCGAATTTTTTTGTAGTGATTAGAGTTAATTTTGAATTGATTCAAGTGGACTTTGGGAATCAATGATGTCGTAGTGGACTAGAGTTTGAAGATCTCTAAACGAGTTTAAATTTGATATATTATACGTCTCGTAGTTCAATTCGAGTTAAAATTTATGCTCTCTCAAAGTTTATAATTTAACATTCATGTTGTAGCAGTTATGAAACTGTAGCTGCTACAACGTGAAAGCTTAGAGTTTAACATTCACGTTGTAGCAACTATGATTGCGTAACTGTTACAATATGTATTCTGGATAAACTTTGAGAAGTAATAATTTTTGAGTTTGATTGAATCACGAGATGTACAATATATCAAATTGAAACTCATTCAGAGATCTTTGATTTGATATATTATGTGTCTCATAGTTCAATTTAATTTAAAAAGTTATGATCTCTTAAAGTTTATAGTTTAATATTCATATTGTTGTTAGGACTCGATCTGTTCAATTGCGGCCTTATAATGCAATCACATTTTCTGGTCCAATTGCTGTTTTTGTTTCCGTATTCTTGATTTATCCACCGGGTCAATCTGGTTGGTTCTTTGCACCAAGTTTTGGCGTAGCAGCTATATTTAGATTCATCCTCTTTTTCCAAGGGTTTCATAATTGGACGTTAAACCCATTTCATATGATGGGAGTTGTCGGAGTATTAGGCGCTGCTCTGCTATGCGCTATTCATGGTACTACCGTAGAAAATACTTTATTTGAAGATGGTGACAGTGCAAATACATTTCGTGCTTTTAACCCAACTCAAGCCGAAGAGACTTATTCAATGGTTATTACTAATCGTTTTTGGTCCCAAATCTTCGGGGTTGCTTTTTCTAATAAACGTTGGTTACATTTCTTTATGCTATTTGTACCCGTAACTGGTTTATGGATGAGTGCTATTGGGGTAGTTGGTCTGGCTCTGAATCTACGTGCCTACGATTTCGTTTCCCAAGAAATACGTGCAACAAGAAGATCCCGAATTTGAAACTTTCTACACCAAAAATACTCTCTTAAACGAAGGTATTCGTGCTTTGATGGCGGCTCAGGATCAACCTCATGAAAACCTTATATTCCCTGAGGAGGTTCTACCACGTGGAAACGCTCTTTAATGGAACTTTAACTTTAGTTGGTCGTGACCAAGAAACCACAGGTTTCGCTTGGTGGGCCGGGAATGATAGACTTATTAATTTGCTCGGTAAACTACTTGGACCTTTGCGTATAGATAGAGAGGGGGTGAATAGCTACTCTTCGATTTTTTTCTACAATTGTTAGCGGAAGCACAAGAAATATATATATAGACAAAATCAAAAACAACTAAAACAATGCTAACTCTCTTAATTTATTTAGTCTCCACCACCTTAAGGTGACTAATGCAAGGATTCACACTCACACAAGCAATCTCTACGATGCTCTTCTCCTTTTCAAATCAAGCTTGAATGTGGAGAAACCCTTACAAGATGATATCTTCCTCTTACAAGATAAGAATGATTTTTTAGAGGAAGAAATTGAGAACTTCAAAACTTGGAAACTTCAGAACGTGCAAGAAAAATAAGAAGATTAAATTGTGTCTTCTTTAAGTTCTGAAATTTACTTTTGTACTTCCCTCGACATCAGTCGACTGATGTACTTCAACGATCACTATAGCTTACATTTGATTTTTTGTTGTCAGTGTACAACAGTAACCTAGCAGTCGATTGTTGATTGACCTAGTCGATTGGTGATTGACCCAGTCGATTGATCTCTCTGTTTGATATCAATTAATTGATCCTTTCATCAGTCGACTGATCTTTCTGTTTGATCCAGAATCGGGGCAGCAGTTGATTGACTCCTGAATCGGTCGACTGATACATTGCTTCCCAACTTGGCTTAGCCTTCAAACACCTTCTATCAGCCTTGTGCCCTTAAGATGCTTTCGAGCTCTCGACTCTTCATCTTTGCGCTTGCTTTGAGGTGCTTCCCTCGGCTTTATCATGCTAAGTCTTCTTTTGGCAATACTTCATACCTGGACTTTCCTTTGTACCTGTTCACTCAATTTTCATGTTAGACTACCAATTGCCTAACTTAAACTCATTTAACCAAAAATCAAAAGTGCACAATATTTGGAGCATGATTGCACCAACAATTGCAACAACTACAAAACTGTAACTGCTAAAATGTTAAAGTTTAGAGTTTAACATTCACATTGTAGTAATTACGGTTTCGTAGCTATTATAACGTGTATACTGGATAAATTTTGAAAGATCATAACTTTTGACTCGGATGAACTACGAGATGCATAATATATCAAATCAAAACTTGTTCAGAGATCTTTGATTTGACATATTGTGTGTCCCGTGACTCAACTCGAGTAAAAAGTTATGGTCTTTCAAAGTTTAAGATTAAACATTCACGTCGAACCACGAGACACACATTATATCCACTCGAAGCTTGCTCGGATTTCTATAATTTATTATGAGTGGAACCCATAATGATTAGGTTTAAGGTTTAAAAAAAATTAAGACTATGAGAGTCTCCGAATAATTTGTCTTAATATTTCATTTCATGTTTTAGCAACTACATAAATGTAGCTGCTACAACTATCTTGCACCTCAATTGTAATAGCTACGATATCGTAGCTACTACAACTGTATCTTAATCAATTGACAATGACTTTGTTCATTAGTTTGCAGAAGACTATATTGCTAGCCTTTAAAACATCAACAACACATTGTTATTAGTTAAGTCTTCTGAAGATGAGCAACAAGTTGCTATTGATCTTTTGAAGATCAGCGACATAGTCTTTTGTAGAATAGCAACGCAGTCTTCTACGGACCAACAATAATGTAAACAAAGTCATTGACAATTGATTGAGATATTGTAGCAGTCAACTCCAAATGCTTCTCTGACAATGAACGGTAATATCAATCAACTGATACATTTTTGAATATCCCAGATCCATCAGTCGATTTTGTCTCAAAAGTGGTGCTCTAGAGGTTATACCTTTTGATTCCAAATGAAACAAGAAATGTACAACCAGTCAAATCAAAGCTATTTCAGAAATCTACAACTAATTATGAGGTAGAACCTATAATTACCCAGATTCGAGCTCAAAAAATACCGTTTAAGAACTTTTCGAAAGCCCGAAAACTTTTTATCTTTTCTCATTTTAATCTTATTTGTTATTATTTTTCAGGTTTCACCCTATAACTAGTAAGGGAGAGTACATTTTGACTCTTTGCCACTTCATAAATCAACAGGAGTTAGAATAGATGCAATCAGAACTTTCTAGGTTCATCAACCAGTTTCGTTTAAAAGTGGCTAATGGACATAGAGAACTCGAAATGATCTCAAATGAAAATCTATGTACTCGTCTAATGCTCTTGAATATATTGATGCCCTCAAAGATCAACGTGATATACTATATTGAGAGCAATGATTTTTTTCAACTTGATTCACGCATGATAAAAATGATATCAAAAGTGCATTATAAGGGTCACGATGATCATATATATACTTTTTTGATTTTTTGATTTTTGATTATTTTTTGAATGGAGAAGGTCATTGGAGGGTTTCATCAAAAAGTGACTATTAGATCAACAAATTTTGAAATGACTTCAAAGAAAGATCAACATAGATTTAAGATTAAATATTTCTAAAAAAGAACAAAATCATTTTATAACATACCAAATATCAATTTCTTATAGACAAACTACAACAGATCTCAAGTAGATAATTTTCTTTTCTTTCACGAAAAATGATATGCAACATGAATTTGTAGTATGAAATCCAACATGAATGACGTGACCCTCTAATTATAGCGATCCCCGACGGGTTCACTATGTCCCCCAAGGTATAGTTTGGTTCGGAGCGGCGGCCGGAGGTCGCCGTTGGTGTCCAAGTGACAATTAGATGCGTATATAAAAAGTGTCACGTCATTCGTGTTGAGTTTCATGCTACAAATTTATGCTGCATATCATTGCTCTTCTTTCACATAACAATAGAAAGAAGTAAATCTTCAATAACACATTTCAAATTTGACAAGTTATAAAAGAACATATAACATAGTTTATGATCATAAAAGGTTAGCGCAGCTTATATACAACATGCATGATATTCTCTATTAAATGAATGCTTGAACAATGTTTAACATCTTGTCTTGCAATTTTCCTTTTCAGATTTTTAACTTCTTGTATGAATAGGAATGATAATGTGATCTAAAATCCACTTCCAATCTTTCCTTTTTTTCTGTTCAACATCCATGAACTTAGACAAAACAATTAGTTTTATAAAGTAAATGCTCAAGTTCTATTTGCATTTATCTTATATTGACTGGTTAACTTCTTGTTGTCTGGATTCTAGACCTCTTATTTCAAATTCATTCACTATCTTTAGTATTTTGCAAGAAGAGATAAATATTATACAAATAGCAATTATAGAGATTTTTGTTAATTTAAAAAAAAATAGTTCCACAAACACACATAAATTAGTGTATGACACTAATTCTAAAAGAACATCTCCAACCAACACCATGTCACTATCATTGTCTTTGTAAGTAATGACATATTCATATTCGTTGTAATAATTATTTTCTTCATATTTCTCATGCAAAAGATGTGAGTATCAATAATTTACAATAATAATTATTGAGAAATATAAACACATATCAGTTTGTGATGATAGCAACAATTAAGTCATTCTTAATTTACCTAAGGAAAATAATTTGAATTTATTATCCAAGAACACTCTTAGCTCCTTGTACACCTTGTAAACCTTGAGGTCAATCTTCCTCAGGTAAGGAGCCCCATCCATGCTGAAACGAGATTAGTACGAAAAACGACAACAAGAACAATAGAGAACACACTAGATTTACGTGGAAACCCCTTAACGGGAAAAAACCACGAGCAGAGGAGGAAAAATCACTATGAACGGTGGAATATAAAGTTAGCGACTCTGATAAAGTAAAGAGAAGTAGAGAGAAAAGAGAGGTAGAGAGAAAGAAAGAAGAGGTAACCAAATAACTTTCTTGATTGATAAAACTTGTCCATGAGATACACAATTTATAAAGACCTTAAGATACTTAGTCAAATGAAAAATTAATAACGAAACTATTAATTAACAGATTTATAAATCGGTTAATTAACATATTAATAAGAAAAATATCTAATAATAAATTAACGGATTAAACTGAATTCGGGTCACAAAACTCTAACAATCTCCGCCTTGGATGAGAATTTCACAAATTTTCAAAAGAACATTCTCCACCTCTTCCACAAAAGTCTCACAGGCAAATCTCAGCATTTAGCACTAACCAAGTCCAAGAAATGCTTAAACTTGGCTATAGGGAGTGACTTGGTCATCATATCAGCGGGATTATCATGAGTACTGACCTTCCTGACAATAATATCACCACGAGCAATAACATCACGTATAAAATGATACCTCACATCAATGTGCTTTGTCCTCTCATGAAACATCTAATCCTTCGTAAGGAAAATGACACTCTGACTATCACAAAAGATTGTAGTAATCTGCAAGTTTTCGCTAAGCTCACTGTAGAGTCCTTCCAACCAAATAGCTTCTTTACAAGTTTCTGTAATAGCCATGTATTCAGCCTCTGTAGTGGACAATGCAACTGTATTCTGCAAAGTAGCTTTCCAACTGATAGCACAACCACCAACAGTGAATACGTACCCCGTAAGTGATCTCCTTTTATCAATGTCACCTTGTGACGGCAACATCACCTATTACTGTAGATCCCTACAGAACATATAAATTGGCGGTTCTCCTTAGTCCCTTCATCACAACAAGAGACTCTTTACTGACCTTCACAGCTCCACCTTCACCAGTGTACTTGTACCCTTTAGAATCAAGAATACTCAAAGATGTCATATTTCTCTTCAAATTAGGGATGTGCCTCACATTACCAAGTGTCTGAATGACACCATCAAATATCTTAATTCTGACCGTACCAATGCCAACGATTCTGCAGGATGCATTATTGCCCATCAAAACTGCACAACTTGAAACCGTTTTATATGTTGAAAATCAGTCCCGATTGGGACACATATGAAACGTACAGCCAGAATCAAGAATCCATTCCTCACTCTGCTTTAAATCAGCATCAGATGCAACAAGAAGTTCACCATCACTGTGATTTTCGGCAACATCAGCCTCACTAGACTTCTCTGATTGTTTTCCCCTCGAATTTTCACCTGCCCTTTTATTCTTATTCTGCAACTTGTAACATTTTGATTTGATGTGGCTCTTCTTCTTGCAATAATTACAGATCTTATCGCTATTTATGGATTTCGACCTGCCCCTGATATTACCATCAGAGTCTTCCTCCTGAGTCCTTCCTCGAATAATAAGACTCTCACCCTGAGCCTCAGATCCTTCGACAGGCTATTTCATTTTCTCTTTTGAAAATAATGAATCATAAACTTCATTTAAAGTAAGAGTATCACGACTATATAAAATAGTATCTCTAAAAGCCGTATATGACGAGGGCAAAGAACACAATAAGATCAATGCTAAATCTTCATCGTCATATTTGACCTCCAAAGCCTCTAGGTCAGAGATGATTTCCTTAAACACGGTCAAATGATCTCTTAACGACGTACCTTCTGCCATGCGATGAGAATACAAACGTTGTTTCAAACCCAGCTTGCTCGTAAGACTTTTTCTCATGCACAACTGCTCCAGTTTTAACCATAGTACAGCAACGGATTTGTCCTTCAAAACATCCTGTAAAATATCATTCGATAGGTGAAGGTAGATATGAGATAGGGCTTTTCGATCCTTACGTTCATTTTCCTCCTTTGTCCATGTCGAGGGCATATTGTCAATCCCGAATAGTGCGTCGTCCAAGTTCAGATGCCCTAGCACCGCTCGCATCTTAACTTGCCACAGCGTAAACCTGGTGTTGCGATCCAAAAGCGGAATATCATACTTCATGTTTGTCGTTGTCATTAATCCTGTTTGAAATCTTCAAAACTAACCTTGCTCTGATATCACTTGAAACGAGATTAGTACGAAAAACGACAACAAGAACAGTAGAGAACACACCAGATTTACGTGGAAAACCCTTGACGGGAAAAAATCATGGGCAGAGGAGGAAAAATCACTATGAACGGTGGAATACAAAGTTGACGACTCAGATAAAGTAAAGGGAAGTAGAGAGAAAAGAGAGGTAGAGAGAAAGAAAGAAGAGGTAACCAAATAACTTTCTTGATTGATAAAACTTGTCCATGAGATACACAATTTATAAAGACCTTAGGATACTTAGTCAAATGAAAAATTAATAACGAAATTGTTAATTAACAGATTTATAAAGAATTTGTTAATTAACATATTAATAAGAAAAATATCTAATAATAAATTAATGGATTAAACTGAATTCGGGTCACCAAACTCTAACACATGCTAACCTGCACAAGCAACCGGGTGGCTTTTGTCTTTGCCTTTAATTGTGGCTTGACATTTCTTCAAACAAATAATGGTAAAAAAATATAACCACCCTAAAATACAAAGTTTATATTTTTGATCCGAAATCAAAAACTTATTTCGCCATTAGGGATGCACAGGCACTCCTGTGATCGGAGTCGCTCTCTGGCAAAGAATCGACGAAATCAATCTCATCCTCCGAAAGTGCTCATTTTCCATCTCTCATGATCAACTTCTCGGATGCATCAGAGCCCGATAGAACAAGTCGCAGCTCGATGTCCTTGACGTAGCTCGCCATGACTTCCATGTCATGCATTCGCTTTCTTTCAAATCTCGATCAAAAACATCATTGATTCCCAGAACCCACTATGAATTGATTCAAACCTCTAACCTTGATTTCAAACTGTTGTCAACTTTTCGCGTTCTTTTTGCACCGTTGGACGGAGGTGAAGGAGACGATGGAGAAAATTTGCTGAGACGGAGGAGGGGTGGCCGATTAGGTTTTTTATAGGAAAATAGAGTGTTTTGGATTTATTTATTTATTTGTTTTTAATTCACGTGAATAATAAAAAAGAGGAAAGAATACGTGATTTAACCGATTCAAAAATGGACTACGCTCTAATTTATTAATCCTTAAAATTAAGTATGGAGTTTGGTAAAGCGATGAAAATTTGTATCGCGACATTTAACACACGACAGCGTAAAACACGTGTCCCGTTTCCTAATAAACGGGAAAGGGCGCTATACGGAAGAAGGTCTCCTCCTCCTCCTCCTCTGCCAAGTCGCCTGCAGCTTCCTCTCTCCAGATCGCTCCTTCCCTCTCGGTCGATCGGTGGATGAATCACCGGAAATGCGTCTCCTCGCCTCCTTACTCGACGGCGCTGCTCGCCCCTCCTTCTCCAAGCTCGTTCTCGTCTTCGCTGCCAGGTCGTTTTTTTCCTCCTCGATTAATCGTTCCAATCACTCTGTTGCTCGATCGCTTTTCGCCTTCTCCTATCTCGTTGCGGTCTTTGCTGCCGGATCCTTGCTTTCTCCTCTATGCGTCACTGTGCTTTTCGATCGAATTTTATGAGGCGGTTTATTGGTCAGTCTTAATTGTGAATTAATCTTCGTGTCATACGAGAGGATGAAAATTGTTCAGTTTATATCATCGTTGGATACAATTTACCTCTACTTTATTATTATTATTATTATTTTGTGCTGAATCTCGGTATGCTGCAGTGGTGGAGGATTAGTGGCATATGCCGATGCAAGACCAGATCCAGCTCCGGATGAACTATCTCAGGTGCCTCCCAAGAAGAAGGTGTTAGTGCTTGGAACTGGTTGGGCTGGCACGACTTTCTTGAGGAATGTTGATAGTTCAATGTACGACGTGCAAGTGATATCTCCACGGAACTATTTTGCATTCACGCCTTTGCTGCCGAGCGTCACATGTGGAACAGTTGAGCCCCGAAGCATCGTTGAACCCATACGAAGAATCATAAAGAAGGTATGTGCGTTTCAGAGTAATGAATTCTCATCTGTTTACTTTAAGACAGGGCGAATGAATATGTATTGATGATCTTTGTTGCACAATCGCCATCAAGCCTAATTGGAAAAAAGAATGTATTCCATATGTCTACTGTGATATAAAGGATTACTTACGGGCAATATTGAAACTGTTGTTTTCTTTGGGAATGTTCATTGTTGCTGGAACTATATGGTATGGATTAACAACAACTCCGATAGAATTATTAGCTCCCACTTGTAATCCTTAAGTTCTTAAGCCAAAACTACCTATCTCATACAACCTCCAAATGAGTTGGGGTGGCTTTGTTCATGTTTACACATCACTTCTTGATGAGGTGCACAGAAATTTCTGTCACGGTTTAACCTACGAGAAGTTTGCCAATGCTTTTAATGAGGATTTTTCCTATCAAATCAAATAAGTATTTATTGTTAGACTGTGATGATCCCATACAAGGAAATTTTGCACTTATAAGAACTTCAGTTTACATAAAAAGGGCGGTTTTAATCCAATTTCGTTTATTATTTTATTGTAGTACACTGCTATAGCATGGATCACATAATGATAGGATGGGGATAAGGTTGGAGTCAAGTGTTTTCTTATACTTTTTGTTGTTGCTTTTGATCATTATCTTTCTCAATTTGGTTCATTTTTGCTCTGAGATATTCTGTATCATAACCAAAAGATTTATTATGATTCTTTCATGGATCACAAATTTGGTAGAAAGGTGGAGAAATTAAATTTTGGGAAGCTGAATGCTTGAAGATTGACCCAGAGAAAAAGCAGGTTCTTTGTCAGACTGACATTGGAACAAATTTTGAAGGAAACGGTGAATTTGTTGTCAATTATGACTACCTGGTTATAGCGGTTGGGGCAAAGGTAAATACCTTCAATATACCTGGCGTGGAGCAGCATTGTTATTTCTTGAAGGTAATTTCACACGATGATTAATTTCTATATGAATGATTGGTATACCCTAATTTGTTAGTGAAAAAAACTTGGGTATTTTACAGGCTACAAAATATTTCCTTTTTTACAGATGTGGAATACAGATTGTCCTTTTCTTATACCTTATTCATTATATAGGGATATATTGATACTAATCATGTGCTTTTTATTGTTGCAGTCTTGGATTTATAACACAGAGCCAATATTAAATTATGTGAATTATTCATTTGGATGAACTTTTTTTTTTTTGCAGGAAGTAGAGGATGCCCAGAAGATACGGAGAAGCGTGATCAACTGTTTCGAAAAGGCTACACTTCCATACCTTGATGAAGAAGAGAGGGCAAGAATTCTGCACTTTGTTGTTATTGGTGGTGGTCCATCTGGTGTTGAATTTGCAGCAGAGTTGCATGACTTCGTTACTGAAGATTTGGCTAAATTGTACCCAACCGTACAGAACCTAGTCAATATAACAGTTCTTGAAACTGCAGAGCACATATTGACCATGTAATACGAAGATTAATCATTGTTTGTTGAAGTATTTCAAATATATTTTGTCTGTAATTGCTCCATTACCTGAGTCTAGAAAAACTAACCTCTTTCTCTCACATTATTTTATTTGAATTGTCCTATCATGCACAGGTTCGACAAAAGGATCACTGAATTTGCTGAAAAGAAGTTTCAAAGAGATGGTATTGATCTGAAGACAGGATTTAAGGTTGTAAAAGTGTCTGATAAGACTATCACTACTGAAAATGTATCACATGGAGAGACTTCTATACCGTATGGAATGGCAGTTTGGTCAGCTGGCATTGGCCCCCGTCCTGTGATATTGGACTTCATGAGAAAAATTGGTCAGGTTAATTGCTTCTTTGCTGTCATGATGTTTTGTTATTCTTGTAAACCTGGTTTAGAGATTTCAGCTTGCTTTGTTTCTTAGTCCAGATATTTCTTGTCTTTTGCGGCTATTCACAGGGAAATAGAAGAGCAGTAGCTACTGATGAATGGCTTAGAGTGCGTGGATGGGATGGTGTCTATGCTATTGGTGACTGTGCCACTATGAGCCAAAGAAAAGTCATGGTAGATACTCTTCTGGTTTTTATCCTACGATCTTCCTTACTATCGAGAAACATTAGTCTTATCATTGCACATGGAATGACATTATGCATATGTGCACTCTCTCTCCTAATGCCTTTTCTTCGCTAGTCTCTATGACTTACTGTTGCCAGCCTTGGCTAGTCTTGATAATGTACTCTATTCCTTCATACAGAGTTCAAATCATGTCTTCTCTATCACAAAGTAGTTGTATAAGCACTAATACAAAGTTAAATTGATATACCCTCTCAACCTTAAATAGAACAATGTTGTCATAATTTTGTAAACCCATTATCTAAAGAGGGCAAGTCATCTATTGTATGCTGGGTTACATATAAAAACAGAACACTATGCCATCTTCAATATGGATAAATTCTATTGGAACCATGGAACTTTGTATGTTTTAATTATGATTTTGCTCTCTTTTTTAGATCCTTGCCTAACAAATGTGTTACATGAATTGTTATTCTAAAACATTCTCCTAATGTACCTCTGTATCCAGGAAGACATCTTGGAAATCTTTAGACTCGCTGATAAAGATAATTCAGGAACATTAACCGTGAAAGAAATCAAAGATGCTCTAGAAGATATTTACATAAGGTATCCCCAAGTTGAACTCTATCTAAAAAGCAAGCACATGAAAGACATTCTTGATTTGATAAAGGCTTCGAAAGGTGATGTTAAGAAGGAAGATGTCGAAATCACCATAGAGGAGTTCAAAAATGCTCTTGCTGATGTTGATTCCCAGGTCAAAAATCTTCCTGCAACAGCTCAGGTATTTATCTTTCTGGAAACATTTTTCATTGAGTTCAATGAAGGAATTTTGTGTTGACACATGCAATGTAAGGTCCTTCCTCATCTCGTTTCCTTTTGTTGCCACTTGCAGGTTGCCGCACAACAAGGAAATTATCTTGCCAAATGTTTTAACAAAATGAAGGATTCGGAAGAGAATCCTGAAGGTCCACGGCGGATAAGAGAACCGGGCCGTCATCGCTTTCGTCCCTTTAGGTACTTATTTGATTTTTCCCATTCGGTTTTGTTTGTTAGCAAAGGCAAAAGCTGGTTGTTGGATTATTGAAGTAGATGCTCTTACTTAAAACAAGAAACTTGGGTGAATGAAACTCCTAATTGAGTTTTAGAATGAGTCAATATACATTCCACTCTTGATTGAAAAGTTGACTGTGACTCATTCCTCGCTACCTTGTTCCATCAAGAGCATTGGAGTACGGCCATCATGATTCTACGGCTACTAAAAATTTATAAAAAACTCCTTGAAATGAGCACATAATATAGCTCTCTGAGTAGTCAAAGGAGCAAAGCCACTCTGTGGATGGAGAGCAGACCATAAATAACAGAAGAAATAAACCAGAAACAAAATATAGGAGATATAGCGCATTAACGATCTTATGCTTTGGTAGGTAGTGCAATGTTTGATTTGGTTGAGTAACCAGACTTCAAACTCTCAGGGAAAAAAATCAATTTACATAATAAGGTACACTTTCAGAATTGAATCTCTTTCACTGTGTCTCTAATCTTGGTTTGTTCTTTCTTAAAGATACAGGCATCTTGGACAATTTGCTCCTTTGGGAGGAGAACAAGCAGCTGCCCAACTCCCAGGAGATTGGATTTCCATAGGACGAAGCACACAATGGCTTTGGTACTCCGTATACGCAACGTATGTGATTTCTACCTTCCTTCTGTTTTAGATCATTTTAAACCCACTTTTTGTTTTTTTTTTTTCCTTTTCGCAAACCCTAAACTACCAACAAACAACAAACTTGTTCACTCATTATCTGAATCAATATGCAGCAAACAAGTGAGTTGGCGCACAAGAGCACTGGTAGTATCTGACTGGACTAGGCGATTCATATTTGGGAGGGACTCAAGTGGTATATGATTCTGCAACAAAATATAAACTCGTCTTCTCATACAATGATTTTGGTGGAATTTCGATATATTATTCCACAATGAACGATGAGCTGCCATTTACTTTGCTGCTTGTTTTCTTTTTTTAATAAATCTTGATGTAATCCTCATTCACGTTACTATGGATAACTTTCTTTTTGGCCACATAAAACATGAATGATTGTTCCTTGAGTAAATTGTTCTTCACCAATATATGTATTGTTCTCTTTTATTAAAAAAAAAGAAGAAAGAACATAATTTTAATCGATATAAATGTTGAAAATGGCAGATGAAGATTTACATTACCTGAATGAAAATTGAAGCAATTCTACAATTACAATTGGCAGATGAATCAAAGGGGGCGATCTAAAATTCCAAGAAAAAGAATCTAGGTAAAAGGGAAAAGACCTAGATCACAAGAATAAAGTTAATAAAGATCAGTGATCACCCCCTCTCTGAGTTTCATTCAAGATCCAAGCGGAAGAATCAAAGATTGAGAAAGGAAAGCTTGGAGGATGGATGGATCAAGCTTCAAACTTGTATCATTTCACAAGACAAATGCGCTTGTGGCAGAATCAAGCCCAATGGCAAGGAACAATCGCAAAGCTAAAAAAAACGCAAAAGCGAAAATAATCCTAAAAGCAATGCACAACAAGGATCCGAGCAGATTTTCAATTCGGTACCAGTATGCAAAAGATTGAATCTTTTTCAGTCATCATCTCCAGGAGATGCCCTAGAAGAGCCGCCTGTCTTCTTAGGGAGGAGGAGGCTATGGATGTTGGGCGTCACGCCGCCGCTGGCGATCGTAACATCTCCCAAAAGCTTCGATAACTCCTCATCATTCCTTATCGCAAGCTGGATGTGCCTGGGGTTGATCCTGGTCTTCTTGTTGTCCCTCGCTGCATACCCAGCAAGTTCCAAAACCTGAATGAATGAGGCACTTTGGATTTAAGCAAAACAAAACCAAACAAAAAAAACAAAATTATCTTTGAATCGATGTATGAAATTGACGAAGCCCAAGACGATTTTCAGTAATCAGGATGAAAATTTCAAACCAAAATCAAAAGATTAGCGGCAGGTTCAGGAAACCGAAGTTAAATTGGGTATAACAAACAAAAATCGTAGATTTTTC
Source organism: Boesenbergia rotunda (assembly GCA_024364735.1). Lineage (NCBI taxonomy): Eukaryota > Viridiplantae > Streptophyta > Magnoliopsida > Zingiberales > Zingiberaceae > Boesenbergia > Boesenbergia rotunda. The sequence goes on along the minus strand of JAGFNQ010006852.1, from coordinate 215,203 downwards.
ACACCAGATGAAGAAGACAAAGCAATCAAGAGGAAAAGAGGGGGTAGATCCAAACCTCTGCGGCGAGGTACTCAAGGACGCCGGCGAGGTATACGGGAGCTCCTTCGCTGACGCGCTCCGCGTACTTCCCGACCCTGAGCAACCGGTCGATTCTACCGACGGGGAAACGGAGTCCGGCCTTGCTGCTCCTCGACGTGCCCTTTTTCTCGGGAGCGACGGAGGAGTTCGATTTCCCCCTTCCGGCCATGGCGTCAAACTCTCGAGGGCGGGAACAACAGTTCGAGACTTTGCCAAGTGAAGCTGCAGTCCTATTTATAAGCAACGGCGAGAGACCGTCATCGGCCGCGATTGATATCCCGCGGGTCGATCTTTCTAGCCGTCCGATGAATTAACGTTGGAACGGTTCGATACTTTGGATCATTAAAAAATTAACAGACTTTTTACCAAATCAAAAATACTAATGAATAGTTTGTTATTTACGAAATCGATTCTTTTTCTTGAGTTTAAATCGTAGGCAGTTTCAAAAATACATAAATAATGTACCGATATTGATTTTATCTCTTAAAAATCATGGGCGGAGCTGATGTAGGCCTGGGCAGCTGCTCACACTCGGGCCTCAACAAAAAAAATGATACGTGAAATTAAAAAAAATTAAGAATAAAAATATAATCATTAAATGATGATTTCTTTAAGAAAAAGAGTATGTAATGAATCTTCAAGGTCGCTCAAGAGCTATAAACAAATACAATTATAAAATTGATTTTCTATTGATCTACAATGACCCATCAAAGTAACAAATTTGCATTACTATCATGTTGATTTATTTTATAGTGTTATTAATATGCAACTTCAAGAATTAAATGATTGTACTCGAAGGCAGATACAGAGTTACTCCTTTATGTAGCTTGTTTGTGCTCATAAAATTCATTTTTGGCCTTTGACAAGAAAATATTGATGTGACTATTTGAGTTTTATCCATAAGATTTTTCAAGATTTAATCTCATCCTACTTGATGATCAACTTGAAACAATTGTAAAGTAATTATTTTATGGTGTTTTATGATTATAAGATTTTATATTTTTTCTTTATTAATTATATTATATTGTTGCCTATAGAAGTGCAAACGAACGTAATTGAATAATATGAAAATATTGATATTTGAGTTCGAGTTCAAAAAAATATACTTGTGATATTCGAATTCTATTTGAAGCTCGTAAATATAAATAGTTTTGGCTCGAGTTCAATTTGAAATAAAATTCAAGTTTGGTTCGACTTGTTTGAACCTCGATTTGAGTAGAATCGAACTATAGTTTGAAATGACTAAAATTCGAGTTCGATTCAAATTATTCGGATCTTAATTTGAGCATATTTAAATTAAAAATGTGTAAAAAAACAAATGTTTGATTCCAGTTCGGCTCGCGAGCAATTAGTGAACAATTGAACAAAATAGTATAGGTTCAAATTTAACTCGAAAAAATTATATCGAATTCAATAATTTCAAATACGAATCAAATATTTTTCAAGCCGGCTAGAAATGCTCATGAACATGTTCGATTCATTTGCACTCTAGTTGCCTATGGTGAACCAAGATCTTAGCTCCGCCCCTGAAAAAAATAATCAATTTATATTTAAAAAATTATTTTTCCTGATATAATACTTCAAATTAATATTTGAAATATAATAAAAAAATTAAATCACCATATATCAATCTAAATCAGATTGATTTGAAATATAATCAAAAGAATTAAATCAACATATATCAATCGAAATCAGACTGATGGATTACAAAGCTAAAAATAATATGTAACATGTTCCATATACTCATGATATTTATATTTTTAAACATCAATTTTATACATCAGGTTGAAAAACAAATTTTTTATTATAAAATATTTTTTAATCAACTTTTTTAAAGATTTTTAATTATTTACAAAACTAACTTCTGGGGATAGAGTTTAAAATGATATAAAAAATTAATAGATCGTAAGAGCTTTGAATGATATCGAATGAAAGATTTTTAATCAATTACAAAACTAACTTCTAAACGTAGAGCGTGGAATTCTAAACGTAGAGCGTGGAATGCTGTGAGACATTAAGGGGCTTTGATTTTTTCCATTTTTTATTTTTTTAAAAATCATATTTTATAATTTTTCAAAAAATAATTTTATTTTATTCTCTAATTTTACAGAAAATACTATCCAAAAAACCATATTTTTTATAATATATCTTTTTCTGAAAAATATAAATCAAATACATTTTTCAAAAAACTTTATTTTCTATAAATAAAAATAAAAATAAAAATCAAGCATACCAAACACCCTTAGGACTTAGAATAATATTGAATGAGATTTCATGTGCTCATCTAATTTTCAAGTCCTCAAATATCAATTCACTACATTAAAACCAACAAATTTTTAATCATAAAATTTTTTTATTTTTTTTAAAAAAGAATCAATTACTATAATATATTAGTTGATTAAAATTATTATTCATAACCATATAACTTACCTAACCAACTGTTTGACGATAACAATTAATTCGGTACCAAATATGCAATTTAAATATTTTCAAAATCACCAACACAAATTAACTAAATTGAAAGTTTAACTATGAGATTCAACAATTTGCCGTGAATTTTAAATTGAAATAAAAAAAATTACATACTAAACTTACAAATAAATTTCATTCGATCAATTTTATTGCAACAAAAAGTTCCGGAAATTTTTTCAATAATTTGGTAAAACCAATATTTTAAAGTTGATCATTAGGCTCAAAAGAACTTTATATAAAATATATAAATAAAAATAAAAACAAACACTTTGAACATCATCAACATTAAAACGAAACAAGAAAATCAACATGAAACGCAAACCATTCAAATAAGTGAAACAGGATCATGAGGATTCATTTTGGTGCAAGATCTAGCAAACTAATACAATGCAAACGAGAACATAATATAGATTTTTAAAAGATAACTCGGAGACTAAAAAAAACCTGAAATTAATGTTCGATATCACTTATCCTTCCATACTACAACAACAACAACAACAAAACCTTATCCCACTAGGTGGGGTCGGCTATATGGATCCTTTTACGCCATTGAGTTCTATCCCCTACTATATCATCATCTAGATTTAAATAAAATTTATCTTGTTTTATTGTTGCCAACCAAGTCTTTTTTGGTCTTCCTCTCCCTCTTTTAATGTGCGTATTTATCATAGTTTCACATCGTCTAACAGGGACATTTATTGGTCTTCTAAGTACATGTCCGTACTTATCCTTCCATACTGATTGATTAAAAAAAATCTTTTACCCAAGGATTTTCATACTTCTGATTGCGAAAAAAAAAGCACTTAGAACACACGATACGGTTTTCCCATTGTGCTCTTCAGGTATAGGCATTTCACCTGTGTCAAACATAAGAATGTTAAAACAATGAGATGACAATTTTGAGAATAAAGTTGAAAGAAGGGAAGAAGAATTGGAACTATAAAAAGAATTCAAGAACGAGAAAGTATCGTCAATGTAGCATGTCAATTACTTCAAGTGTTAGTTTGTTCAAACTGAATGCGGGTCTCGGTAAAGCATCTAAAACACGATTTGAAGGGGCGACGGAGAACTTACGTTTTGCCAGTTCTTCTTCAGCAAAGACACGAGTAAATTGACGCTCGTTTGCACATTCTGAAAAATATGCTTTTCCTCCATGCCAGCATTGGCAACAGCAACGCCCATGCAGAGGACCTTCTTGAGTTGAAATTTCACTGTCGCCTTTGTCTCATTTACCTTTGCGTCCAACGGTTCTTGGTGACTAACTAATGCAGGAAACTTCCCTGTGAACACAATTAGCAAATCTAAGTGAAAATTGAAATCTAAAAGAGTCCAGAGTAAACGAAAAAATGACTCCAGAAAGCGCAAGTTCATAGGTAATGGGTTAAATAGGTAAAAGGAATACATTGTACATGCTGCAAACTAATATGAAAAATATACAATAACTAATTTTGATATAGGAGTAAATACATGTCGCATTTTGACATTAAGCATTTGATATTAACATATTTTTATCAGTTCCAAGCTACCATGGCGTCAGAGCAACTAAGCTAATTATGAAAAAACATATCCTTAACATTTCAGTATAGTTTGCTTAAATACACTGTAAAACGTTGGTGATATATTGATCTTTAATATGCATATTTAAGCTTGTCTTCATGCAGAAGCACACAGCATTTATATGGCACCATTTGATGTGAAGTAACATTCAGTCTTATTCAAGAATAGTGAATAGCAAACCCAAAACAAAATTATTCTCCTCAGGTCACCGGCAAATGGGGAAAAAATAGAGCTGCCAGTTGCAGAATCACATATATTAAACGATCATATAAAGAATCAGAGCTTGCCTGCCTTGTTAAGACCAGGACCAAGAAGACGAGGAATCTGTTTAATGATAGCTTCTGATGCTAGGAAGGCATGGTACTTCTTAGCAAGTTTCTTCACAAGCTTCTTGTTTTTGTTCATCTTCTTCAAACTCTCAACGTCCATGTAATCAAGTCCTATCTTCTCTGCCTGAAAGTGACAAGAATTATTAGCACAACATGCTTTAGTCAGTTGCTCATTGACACAAGTCACAGGGCATCTTGATCAGAATTCTGGTTGTTGGAATTCTGCAAACTTAATAAGAAACTACTTAACACTTACATAGATTTAATAAGATAATTATTTAAGCTTCAAATTTTAAAAAACTAAAAAAAATAATCAGTCACATTACTTTTATATTGTGTTTACTTTGAAAAGGCTCTGATCAACAGGACGAGGCAAGTTAACCAGCTCAAGACAAGGTATAGCACACATACAATTGACAAGATTTAATTAATTACATTTTTCTTTTGACAATAAGATCAATAATGTTAGTCGTAGATGATCAAAAGCAAAAACAGAAAATCCATAAAGCTCATCCAACATTAAAACCAAAGTTTCTTATGACTGTTTACATGAGATGATGGAACAGAAGAAAAAAATTGATTGAGTTTAAACTTATTCTAAAGACATAAATACCCATTATTCAGGTACCATTTATCAAAGAATAAGGTTTTGCTAATCTCTACCATACATTTCAGACCAACATTGGCACACAAAAAAAAAGTAAACTTGAGAAAAAGGGTCCATTGTTTATCCTTCCAATTAGACTAATGCATGTTAAAGTAAACAAAGGGCAGCCCGGGTGCATTAAGCTCCCACCAATGCGGGTCACATTGGATTAATTGTACGCAATCTTAACCTATATTGCAAAAGGTTGTTTTCCCGACTCAAACTTGTGACCACAGGATCACATCGCAGCAACTTTCTTGGAAAATTTCGACCCAGTTTTCAATCATTATTATTTCCTACCATCCAACTTTCTTCATTGGAAAACAATCGTAAATGACTTCGTAAAGATATAAACATGGATTCTAGAAAATCAATAATTTGGGGAAAGAATGATAAAATGTTCCAATATGAGTACCTCTTCAACATGTTGTGCATCACCCAGCATGCAAACTTTCATTTTGGGGCGTGGAATATGTTGTAGCTTCACAGAACCACTGAATCGCTTATCCTTTTGAGGATCATAATTTTTCAAACCAATCTGTAGTTCGATTGTCTCAGTGAAGTTCCGTTTCTTATCTCGAGAATCAGCAAGGATCTGTGAGATAGCTTCCTTCACAACATCACTCTGCAACTTACTGTGATTGTAATAATTTTTCAGAAAGTTAGTTCAGCATGATAAAAAAAATTAAAACTGTAATTGAGAACTATTGTAACAGCAGAGTAATGTGTACAAAAAGAAATTTTTGGTAATTCATTGCGAATGTCCAGAATGTGTCGAGATTGCTAATGAAGTTGACAGGAAATTAGGAAGATTGAAAATTAGTGCAAATGTATACACAGCAAGAGACAATTACTTGATGTAACAGAAAACGAAGGAGTTTTGCAAAACAAAGAGATCATGAAGCTCAGATATAACATACTAGGATATAAAAAAGGTTGTACAATAATAGTGTCGTAATAGAAGCAAATAATAATATGCCAGGCAAATAATGAATTATCACAACAGTAGGCAACTGACTAATTTGCAAACTAAATTGTAGCAGAATTAATATTAGGCCAAATGCTTATTGTGGTTAACAAACATAATAGCTAATCTATAGCTATTCCACAACCCATAAAAATCGCTTATGACTAGAGCCATAGAGGAAGGAACTCATACGTACTGATCAACTTTGAACTTTATAAATACTTCCAACCATTTAACCAAAAGAACTACACCGGCATTTGAGCAACATACAGGCCATAATATGGAGGGAGGGAAAAAAAAGCGGATTCAACATGCGAGAGAGAGAGAGAGAGAGAGAGAGACGTGTAAAAGAAAACAGATAGTATCCAAAAAGATCTAACAGCAGCTCTAAAGGGAATTACAGACTGAATAATACCTCATTTTTCACGCGTACGTCTTCGTTTCTTCGACGCTTCAAAGCAAAAATCAAACTGATAAAATGAGCTCCTCCGCAAAAAAAAAAAACAATTTTTACGGGTAAGATAATCAAAATCAAAACAAATTTTCACTGTTAAAAACCAAAGACCAAGCAGCGGATAAAAGTGCCGGTAAATGCTTAGGATAAGAAAAAGGACTAAACGAGCATCATCTACTTTGGGAAGCACACCTCGGAGCTGCCGGTGTGACAAGATCGCCGAACCCCTCCAGGAGCACGAAACGCACCCCTTATGTATCGCGAAATGTGGAATGGGAGAGGCGAACGCCCTAAAACCCTAAAATTTCCAGAGATGGTCACTGCTGACCGTTGGATTTGGAACCAACGGACAACTATCTGGGCCTGGGTAGCGGGTCGTGCCGGGCCGTCACCATTGCAGCGTTAGAGAAATTAGGGATGGCAATTTCACCCGAATCCGACGGAGAATTCGACATCCGACCCGAATGAAGGAGGATATGGAGGGACTATTAATATCCGATATCCGACCTGAATACCCGATTAAATATAAAATATATATATATATATATATTAAAGATTTTTTCTCCAAAACCTATTAATAATTTGTATTAATGTTAGAAATATTATATATATATATATATATAATAGGAACCAAGGGTATGGATGTCTACTACCTTGCCATCTGAACCACATATTCTTATTTTACTGTAAAAGTGGTTCGGATGTCTCGAAAATGGGAATGGAAAATGTATTTTGTGACGCCAAGGGTATAATAGGAAGTTCACTTAAAGGGCTGCGCCCTTTGGTAAAATAGAAACCATGGGACGCCCTTTGGTAATTTCGAATTGTTACATATGCCCTTTAGTAAATTGCCCAGCCCTATTTTATATGCAGCAATTTTCGACGAGTTCATCGTGTCCCCTAGGGTATAGTTTGATTTAGGACGACAGTCGAAGGCCGCTAATGGTGTCCAAATGATAATTGGACATGTGCATGTAAAGTGTCACGTCATTCACTCAAGTGCCACGTCATTGACTCTACCATTCACTCTCTCATTGTCACTCTCCCTATCATAGCTCGAAAAGAAAAATGATAGGGAGAATGAGAATGGGAGAGTGAATGGTAGAGTGAATGACGTGATATTTTACATGCAGCGATCTCCGACGGGTTCACCGTGCCCCCAGGATATAGTTTGATTCAGGACGGCGGTCGAAGGTCGTCGATGGTGTCCAAGCGATAATCGAACGTGTGCATGTAAAGTATCGCGTCATTTACTCAAGTAGCACGTTATTCACTCTATCATTCACTCTTTCATTTTCACTCTCCCTATCCTAACTCGTTAGAAAAATAGAGACTAGGCTGATAGAAACAAATGCTCATGTTTATGTTGGAACCCACTCGATAAAATCTCATTTAGGTGACATGCAAAAATGACTTGTTCATCCAGATATAAATTACCAGATCGAATGACCTTTTTAGATAGTACAATTTGAGTTGATTTGAAATGAATAAATTTGATCGTGTAATGAATTTTTTATGCAAAAACGAAGCTCGAATTGATGGTTTTAAAATCGGATTATTAAGGTTTATTAATATAATATTTGTCTCAAAATGGTATATTAGATAATACAATCCCACGTGATAAGATTTGGATATTATAGTTGATTATTATTCCAAAAAATTAAGGTAAGTACTTATGCCAAATTGAAACCTTAAGTTAATAAAAATATTAATTTAGTTTATTATGGTAACTAAAACCTAAACTTAATTGGTTTAAAAATCTGATACCTATTATTTCCATTATCATTAAAAAGAAAATTTTATATATATTATATATACACGGACTTTCCATGACCGTGCACACCTGGAGTTAAATATAATTTTTTAAGTGATTGTGGCACCAGCATATATATATATATATATATTTATATATATATTTATATATATATATATATATATATATTATTTTTTTAACTATACTATATGATTATCTAAAATTTTTAATCTTGAACACTATAATTTAAGAGGCAAACCTGACCCAGAGTGCAAATATTATTAACTTATATACCGTAACTCAACTCTTAAAATCTAAAATCTTAATCCTAAATACATATATCTGAGTTCAGGCTTCCAATTCATTATAATATTCAAGTTAAATTTTTTAAAGATTTTATCTTTATGATTCACATTTCTGATTGGATTATAACGTTCAAGTTTTAAAAAAATAAAACAAAAAATTTTAAATATTCATGGATATAATAATATATTTAGGATTTATATTTAAGAAATATTAATTTTTTAAAAATCAAATAATAATTAAATAAATCAAGGCCCTGGATTTGATTGGGGGCTCAATAGTGTTTAAACAAAATCACCTGAGTGGTCCACAAATTTTCAAAATTCTCTATCTCTCTATGTATATATCCTATCCATTCATTGAGGAGTGATCATGGGTGATATCGTGGATGGTTTGATGGATGATTCTAATCTCTTTTTTCTCTCATCTACATGCAATAATTTTTTTTCCTCTTAAATTAAAATAAAATTTTATCTTTTTTCTCCTTTGATAGAATATAATAATCACTTATAGTGTTGATTTTTAAAAACAACACCAACGCATCAAGGTGTGTTTTAAAAACCACCCCTTAGTGTTGTTTTTAAAAAATAAATGCCATTAAATATCAGCACCACTTTGATATTAGTATTTAAAAATCAACATCCCTTTGGAATTGATTTTTAAATACCAGTATAAAGATGGTACTCGGTATTTAAAAATCAAACTAAGATACTAAGTTTTTTTAAAAAAACAACACCAAGTTATTTTGTTTTTATTAGCTAATGCATTAGTGTTGATTTTTAAAAATCAATATTAAGATGGTATTGATATTTAAAAATCAGTACAAAGTGTGTTGGTGTTTAAAAACTAGTACCAAGTATCACAGTGGTGGCAGTATATTTAAATTACGATACTATTTTTAAAAATTAATATCACAATAATTATTATATTCAATCAATGGAGAGAAGAGAATATTTTATTTTATCACATGCAGATGAGAAAGAAAAAAAAAGAGATTTGTTATAATATCACATCAATTATGCACGTCAGATATCGTCCATGGCCGCTTACCTAAGGGTGGGTAAGATATCATATACAAAATTACTTTTTAAAATAATAATTTTGATCAATTAAAAAATATTTCAATTATATTTCATTATACATTATCTCCACACTCCATATGATTGTCTCATAATTATTTGTCGAGAGATAAATTAAGAAATCGAATAGACCATCATACAGGAATAATTTTCCCAACTTCATTAAAAAACAATTCTTATTATTATTTACTGATTTATTATATGGTGATCAATTCTATATCCGAAGATAATATTTCAATTTTATTTGACTAATACAACTGTTATAAATTAAAGCAATTTTAATTAATAATTTAACATTTTTATCAACATTAAAATAATTTTCCTATAATTATTTAATAATTTAAAAACAATTGAGCAGAAGTGGATTAATTTTTTGTAATTATCTTTTTTTATTTTTTTGCCGACTTAATTTCCAAGATCCAACGATTCGTAATATTTAAATGAATTCTTAAGCAGTTCACATGCTGATGCACCATGTCACTTATCCATAAAATAAGAAATTTTATTTTTCCTGTTTTAGTATGGTGGATGATTTTTTTTTTTTGATCGGCTCGTTCACAAGATTAATTAGTATAAATTATATATATATATATATATATATATTTGACTCTCAATCTTTCAAATAATAAATATTTAAAACAAATTAAAAATCATAAATCTACATAAATAATTTCCTTTAATATTCCACCTCTATTTTTTTTTAATTTTTAGCAGTTTTTTTAGCTGTAATTGTTTAATATTTTAATCGCAATTCTTCAATTTCCTCGTGATCTAACGGACCACATGATTCTCGTGATCGTCGACTGTCGGCGGTGGTCCCCTGTCGTCGTTGTCGGTAATTGTCCGCGAATAATGTCTCTTTTTACCTCTTTTGCTAAGATAAATATTGAAGGATAATTTTAGAAAAATAAATTTCATAACCTAGTAATCAAGAAAAACCTTATTTTTTCAAAGTTTTTCGATTTCGGATTGCATGCCGCTTTTGCTAACGTGTCGGGCATCGATCATTATTTGGGAATCGTTGATTATCTAAATCAAATAAGATTTTTATTGATAATATTAGATGGATAATCAAGATTATCATGGATAACCTCCAATCAAACACGCCTTAAGAGTATTCTACCAGCTATTGCTTACGCAATACAATATTAACAAACTCATTCATTACGCTTGCTCCACTTGCTTAATTATATCTATCTAACTCTGTCCCGACAATAGAGTTTTTTTTTACTTTTTTAAATATTTAAGAATTAAAATTTAATTTAATGAATTAACATGTGTATTTAAGAATATTGATCATGAACTTTCTAATTTATTTTGATGATTAATGATTAATGAAAATTATTATGAAATCGAATTCATCATCTTAAAATTAATTAATGTAAATAAAAAAATCTAGCTATCTAACCGTCTCGACCCACCTAATTCGCTTAACTTAATTTGCTGGAATATATAACTTGATTCCTCTCGCTCAACAACTAGCTCATTTTATTTGACTGTGTAATTTTACTCTAATTTTAAATTATATTTTTAAAATTACAATATTATGTCTCCGTTTAAACGTTAGGCAGTAGTCGTGGTGCCAACAAAGAAGACGGAAAGATAGATTTTTATAATTAAATAAAAGTATTAAGTTTAATAATATTTCATTTCATTGGGTCTAAACTTACTGTATATTTCTTGTAAGAGTTAATTAGCAAAAATTTCTCAAAATAAAATTGAGTTGGTAGTTTCTATCACATAAAATTTTTACCTACACTCATTGATTGATGAGATTGAAAAGATAATTTTGTTTGTTATTTTTTTATTAATATAAAATAGTAAAAATTTAGTATATAGTAAAGATTTAAATACAAATTATTTTAGATTAAATATTAATTTAAGAAATTTGAGTATAAAATTTTAATGATCCCTGCATCAAGATCGTGATGCAACTTCATATAGTTAAATTTCTAAATTTTACATTCAAATTTTTTTAAATAATACTAAATCTAAATTAATTCAAACTTAAATTTTATAATATATATTGAAAATTTTATCATATCCTGAAATAATATATACTTAATTTTTTTCAAACTCAAATTTCTTAATTAATTACTAAATATTAAACAATTTATACTTAAATTTTTACAATATATATTGAATTTTTACTATTTTATATTAATAAAAAAAAATAACATATAAAATTATATTGTCAATCTCATCAGAAAGTAATACATGCAAATATTTTATTAGGTGAAAACTGCATGTAAGGCGTTTGATTTGTTTATTTTCTATTTTTATTTTATGTAAAAAATATAGTTTTTTAGAAAATGTGTTTGATTTATATTTTCTATCCTTGTTTTTCAGAAATATATATAATATTTTCTGGAAAACTAGAGAATGAAATAAAGTCATTTTCCAAAAATTAATAAAAATATAATTTTCTAAAAAATAAAAATAAAAAATAGCCAATCTAACACCCCTTTCATTTTGAGAAGTTTTCATTCATTTTTCTTTTTATTAATTCACAACTTAAAATTAAATTTTATAATGTCGTAATTTAATATCCCCATTAATATTTATAAATTCACGAATCTTAATGCATCCTTAATTAACGGCACGGTGAGTCCGACGAGGTTATGCCGACCGATTACATTTAACCTATGAATAACATGACATCTTGTATATATAATTTTTAATAGATTCATCGTGTCCTCAGGGTATAGTATAATTCGGAATGACGACCGAAGGCCGCCGATGATGTCCAAGTGATAATTAAACATATACATATAAAACGTCTACTCTCTCATTTTTACTTTCCCACTTTAACCTACGACCTTCTTACGGGAAACGCTACTGGCTTTGGCACTGCCCTCTAATAATCAACTGACACGTGCGTTTCTCCTTCCACTCGAATGCTTCTGTTTTTCTATTGGTCGTGGTTATGGCCTGCGCTCCTCTCTTTCTCTCTCCGTCTTCTTCCTCCATCTCTTTTGATCGACGAGTGAAGTTCCCAGAACGCTCTCAATCTGCGAGGGGAGAAGCGATGGAACCGAACGCTTCCGATGCATCATCCGCAGCTGGGAAAATGAAGGTCATCATCGACACGGATCCCGGAATAGGTCCGTACCATCGCTGTTCCTTCCCTCTCCGCGAATTTCCGTAGATCGGCAGTTTTCTTTTGATTGTGGCCTTAGCTTAATTTCTGCCGCGATTCTGTTCTTTGAGTACATTTCCTGCCTCGGTGATGGAATATTGCCGGACGATTTCTTCCGAGAAGAAATTACTTGTTTAGCTTTCTTTCTAGTTTATTTTTGGTCTTCTTTTAATTTTCAGAATTCAGATTCCACTAACTCAAAGTGGATTCTGACTAGCTTGTTTAGTAACCATTGTTCAAAGGGTAGTTTGCAAAATATCTCTTAGTATTTATTATTTATTATTTATTTTTTATGTTCTTCTACCGTAGTTTATAAATTTATCATCTTGCCACATCTACTTCTCAAATACGTTTCGTTTCAGACATGATTTAGATCGATCTCTAGCATGAGGAAACTTGCGAAAAAGGGTATAATTAAATTAATTTAGAAGCTTTCGTTTGTAAATTGATATAAGAAGGAAAATTAAGGGAGCGTTTGGTTTGCTTCATTTCTAAATATTTCAAAATACATTTTTTTTATTTATCTTATATTTCTAAAAAAAAAAAAAAAAAAAAAAAAAAAAAAATAAATATTTTTTTACTAATATCTTATATTTAACACTAAAATACGATTAGCTAGCCCCGACCTCCGCAACCGTCTCAGGGTCAATATGAAGGAGGTAAATCATGAGGACTATTAGCCCAGATAACGCATGGAAAGGACGGACACACTGACTTTGTCAGATTTTGACTCCCAAATCTCAAGATGACAATCCACATATTAATAATCAGTTCATCTTATAGGGACACGACCATCCCGTGGGGACATGACAATATATTATATTTAACACTAGCTCACGGATATGTTAATTCGTTTCATGATCATGTATTAATTGTGTGAACTGTGATCATTTAGGAAGATCACATGACTTGTCTCTCATCGCGAAAATAATAGAAAACTATTTTCTGGATTATGGGTCACAAGCTCATCGCGAAAATAATAATAATAATAAATACTTATTGCGTTTTGTTACTCTGTCAGCAGATGATAGCATGGCCATTTTGATGGCACTTCAATACCCAGAGATTGAAGTTGTAGGTTTGACAACAGTATTTGGAAACGCTAGCACAAAAGATGCCACTCGCAACGCCTTGCTCTTGGTACTAGTCCCCACCTTTCTCAAGTAACATATGTTCCTTCACAATTACCACATTCTTTATATCACCTAGATCACATCTATCATTACTTGCAATTTTTAATGTCGAGATGGATAGTGTGAGATTGCAGGACACTCTAACTTGCCAGTAGCAGAAGGCAGCCATGATCCTTTAAATGTAAGCATTTGCTGCCTTTTACTATGTTTATTCATAGTAGAACAACCGACTGGTATCTTCTTTCTCCGTTCTTGATTGTATCTGAACTAATTCAGTTTCATCGTGTATGATTTTATCTTATTCTTCTTCAGCATATTCTGAATAGTAAAGGAAATAAGTCATACATTCCTTTGTTTAATCAACTACAGTTGACGACGAGTTACATGTTTGATCTGTATTTAGCTATGAGTATAGATCTCAACAAATTTTCACATTTTCATTTGGTTCTATAGGGCGAAGAGCCATGTATTGCTCATTCTATTCATGGATCTGATGGCCTTGGCAATATATTTCTCCCACCCCCTATTGCAAAAAAGATGGACTTAAGTGCATCAGAGTTTTTGGTCGATACAATTTCTCAGTGCCCTGGTGAAATATCAATCCTTGCATTGGGACCTTTGACAAATTTAGCACAGGTACCAATATTTGGATGCACATGCTTCTTATTTCAACTTCTTACTGATAATTATAACAAGATAAATATAATGATGAACTGTCTGTTTTGCTCAATTTTCTTCTTTAATTTCACATCAAATATGACACTATATTTACACAATCTAGGCCATTAAAAGAGACCCACTCTTTGCAAGCAAAGTGAAGAAGCTGGTCATTCTTGGTGGTGCTTTCCTTTCTTCTGGAAATATTAACCCTGCTGCCGAAGCAAATGTAATCCACTTCACCTTATATGGACACTATATAAGTACAAAGTTTTGATCTTTATTACTGAAACTTATAATATACTTCCTGTTGTTTTGTTACTTATCAATAATCTCATAATTTTAGATACCATTTACACTATAGGATAAAACTTTATATAATCCTCCAAATTGATCCTTAGAACTCTGCTCTATGCTTTTCAGTTGAAGAACACTTTGTGTAAAGAGTGTCCTTGTGCGTCCTCCAATACTTAGCCATCACGCTAGTTTTATCAAATACTGAAGCTTTGCTTTTCCAATTGCAGATTTATGGCGATCCAGAAGCTGCCGACATAGTTTTTACATCTGGAGCAGACATGACAGTGGTAGGAATAAACATCACAACACAGATCATCTATACAGGTTTGCAAGCTATGCCATCTGCATCTTATTGTTATTTCCATGTATTCAGGAACTTGCATTGATAAATTACAGTTTGCTCAGATCAGGATCTCTCTGAGCTTAGAAACTGTCATGGAAAACACTCGCAAATCCTATACAATATGTGCGAGTTTTACAGGGACTGGCACGTAGAGTCACTCGACGTTTATGGTAGATCAGCACACACCCAAAGCACTCATTTTACTTCAACTGGAATCATGGAATTCTTAAGAATGGAGATTGATTTTGTTGTGCAGGTATTTTCCCCCATGATCCTGTCTGCTTTGCAGCTCTTGTTCGTCCAGATCTCTTCACATTCAAAAAGGGTGTTGTCAGAGTTGAGACACAGGGTATATGTAGAGGGCAAACACTAATGGACCTAGCATTGAAAAAGTATTGCACCAGAAGATTTTTTTTCAATCAAATCTTATAATGTCTTTCCTTTCTATTTTCTTTCTTTTATTCTTTGATTGGTTTTCATGGATTTCGATCTCTTGCAGATGGAACACTAGCAATCCTTGGACTGGCTATTCACCTGCTGCAGTTGCATGGACAGTTGATGTTCCTGGAGTTGTTGCTTTTATCAAACAACTAGTTATGAAGCCATGAAGCGAAAAACACTGGAGACCTGAACGGCTGAAGGTATTGGAAGGTATAATATTTACTGATGCATGTATTAGCGGAGTTTAAGTTTATCACTTTTGCCACCAAATGAGAATAGTCGCATTCAATGTGTTATGGGGACACCTTGTGATCAAGAGAAAATAAAACAAAACAAAATTGCACAATTATTTGTACAACTTACAATTTGTAGGATAAGCCTTTTTCATGATCTCATTGTTGGTTTAAGCTCCAGATGCTAATATTATATTTCATTTGTTAGGGACCATGAATACCAACATTTTTATCATATGATGTTGTTGGAGACTATTTTAACATTACTTGTTAATAACTTTATTCTCAAATCACACACTATTATATTTTTAACATTTAAAAAAAATATATAAAATCATCTTCACTATGAAACCACATGGTGAAATATTGATTTTCTATAGTAAAACATCAGCATCATCTGTGAGAATTCCAGTAGCACAAGAAGTAGATTTATCAAGGTCTAACAGACACATCTATGAGAATTCCACTAGCATAACAAGCAAACTTAGGAAGTTCTATAAAATACTTGATAAACACTCACAAGGCATTGCATGTAATGACATGTTTAACAGTCCTATTATCAGCACCCCTCAAACTGCAAGCATTAGTGCTACAACAACATATTATTCTATGGACTCTTACTCTGGACATTATCAGAAAGACATACCATATTCATCTTCAATGCCTACACAAACATTACCTGAAGCTGAACAAAGTAACTATGAAGGATGTCAGTACTTGTAATCCTTCACATGAAGACTCTCTGAGACTCCTTCACCCTTCACAGCATCTCCCTTGTATGTGCCCAGAGTGGCCTCGGAGTTTGCTTTGCATCTTGTGAGGAAGGCAGCTCTTGCCTTCTCCACATTTTCCTCCTTCCCGGCCCATGTCTTCAGTGTGCTCTGCTGCAGTGCACGGCCGAACGAGAAAGAAAGCGACCAGGGTTTCTTCGTTGCCAGCTTGTTCATAGCATTCAAGTTCAAAGTTGCCTCTTCTTCGCTCTGCCCGCCTGAGAGGAAAACAATGGCTGGCACGGCCACTGGGACTGTCCTCTGAAGGGTGCGAACGGTGTACTCTGCCACCACCTCTGGTGCCACCTTAGGTGCATCTGAGCCTGGAGTCACCATGTTAGGCTTTAACAGAGACCCTTCAAGAAGCACATGATGATCGTTTAGTGCTTTGTAGCAGGCAGCAAGCACCCGCTCTGTCACCTCCGCACAGCGATCAATACTGTGAGGCCCATCGACAAGGATCTCTGGCTCCACAATAGGCACAAGGCCATTTTCCTGGCTGATAATAGCATATCGAGCAAGCCCATTGGCATTCTCATTAATCGCAAGCTGGGAGGGCTCAGTAGGACTGATCTTCACGACAGCACGCCACTTGGCAAATCGAGCACCTGCCTCATAGTACTTGGCACAACGCTTGCCAAGGTCATCATGTCCTTGAGTGGTAGTCTCACCATTAGTGCAAGCCAGTTCAACAGTTCCCTTGTCCACCTTGATTCCGGGAAGAACACCTCCTTCCTTTAGGACATCAACAAATGGTTTCCCATCAGCAGTCTTTTGATACAAGGTTTCTTCAAAGAGAATCACACCGCTAAGGTACTGGAGTGCACCAGGGGTGCAGAAGAGGAGCTCCCGTAGTGCTCGTCGATTGGCTTCAACATTCTCAACATTGATGCTGGCCAAACGCTTACCAATTGTTCCAGTGGATTCATCGGCAGCGAGAATCCCCTTTCCTGGTGTGCCAATGTAGGAAGCATTCTCAATAAGCTCATCTACAATATTAACCAAATTAGCATCCATTAGATAGAGAAAAACAATTAATGAATGACAACTACATACTTCACTTCCTGATATCATTATGATAGGATCTTAGATAACATCCAATTGTCTCAGAGTGAAAACAAAGGGCTGAAATTCTTCAACATGATCTTTTAAATCAGAACATCAAAAACTCTATTGCTAGTGATGGTTGTGCTAACTATATCATAGTTCCAAATAATAGCTAATTCCCACCTGAACCTACTGTGCTGAATTGGGTCATCAACAATTAATCAGAAAGAAATATAAAATCGGATGGAATTAGATTGAACCAATCCAAAAAGATGGAAAAGAGAGGTCAAATTGCCTAATTAAAAATTGTTCAAATCAAAAATGAAGAGAAAGGGGTGCAGAGTAGCAATGCGGAAGTAGAGGTGCTGAAAGTGCATGTGGTGACTGTTTATGCTTCTTAACTGTGCTAGAGAAGATCCCTTTATCATCTCAACTTTGAAGTCACTAGGAACATTGAACTTGTGCTCTGGGCTCAACTAGTCCAAGCAAATGTAATGAACCAATGAAGGCAATAATTTATCTACATGAGTTTTGCATGTAGAACATTAGTCAGTGAACTTGGCGGTTCATTGTCTCTTGAAATTTAGTTTAATGACCAATCAATGGTGTAAAGTTATAGTAAGAGGCAACTTTCAGATACAGATTAGATCTTATCATATAGTGAATAAAAGAAATCAATATTCCAAAAACTATAAATACAAAAGATTAGAAATAACATTTTCTAAAGAAATAATTAGGAGAAAATATTGAAGAAGCAATCGAGATATGCTAAAAACAAAATGACAAATGATACACAAAATATTAAAAATAATAATTCAAAATTAACTAAACATTGCAAAAGCATCATAAAATTAGAAGCAAAACATTAAAACATCTAAAATGAAAATAGTTGTACTTTTTTAAAAGGTTATATAGGATTATAATTGAATTATTCATTAAACAAGCACTAACAGTTAAACACTATTAACTACTTGTTGACTAAATCATTTTGTTCCACTATTAACTACTTGTTTACCAAATCATTTTGTTTGGTTTTGTTAAAAAGATTAAACAAAATGCTGCTATGAAGATAGTAGATTTTGGCTTAATTTTTTTTTTTCAACCCCAACAACTTGAGTCAGGACTTGAGACAATTTAGTTTGAGTACTGGACTACCTAACCAATATCAAGATTGTAAAAATCGCTAGGCGGCAGTCGGGCGGAGGACTACCACCTAGCGCCTAGGCGGGGCCTAGGCGTTTTCACTGTTTTCCGGACAAAAACTCCAACAATGCCATTGGAATTTTAGAATGTCAAATATTTCATGAATGGTGCCAATGATACCAGGATTAGAGAGTGTCAATAAGTAGCCTATAATATAAGATACGACTAACAAAATTCAAAGAACAAAAAATAGATAACTATTCTAGAAAGTAAGTTTCATAAGACGAATATTTTCATGTAGGACTGCGCGAGGGCTTGGACTGCATGCCCTAATTTCTTCTCACCTGCTTTATTCCAAAAATTCTCAAAAAAAAACCAAGTTATTGTCAAAACGTTAAAAAAAAATGCAAACACCCAGGCCACTTAGGCGGCCAGCTGCCACAAACACGACAATTCACACTTGTGCGGAGTGCCCGGGGGGGGGGGGGCCGATTGGCGCCTAGGCGGGGCGTAGGCCGCTTTTTACAACACTGATCAATATTCACCCCTAATTCTTAGAGCAAAGAACTGAAGTTGATTACTAGAGGAAGAAAAAACATGGTCGTCATGATGAAACAAAACTCAGATTAGAGAAAACTAGATACACCTCACATACTGAAAATGACATACCAAAAGTTGTCTCTTTCTAGTTGGGTCGATGTGTCTTGAAGGTCATTTGTGCATATAATTGGAAAACAATGAGTGACAATTTCAAGCTGTTGTCGTCGTTGTCGTGGGTAGTTGATTCCCATACTTGGTGCAAATGTGGTTGATAGTTTCTGGAGCAGTTTATATAGCAAGGTAATGTCAACTTGTTACCTTATTGGCAAGAGATGTTCTGATAGATTAGATAACCTACTTCTGAGAAAATGGCATTATCGGTTTGGTTAATTCACCAGTTCTTGGATGATAAATCATGATTTATGTTGTAGATCTATGTTACCTTATTATAACTAGAGTTCTTTCTCCAAAAGGGATATGGAGATTTGATCAGTTGAGAATACCACTTGGTACAAATTGGCATCCTCTTCTAGAAACACTCCCTATTAGCTTGAAGAATAAGCCTAAGAAATTACTTCTTTTGATATATTCTCTCTATATAAAGACTTTGATTTGGATAACAAGTTAAATCTTGCTGTAAACAATGAAGAAACTTGTGCAGCTGGAAGTTTAGCTATAAAGATCAGGCAAAAGCAAATGCACTCCATCGATAGAGATGAACTGGATTGGTACAAAAATATAAACTAATAAAGACTTCATCTGTGTCAAAGACACTCATTTTCATACAATCCTACAGACAAAGAACACCAATTCCAGCTATGTTTTATCTAATCCTATTCCTAATAAATCCAAAAGGAAATTCATCGCCTAGATCAGACAGAAGTCGATCGATTTCAACAACTGCTACAAACTAAATCAATCGGTATTTACCCAACGAGGAACAAGGAGATTAGACGAGGCAATGAGGCATCGCTTACCATGGTACTTCCTGCAGCAAGCCGCCATCTTTGCTCGATCGATCGCACAAGGACAGATCACAGATGGGGAGTGCGTACTGCAGAGAAGAATATAAGAAGAAGAGGAGGATTCGAGAATAGCGGTGGCGTCGTTCCGAAGCGGGAAGTGGCGGGATCGAACCTGGTACTTTCTTTAATGGGCTATTGCGGCCCATTAGTTGTTTCACATTTCATTAGGCGTAGGCCCATTTCTAAATTAATTTTAAAATGAATTATTTAAAATTTTAAGAAATATTTTGCTGAAAATATAAAATAACAAAAGCAATTTAAAAATTTTGATAAAAATACAAAGACACCTGTTTTCTTGCCAAATGATGAAAGAACATCCCATCTACTTTTTAAGGATCCATTTTCTCACTATTTAGTCATATATATTTATCCTTCTCGTTATTATTTCCCACCTAACATTATATTTGAATGGGATTAACGAAAAAGAAAGAGAGGGGAGAAAAGAAAAAGTAAGGGGGAAGTAAAAATTTTATATTTCTGTTATTTGAGAGAGAGAAGATTTATTAACTTAATATGCATTATCTTATTTTAGAGAAAAGAGAAATATAAAAATTAAATATATAAAATTATACTCAATTTATAAATTCTCATAAAAATACAAGACTATTTATATCTCCATCTATGCTTTGTGAAATGTCAAATACCAATAAATTTCTTGATGGGAGAAGAAAGCTAGAAAAAAGGCATCAAAACTTTTAACATTTAATATACATTCCAGATTAAAACTTAAAAAGCATTAAAAATCTTTAGAATAGCGTGTACATAACTCTTAGGCCATCAACACGAGAAGTAGGGATGAAAATAAGACAGGTCAGATCAGGCTTTTGTCTTAACAGACCATGCCTGTATAGTAACAAAGTAATCTGAGTTTGACCTGTGGCCTATTATAGGCTTTATTATTGGCCTAAGCCTGACCTGTTTAATAGCCTGGTCTGTTTACAAAGCCTGTAAATTAAAACATTTTATACATGCCAACAGACCAAAGCATTAAACAGGCTGAAAACCAACCTTAACAGGCCTTGTATCATACATGCCTCAAAACAGGTCTTGCATCATACATGCCTCAAACAGGTCAGACCTACAAATATACACATATGTATCTAGTATTAACAGGCTCAGGCCAGCCTGTCAGGCTTGGTAGTCTTTGTTGATGCAGTCTAACCTGATTGTTATTTTGGTGTTGACACCGATTTAAGTTTAGGTTAATAAGATAAGTTTGGCTTAAGTCCTAGTTAGGGACTGGGCACGAATCCCGGTGAGTGAAGCCGGGGGACGAAAACCCCGGTGAGTGAAGCCGGGTCCCGATGAGTGAAGCCGGGTGACAGAAACCCTGGTGAGTGAAGCCAGGTCCTGGTGAGTAAAGCCGGGTGACGGAAACCCCGGTGAGTGAAGCCGGGTGATGGAAACCCCAGTGAGTGAAGCCGGGTCCTGGTGAGTGAAGCTGGGTGATGGAAACCCCGATGAGTGAAGTCGGGTCCTAGCGAGTGAAGCTAGGTGAAGGAAACCCTGGTGAGTGAAGTCAGGTCCTAGTGAGGGAAGCTAGGTTGAACAAAGTCCCGGTGAGTGAAGTCGGGCACCAAGTCTTGGTCCGGGGGACAGAGCATTGAGTGTACTGGTCGGAGAGGGCACGTGAGCTCTTTCTCCAGGACCAGAATGAGTCAGAGAGGGCTAGGGAGCCTGTTCTCTGGACTTATGGTTGAATTGGTCGGAGTTGGATTGGTTTGGAGACCGATCAGGGAGTTGGCACTAACTCCTAGTTGTAGATCGGTCTGGTGATCGATCCAGAGAGTCTGATCGTTCTGGTGAATGATCAGAGAGAGAACAGAATGTTTCTGTTCGGCTCCTGATCGTTCTGGTGAATGATCAGAGAGAGATCAGTAGCCTTCTGGAGAAAATCTTGATCGGTCAGTGTGACCGATTAAGGGCCTCCTGGACTGATCAGGATGGGTCCTGATCGATCCAGAGGTGACCTGATCGGTCACTGTGACCGATCAGGGAACAACTTGATCGGTCAAGTGACTGATCATGCCAGGAACTTGTAGGGAGCTGGAGGAAACTCCAGCAAGGTGGTGGATCGGTCCGGTGACCGATCCACGATCCCTAATCGGTTAGTGTGACCGATCAGGGAGTCACTAGATCGATCAGGAGGTGACCTGATCGATCAGGGTCTTCACTGATCGGCCGGGTGACCGATCAGTGTCTGATAACTTTAATTCGAATCCGCTGTCAGACTTCTGATTTCACTCTGATCACTTTTGTTTTCTCTGCTACCTTACTGATTCACTTTTGATTTGTTGTGCTAAGCATCTGTTAAGTGTGCAGGTAATGCAGGGATGACTCAAATGAAGAAGGAGGGTCAACTGGAGACTTTCGCTTCGTCAAGTTTGTCCGTTTTCCCTTCGCAGGTTTCAACGGCTTCTGGCACGGACTGGCAACGGCTGGCGAAGCTGACCACTGACCTGAGGCTCGGCTGAGGAGGGTTCAGTGGACTGAGCCTAGAGGTCAGTGGGTTGGTGACGGAGCTTGCTGCAGACGCGCCTGGGATGAACCTGGCGATGGGCAGAGGTTTAAGAGTGGGCTAGCGAAGAAGCCTTAGCATCTCTCTGAACCTTGAGCAAATCTTCTGCATCTTTTGAATCTTCTGCATCTTGAGAACTTAGAGCTCGTTGAGAAGGTTGCAAGACGATCAACAAGTAGACACCGTGAGAAGGAAGAGCTGAGTGAAGGCTCTTGCCAGGGTTGTGTTGTGTTGTGAGTTGTGCTCTGTAAACTTTCTTCTTCACTTGCTCGCGTTCTGTAAATCTTCTCTGTCTCTGTGCTCTATTTGATATCATCTTGAGACTATTGTGGAGAGGTTTCTCCACCGAGAAGGAGGTTTTGATTATCCGGATTTCCGAGGCTTGATCTGCCGACGATTAAGGGATCACTCACCTCACGGGCACACTAAGGAGCAGGGGCAAGTTATCCCCGAACCTTGTACATATTTGAGTTAGCGTTTGTTATTTTTGTTTTTCTGTTTGTCTTCTTGTTTGTTGTTTGTCTTCCGCTGCTAACCCTGATCGCAGAAACAAGAAAAGAAGTGAAAGATTTCTGTGTTTGGATATTCACACCCCCCTCTCTAGCCATCCAAGGTCCAACAGTCTTTATATTGAATATGGACCTGACCTGATAAGACAATTATGCTTTGAAATATACTTGAATATTATCTTATTTCTAAACAGGTCAGGTCAGGTCAGGCTAAACATAGGCCAGACCACTGACCCCTGACAGACCGCTTGACCTATTTCCATCCCTAACAAGAAGCCTCTAAAATTTTAAAGGCAAGCAAAAGTAAGATAAAAAAATTATATTGATTCACTACATGATAGTAGCTAATATCAGAATAAGACCTAAAAAATACCGTAAACAACAACAATAAGGTTGGTTGAAAATAAAATACTAATAAAAAAATTAAGCATAGAGTTATACCATGTAAATAAACTAGCTGACCTCTTAAGCCTACATGTGAAAAAAAAAACACAAAGTATAAATAACACAACAAATAAATCATTACAAAACAGAAACATTTACTATCCTATTTTATGTACTATTTTTATAAAAATCATTCCACCATAATAAATACAAAGTCTATATTGAATCATCAATTAACAAGTCTTACATCAAATAATAATAGTCTAATAAACATTCAAAATCACCAAATACATAACAAATGTATAAAACATAACATCCAAATATATATCGCATAATAAATAATAAACTAATTACATGGTAGATTCTCTCATCCAATATTTGGAATAATAAGCTTTTACGATATTTAAATTGACATCCAAGTACAACTCTCAACACCTAATTGAGTCGACAAATTCCACATTTCATGCTCACGAATAGGAAGTTAATTTGATGTAACCATTTCATGTGTTGAACTCATAATGGCTTGAACTAGATAGTTAATTGCATTGCTTATACCATCATCATCAACTTTACATTTCTTTGCACTCTTGTTCTTTAATGATGATCTAACAAAAGAGTTAGCTTGAGATTTAGTTGGTTCAAAATTTGGAGTTGGAATTTGGGCATCCTCATTAATTGCATCTCAATTGGCCAAATGGATTTCCCATTGAGATATTATAAATTCAACTTCATCAATGATTTTAGAGTGTTTGGATCTTCTCAGAGTTAGCTTCAATTCCTCTCTCAATCATAATGTATTTGAGAAATTTTCAACTCTTGACTTTGATTAGACATTTATTGGAGTTGACTTTGAGCCCATATTGCCTCAAAATACTGTACGTTTCTTCAATATCAGAGATTAAATCCTCAAATCGAGCAGTCTTAATTAGGATGTTGTTCATATTTACCTCAATGTTCCTCTCAATTTGATGCTTGAAGACTCAATCCATAAGTCGTTGATATGTTTTTCCTGCATTCTTTCAGCCAAATGACATAATAGTATAACAAAAGGTCTCGTTAGAAATAATAAAACTATGAGCTACGATAGGGAGAGTAAAAATGGGAGTGTGAATGGTAGAGTGAATGACGTGTCACTTGAGTGAATGACGTGACACTTTACATGCACATGTCTGATTATCGCTTGGACACCATCGGCGGCCTTCAGCCGCCGTCCCGAATCAAACTATACCCTAGGGGGCATGGTGAACCCATCGAAGATCGCTGCATGCAAAGTGCCACGTCATTCACTCTATCATTCACTCTCCCATTTTCACTCTCCCTATCATTTTTCTAAAACTAATCTTTTCCTGATCTTCAGAAATCAGAGAAATTTGATGATAGTTTTGTTGGGACCAGTAGACGAGCTAGAGGGGGGGTGATTAGCTCCGATTTGCTTGTAGATGATTTGTCGCGGCGAAAGATTTCAAGCAATGCTAACACTAAGGATTTACTTGGTATCCACCCCGGCCGGGTGACTAATCCAATGATCCACTCTCCTCACTCTCTCATACACTATGAAAGATCTCCTTCTTGAGGTGGAGAAACCTCTTACAAGCTTACAAGAAGATACAACAAGATTACAAAGCAAAACACAAATAAAATCTTACAAGATTTACAATGAATAAACTCTATTTGCTTTCCTTGCTATCTTCAAGCTTGTGATTGCCTCTAGAACCTTGGAAATGCAGCAGCAATATCCTCCAAGGCTTCCCATGAGATGACACTGATGAAGGAGAAGAAGGGGAGAAGTGTTGTGACTCAAAACCTGTGTGAAAACCCTTATACCCAACGCCTAGGGTTTCCTAATCGATTACCCAATCGATTACCACGTAGACTTAGCCATTCAACGACTAGTTTTTGAACCTTAATCGATTAGCCAATCGATTAAGACTGCCCTTAATCGATTGACCAATCGATTAAGGGAAGGTTGAATCGATTACCCAATCGATTCAGCTACCTTCTATTCTCGCAACAAAACTCTCTTAATCGATTACCCAATCGATTACGGTCCTTCTTAATCAATTACCCAATTGATTAAGACCCTTCTTAATCAATTACCCAATTGATTAAGATCCTTTCTATTCTCGCGAGACAACAACCCAATCGATCTCCCAATCGATTGAGTCCAACCTAACTTGTGTTCACGACCAACCCCTTTGACCAACTTGGATTTCTCGGTCAACCCCTTTGACCAACCTGGATTTCTCCATCCTAGCTCTCAACTAGGACTTAACCTGATTCCCAACCAGGTTTGCCTAACCCTCGAGTTAGGTTTAGTCTCTCGGTAGACTTCCACCTTGCCAGCGTGCGATCTACCCGATCCACCTGGACTTCACCTAGTCCCACTAGGTCTTTTCCCATTACCAGTGTATGATCTCCCCGATCCACCTGGACTTCACCTAGTCCCACTAGGTGTGCCTAGTCCCACTAGGTCTTTTTCCATGCCAGCGTGCGATTTTCCCGATCCACCTGGACTTCACCTAGTCCCACTAGGTGTGCCTAGTCCCACTAGGTCTTTTTCTATGCAGCGTGCGATCTCCCCGATCCACCTGGACTTCACCTAGTCAAGTCTCCAGTCAACCTTGACCCACTTGACATCATACGATATTCAAACATAATTATCAAACATCGAAACATCCAAACATAAGCTCACCCAATTTTATCAGACATCGGCTCACCCGAGCCTAGTACCTAGGTCAACCCTGACCTAACCAAGATTGCACCAACAATCTCCCCCTTTTTGATGTTTGACAATATGTTTGAGAAAGACTAATCCCTATTAGCCTTTCAATTTCTCCCCCTTTGACATACATCAAAAACTCTCCCCGAGAGTCTATATGGTCAAAGGTTTGCTCAATGAAAGTCTCATACCTTCCATTTGAACATATGCTCATCCTTGAGCATTCATCATAATGAAGATTTCCAATCTTCATTCTTTCACTTATCCCAAATATAAAAATTCAAACTCATGCTTTTAATGAAGACCTCCCCCTCAAAACATGCTCTAACCCTCCATCATTGCACCAACAATGATTTTTGAGTTCCTAAAATTTTAGGAAATCTCAACTCGAGGTTATGAGATTTTGAAATTCAAAACTTGAATCAAAGCCTCTCCTTAACCCTATAGTTTTCACCAAAACTATCCCTCTTTTGATTTCACAATGAAATTTACCCAAATATACTTATGAAAGTAATTCAAGGGTCTAGGGATTGTTAGGTTACTCAAGAATGAGTTATTGGACTGAAAATAGATAGTTTCAGTCTCACCAATCGATTGGTGTTGGGAACCAATCGATTAGGCTATACCTTAATCGATCAACTGATCGATTATGGCTGCCCTTAATCGATCAACGGATCGATTACGCGAGCTTCTATACTCACAAATAGGATCTCCCAATCGATTGGGTATTTCTGATTTCTGAAAATAATTTCAGTCCGAATTTCAGAAACTCCTAAATAATTCTACAAAATTTTTAAAAACGTGAAATTTTGTGTAGACATTATTTATGTCATATATTATCATGGAAAAATAGTTTTCTATGAAAATAACCTTCATTTCCAATGATTGACACAAAATTTGAAACCATTGAAATAATTCAATGTTTCACATATTTTGTATCCATTTCATCAATGATGAGTGCTATCAAAAGATAGTCTTCACCAAGGTTTTCCAAGATAGTTTTGAAATAGATTTCAAAAATAATTTCCAATCATGTTCCTTGGGCTAAATGCACATCACTTGTACATTAGCTTTTCAATGATTAGAGTTCATTTATATTCAAATTTGGATGAATCTACAACTCAATAGGATGCATATAAACCAACACCTTGAGTTATGTTCATCACCCTAACATCTCACTTGTTTCTAATGTATCTCAAAAATACATACAAGTCATCTTATGGTCTTAGTGAGATGTAAAAGTCATATTCCCTCTAAACTAAGGGTTTATGCATTTCTACCTAGGCATTATAACCTTTAATCATCCACCTAGGATGTTAATTAATGCCAATGTCCTTAATTTTAATAAAAATTAAACTAATACATGATAATGACTATGACATGCATCATATGAGGATTTTCAAAAGAAATTATAGCTAGATGATGCATGTATGACATGACATGTAATATTTTCATAATAAAATATGAATGATGGATTATGATGTCATGGCATGTGATAGGACATACAAAATATGGCATAATAGCACAAAAGAAAATACATAGATTTCCTATCTAAGTATCAATAACCACTACAAGAAAATTAGGATTCCGTAACACTTAAAAGACAACGCTTTTTAAAAAAATCGTTGTCTTTTTTCTTATTACAACGCTTTTAGTGAAAAGCGTTGTCTATGTTTTTTTATTTCTTACTAAAGACAACATTTTTTAAGTAAGTGTTGTCTGTTGATGTTTTTTTTGGGGTCAAAGACAACGCTTGTAAAAAAGCGTTGTCTATAAACGTTTTTAAATATCTGCCATAATGAACTTTTAATAAGTATTGTGTATGTTCGTTACTTAACCTCTAAAATTCCTCTCCATCAAAATGTATCAAAATAATAATTTTAATAATAAAAACAAGAGCAAACAAAGGGGGAAAAGTCAAAATAATAATTCTAAAAAAAAACAAGAGCAAACAAAGGGGGAAAAGTCAAAATAATAATAATAATAATAATAATAATAATAATAATAATAATAATAAAATAACTAATTTTCTTTACGTTATGATATAACGTACCCTAACCCAATCCCTTATTTGCCCGAAAACAAAAGCCTGTCGCACGCCTCTCGCCGTCTTGCGCTCGACCGTCTCCTCTCGCTCCTTCGTCGCCGATCGTAACCCGATCATTAGTCACCGACTCTTCCCTCTCACGCGCGATCTCTACTACCAGCCACCATCCGTCGGAGTACAGGTTAGTCCTCCACTCTTCTCGCGACCTCTGTTCTTCGATCTCACATGTCGATCCTACCCCCTTAATTTTGCTGGATTTCACTTATAAATCAAAAGGAAAGGCATTCTGGACAACTACTAATTCATAAGGTTTTTTGAATATGCCAATTCTAGGTCTTTCTTCTATATATTTATTTTATTTACCAAAGAATGTTTTTTTGATCATAATGACAAGCTTTTCTCTAAAATATTTATGTCAGTAAATACATTGACACCTGTTCTTGTGGATAGGAGTTCAGACGAGGAGTTTTTACACATTTTTCTTTAACATAAGGTTGAATCGCCTGCTGTTGCCATGAAATCTTGTTTAACAAATTTGATTATTTTCATTTCCTTCTTAGTTAACCGCCATTTCTTTCCTTTCCTACACAAAAAAATATGAAAAGTTTATGTTGTACCTTTGAATTCTGGCTAGCATCCATCTGTTACATAAGTGATCAGCTGGTGTTCTAGTTTTCAATTCTCGTGCCCTTAATATTAGCAGCAGTAATTAAGATTGATTAGATATAGGCATATGTGATCTTCAACAATTGGCTAATATTATTTACTAGGTATAGAATTGAACTTATAACCTTCTGATGAATAATAAGTTATAAATTGCTTTTCTTTTACTTTAAAACTATGTTCTTGAAAGATGTTCGAATTTCTGGTCAGTATTTCATGACTACTGCAAAGGTTATTTCATGAAAATTTGATCTTTGCTTGAAGCTACTGTTTTTTAACACTTTTGGTTCTTAACTTTTTATTGGTTGACAAGTTCTGACACTCCTAACTGCTAACTCTCTATAACATATATGTCTACATTAATCTTCTTTTATTCAATGTCAGACAAATATTATTTCAGCTTTTTTATGTATATAATATTTAACTGATGTGTAGTTTCCCAGCATCATCTTGTGAATTTGCATCGGTTGTCCTAATGCAGGCCCTGTTGTGTGAACTTTCTGTTTAAAATTAATTTTGTGATCTTTTACGGGAAGTTTATGTTTTGGTTTTGTGTGCTTTTGCTTTGCCGTGAGGATAGCTTTTGATCCTAAGGTTTTGGTAGCTTTTGCTTTCTGTTTAAAATCATTACTAAACACACGACTAAGCAAAAGCAAAAGCAAAAGCATAGTAGAGTCTTTGGGAGGTAGCAAAAGCAAAAGAATGTTTTATGTTTAGTAATAGTTTTTGTTTAAATTTGTTTTAAATTTGGTTTGCATATTCTTGGATAATCATATAGCCATTGTTGGATAATCATATTGTTGGATGTTCAAATTTTGTTGCATAATCATATTGTTTGATTATTGTTGGATAATCATATTTAATACTTGTGTTTGTGTTAATATTTTGTTATATTATTTACAACTATTTTGAAGGTATTAGCTCATTGTTGGTTGATTAGTTATGACAAGAATGGACAAAAAATGGATGTCAAAGGATAAGCTATTATTACATTGAAAAGTATGTACCTTTGATGACTATTGTTTTCGTGTAGAGATAGCACTTTTTTCTCATTCTTGTATCATTTTTTTTAGTTAATATTTTCAATAGAAGAATGCTAGTCTCTATTTTCACATATTTAGTAATCATCAACTTTTCTTTGCCATACAATTTTCTTTACGTTATGTATTCTATAAATATTATTACATCAGATAAAATGCTAATGGATTTCTTGATGCTTGATTTGGATCTATGTGAACCATTAATAAGTATTATGACACGTTTAACTTGCTTATGGATTTTATTGGTGTCGTTTATCACATTCATTAATATGACTTATATTATTTCATACAGAATCTCTAACATCAAATTTTTATTTTGATGCAGTGTTAAATCATGGTTAAAGAGTTTGAGAAGTTGAGCCCAAAGAAAGATGCAGTCATAGATGTCGGTGAAGGATATTTTGATGATGATCTTACTTAATATGGATACACTATTAATTTGAGGATTGTGCATCCATATATATTTTTTGTTTGGATAATATGAAGTTGTAACTTTTGTTAAATAGTTATATTTTAAAAAAGATTTTAGATGCTTATAATCTTTGTTTATGGATATTCATATTTACTGTTATGCATGTATTGTGTGGATATTTTCTGTATATTTTGGTAAAATAATTATATTTTATAAAAACACAACACTTTCTATCCATTTAAAAAATGTCTTGTTTATTAAAAAGACAACGCTTTTTAAGAGTTGTAACAACATTTACCTTGTACAAAATAACAACGCTTTTTAAGCGTTGTAAAAGCATTGTCCTGGTAAAAAATGACAACGCTTTTTAAACGTTGCAAAAGTGTGGTTATTGCAAAACATCAACAATGTTATTTAAGTGTTGCAAAAATGTTGTCTTCATAAAAAACAACAACGCTTTTTAAACATTACAAAAGTGTTGTCTTTGCACAAAATGACAACGTTTTTTAAGCGTTGTCTTTGAACAGGCTTTTAACAACAGTGCTTTTAACAACGCATTTTAAGTCACATAGACAACGTGTAAAAAGTGTTGTTGTTTGACTTTTTTCTTGTAGTGAACTCATCCCTAAGCCATTGATAATCCTAACTTTGCTCCTAATTTCCAAGATAATGCCAACACTCCCAACTTGGCCTATCTTTGGATTCTAACCTAGTTGTGCCAACTTTTATTAAGTTCAATCTTCCAAAAATATAGTGTGACACAAATTTTACTCTTCCTAGAGTAATCAAATAACTCCTTCATTTTCAAGGGTAATAACTCCTCGAAAATGTCCCAAAGTGCCAACTTCATCAAGGTTAGGTTAACTACCCTTCCAATTTGAGTTGACACTCCCTAGACTTATCTAGGGTGTGACAAACACACTCTTAGGAACCCAAAATCTATTGGTGCTCCTTGGGTGTTCTAGGTATTCATTAGGGATAACTTCCCTTGATACCTTCCTAATGACCTTTCTAGGCTTCTCCGAAGCCTTAGTCATGTTAGTCTTGTCTTAGTCAACTCTAGGGATGGGTTCCCTTGTGGCCTTGACTTGACTCCTTGACCTAGATTGAGTTCCATACCTATATGGAACTGTATGATAGGATGGACCATCATCCTTAGTTTTAGGTTTGTACCCCAAACCTTTCTTGCTCCTAGAGGATCCTTGATTTCCTAAATCTAGGTTTTGAATTTTTGATCCCTTAAATAGATTTTCTATTTTCTTAAGGGATTTTTCCAATTTATCAAGTTTTGACCTCAAAACTTGATTTTCAATCATTACCTCATCAAGGCTTGGTTTTCTAATATAGCCTTGGTGATTGTTCTTCTTGGCCTTGTATTGGGTAGGTCTACCGTGGAAAGTTCTATTTTGCTCCCTATCCTTAGATGTGGTAGTCCTAGCATGGAAAGCTCTATAGTTTTCCTTAGGTTTCTCATGCCTCCTATTTTCATGATAAATAGCATTATAATGATAATAATTATTTCTAGCATGCATATTATCATGATGAAAATGAATACCATTACCTAATGATACCTTAGTCTTGTTCTTGGAGGCTCCCCCTTGATTTGAGCTTCTCCTTTTTGCCTTGGTCGGATCCTTCCCCTTTTGACATTGATTCCGATAATGCCCCTTTTGCTTGCATGAGAAGCACACAATGTGCTTCTTATCCTTCTTTGCCACGGGGTCGACCTCCTTTGGCTTCTCCTTGGTCTTGGGTGTCACTAGCACCTTCTTCTTGACCAATTTGGGACACTTACTCTTATAGTGTCCTCTTTCCCTACACTCAAAACAAATGATATGATTTTTATTTTTACAAATTGAAATATCTATACCTTTGCTTGTAGGGGTGACACATGACTCTTCACTCGATCCGGAGGTAGAAGCTTCTTCCTTTTCCGGAGTGAATGATCTTTGCTCCCCCTCAATCCTAGAGGTAGAGACTTCTTCCTTTTCCTCCTCGACCAATGTTTCTTGAATTTCCTCCCTGAATGTTGAGCATCTCTCAACTTCCGAGTCCTCTTCATTTGATGAATCTCCCACTTCGGATTTGTCTTGATACGGTACAGTGGAGGGATATTCACGAAGCTTTGCCAATTTGCTCCAAAGCTCTTTGACATCTTTGAATTCTCCAATCTTGTCCAAGATGTTGCTCGGCAAAAGATTGACCAATAACTTGGTCACTTTGTCGTCGGCCTCGCATCTCTTGATTTGCTTCTCATTCCATTTGTTTTTCTTGAGAAGCTTTCCTTTGGTGCTTGTTGGAGTTTCAAAACCCTCCATTAGAGCAAACCATTGCTCTATCTCCATCATGAAGTAATTTTCAATCTTTGACTTCCAAAGATTGAAATTTGCCTTGTCGAATGGTGGAGGTGCCCGGGTGTCGTAGCCAAACTCCATTTTTGAAGTTGAACCCTCTTGATGATGACTTCTTGAAATTAGGGTTTCTTCCAACTTCTTCTTCTTCCTCTAGCTCTTGCCCTCTTGGCGATGAGTCCAAAGAAGAGCAACCTCGCTCTGATACCACTTGTTGGGACCGGTAGACGAGCTAGAGGGGGGGTGATTAGCTCCGATTTGCTTGTAGATGATTTGTCGCGACGAAAGACTTCAAGCAATGCTAACACTAAGGATTTACTTGGTATCCACCCCGGCCGGGTGACTAATCCAAGGATCCACTCTCCTCACTCTCTCATACACTATGAAAGATCTCCTTCTTGAGGTGGAGAAACCTCTTACAAGCTTACAAGAAGATACAACAAGATCACAAAGCAAAACACAAACGAAATCTTACAAGATTTACAATGAATAAGCTCTATTTGCTTTCCCCTTGCTATCTTCAAGCTTGTGATTGCCTCTAGAACCTTGGAAATGCAGCAGCAATATCCTCCAAGGCTTCCCTTGAGATGGCACTGATGAAGGAGAAGAAGGGGAGAAGTGTTGTGGCTCAAAACCTGCGTGAAAACCCTTATACCCGACGCCTAGGGTTTCCTAATCGATTACTCAATCGATTACCACGTAGACTTAGCCGTTCAACGGCTAGTTTTTGAACCTTAATCGATTAGCCAATCGATTAAGACTGCCCTTAATCGATTGACCAATCGATTAAGGGAAGGTTGAATCGATTACCCAATCGATTCAGCTACCTTCTGTTCTCGCAACAAAACTCTCTTAATCGATTACCCAATCGATTACGGTCCTTCTTAATCAATTACCCAATTGATTAAGACCCTTCTTAATCAATTACCCAATTGATTAAGATCCTTTCTATTCTCGCGAGACAACAACCCAATCGATCTCTCAATCGATTGAGTCCAACCTAACTTGTGTTCACGGTCAACCTCTTTGACCAACCTGGATTTCTCGGTCAACCCCTTTGACCAACCTGGATTTCTCCATCCTAGCTCTCAACTAGGACTTAACCTGATTCCCAACTAGGTTTGCCTAACCCTCGAGTTAGGTCTAGTCTCTCGGTAGACTTCCACCTTGCCAGCGTGCGATCTACCCGATCCACCTGGACTTCACCTAGTCCCACTAGGTCTTTTCCCATTACCAGTGTGCGATCTTCCCGATCCACCTGGACTTCACCTAGTCCCACTAGGTCTTTTTCCATGCCAACGTGCGATCTCCCCGATCCACCTGGACTTCACCTAGTCCCACTAGGTGTGCCTAGTCCCACTAGGTCTTTTTCCATGCAGCGTGCGATCTCCCCGATCCACCTGGACTTCACCTAGTCAAGTCTCCAGTCAACCTTGACCAACTTGACATCATACGATATTCAAACATAATTATCAAATATCGAAACATCCAAACATAAGCTCACCCAATTTTATCAGACATCGGCTCACCCGAGCCTAGTCCCTAGGTCAACCCTGACCTAACCAAGATTGCACCAACAAGTTTTGGTATGCATCTAACATACATATAAGCTTATAACTAGAAGTTAAATCTACAAACTGATCAATGCGGGGAGAGGATAACAATCTTTTGGGAAGACCTTGTTAAGGTCTTGAAAATCAATACAGACCCTCTATTTGCCTCCTAACTTGGACACAAATACCACATTAGTGAGCCAAGTCGGGAATTAGACCTCTCGTATGTGTCCAGTTTCTATTAACTTGTTGATTTTTGCTTGTATCACTTAGTTTTGCTCGGGTGAAAATTTTCACTTCTTTTGTTGAACGAACCAAACATCCGAAGTGTGTTTAACTGGTGAACCATCACAGTCAGGGATACACTTTTGACTTCTTTAGTCGACCGAGTGAAAATGTTGTGGTTGTGTGAGAGACGCAATCAAATCTCATTTGAGTTCTGAATGGAGATATGCAATTACTTGGGTGATCCCTTCCTATCGATCAGGATGAATTTGCACCTCTTCATAGCCCTCCATCAGTCGAGACACCGACACCTCTTGAATAGCTTGTTCTGAGGCATCTCTATCTCGGTGGGACCTTGCGTGGGTCTGCCTGGATTATATAGGCATAGAATTTTTTAACTGTCGATTGGAACCCTTTAACTTTTCCAACTCGGCTTTCCACAAGAAATTTGATATTTTTTTTGGTGTGGAAAGTGGAGACTGATGCTTGGAAAGCACTTAACGTCGGTCTAACTAGTATGACGTTGTAGGCGGAGGTAGTATATATGATAATGAAGGGAGTAGATTGAGTCCTCATCAGTGGCCCCCCTCCCCCCGGCGAGATGAATTTGGCTGATTGGCTGCATTTCATGCCCAATGAACCCATACAGGGAGGTGTTTATAGGAGGTAGTTCTTCCCCATTACGTTGCAATTGGTCAAAGGTCTCCTTGAAGATGATGTTAATAGAGATGTTTGTATCTACAAACACTCTTTTCACAATGTAGTTGGCAATGAAAGCTCGGATCACCAGGGCATCATAATAAGGAGTCTCCACTCATTCCAAATCACTAGGCCCAAAGTTGAACGAGGGGTCATTTTCTTTTCCTCTACTCATGCTGACTCCATAATTGTCCAATCTCCAATTATGAGCCTTTTTTGCCCGAGTGGAATCTCCATCTACTAGATCTCCTGAAATCATGTTAACCATTCCTCGGGGATCAATCTTGTCTTTGCCTTTTTCATTCTTGTCATTCTCCCGATCTGGTTCTCGACGAGAGTGGTACAAGCCTCAGTGCTCCCTAGAGGGCGAACGAGTTCATTGATTTGGATAACAATCTGTAGCGACACGTGAGCTGGATGGTGAGAGTGTTGGTAAGGCTCAGGTGATCTTCATGACCGACTCTGATTGGCTTTTCGCTGATCATCCACTCGTTGTAACTCCTTTGTACAATGTTGGCAATCCCTGAGTGGAATGAGTCTCCGATTGGTGATAGGCATAGTAACGATCCATCTTAAGGGACTCCCGACCCGACCCAGGCGCTGGGGATGGGGTAATTTCCAGTGTCTACACTATTAGGACCTGTGGGGAGCTAGAGGGGGGGATGAATAGCTCACTTCACTCATTATAGATTTATCGTTGTAGAAGATTTAAAGCAATCACTAACACCTTGGTTTTCTTGGTATCCACCTCCTTAAGGTGACTAATCCAAGGATCCACACATGCGTACAACTCCACTATGAATACACTCCTTTTCAGAAACAATTCAGAGGTAGAGAAATCTCGTACAAACTCAATACAAGAATACAAGAAATGCAAACTAGGTTTTACATGAAATCGAAAACAATTACAATTACAATTACATGACCTTGCTTTTCTTGCTTGTATTAGCCACTTGAAACTTGGAAAGTACAACAACACTTCTCCTTCAAACTCGCATCAATAAGAGTACCTCCAACTCTATGATAATATTTTCATAATATTTGAAATATTATTAATAATATTTTCAAATGCATATGTAGAAAAAGTTCTACCAACTCTATTGTCTATAGTATGTTGGTTTAAATATGCATCAATAAGAGTATTATCCATTACTTTATTCTAAACATAGTGTTTATTCACCGTGCTTCCACTTGCATTTTGCAAGTCCTTTTTGACATCTTTAAAAATAAAAATATAATAACGATCAAATACACAATCATAAACAATCATATGATATAAAATTCAAGTAACATAATAAATTAAAATATCAACATTCATAATTATCCAAGTACAAGAGAATTTGTCCAAATCTACCAGAAAAATAAATAAACATAAATGCTACATATTATAATCTAACCACATAGCCTACAACTATGGAATCCTTAAGCAATTCTCCTTTCTTGCATCTTCATTATCATCTCTATTATTATTATTTTTCCTCTTGATGTCCACTATATGTTCTCCTCGATATAATGTAATAAGACAACTTTTCAATATGGATCCTACATAAATAAGATAGTATTTTCCATGTTATTAAATGGTAAAAGTAAGGAAAGCCTAATCATAACATGTCATTTAATTTACCTTCTGGATTTTAATACTTGTTTGTTTGGTTGATACATTTTTTATTATTGTTGAGTTGAATGTAGTCCCTTCCCAGGGGTGAAGCCTATTAAGGCAGTACCCCCACTGGCTAGACAACAAAAAGAAGAAAATGTTGAAAAGCTCAACGCGACAACAAATTTAAAAAAAAAAAAAAGAAAATATTTTTTTTTCCTTTGTCACCCATACTCCCACCCTCCCTCTCGGCCTCATCGACTCATCACAAGCTGCACTCACCAGCACTCTGCGGGAGTCAAGACTCTCTAGTCTTCGCACTTAGCACTCTGTAGAACCATATCAAGAGACAAGAGTGAGCAAGCGAAGCGGCCAAAGGTAACCTACTAACCTTAATCCCTAAACTTATTTTTTCCTGTTCAAATGTATACATTGACGTGGCGGCTGCCCCATTAGACAACGACATTACTGCTCTGCCTCGTGCGTCGGCATCGTTGTTGGGGGCAGTGGCCGCCTCCTGCTCGCGACAATGTGGCTTTCAACCTTCCACTACTCTTCATTGGATTTTTTACAATTACATATTTACTTCTTTGTGTAGTATTTAAGAATTAGGATCCATGTGATTAAGAAGCACAATGATCATTTATGTAGACTTTAGTATTTAGCTTCTTACAGATTTATTCTATACCTAACTCTATCATTGATTCTTATATTTAACTGTGTTCCTAATTAATCTAGTTTATGTTTGACTTAATGTTTCTCTCTCTCTCTTGTTTATTTTCATTAAAAAAATCATTTTATCGGCATTACATAGATTTTTTAAAAGAAAATATTCATAATTAGAAGAATAAAATATTGAAGATGTTAAAATTGAAGAATTTGATTTTTCATAACTATTGGTAGATTCTGGACTAAGAACTGCGATTTGTGATTATAATGCTAACATTGGGATAAAGTTCAAAGGATATATTTGCAAAAGGGTCTATGTCAACCTTCAAAATATGAATTCTCAAAATGAAAATTTAGAGCAAGTCAATTTAGACGGTTTAATCCTTGCTGGTTTAAGGAATTTGGTGATTGATTGGAATATAGTATAGAAAAAGATGTTGCGTGATAGGGATGAGTAATCAGGGAGGACACATGGCACAGGAAAGCTACGTGGCAGGGCCCACCAAGCTAGTGACCCGAGGTTAGACCGGGGGCTCGAACTCCCAAGACTATCTCGGGAGGATGGAGGAAGGCCCCTGAGGTCAGACCGGGGATTGAACTCCCGAGACTATCTCGGGAGAATGGAGGAAGGCCCACGAGGTCAGACCGGGGGATCGAGCTCCCGAGACTATCTCGGGAGAATGGAGGAAGGCCCCCAAGGTCAGTCCGGGAGATAAGACTCCAAGACTGACTCGGGAGAGTGAAGCCCAAAAAGAAGAGTAGGTATAGGAGAGCAAATCTTCAAGTACCCTCCCCTCTTTCTAAAACAGGAAATTCAGCAGGTAATTATTACTTTTAACGCATGGTAATGATGACCTTAATGGTCATGGTGGTCATTACCAGTCATCATGGAGAGGAGAACAACTGTCAAATAACCGATGACCAAGAAACGTGGAGGAGGAGGTGGAAATACGTGGGGGGAAGGTGTCAGGTATATAAAATGCTTCGGCACCTAGGTAAAGGGGGTATGTTTTTAGAACTCGAATACTTTGATTCTTTGTTTTCCTCCCTAAAAGAAGGAGTTCTGACTTGAGTGTCTGAGAGGGCTCCACCGGAACTTCTTCCGATGCATCCCTTTTACGCTCGTGTTAATTTCGTAGGTGCCGATATCTTCTCCCCATCATCGTCATCGTGGGCTGCGATTTGGTGATTCGTTATCGCCGTCGTTCACTTCCGGAACATTACGTATCATTTGTATTGCTATTTTTTCAAGACAACTAAAGGAAAACAAGTAGGAGGAGAAACTTTTGTTAGCGAAGGCTTTACAAATTGGAAGAGTAAAGATATGTTAAATATTCATGTTGGCCAGCATGCTAGTGAACATCATAAAGCTCGAATGAATTGTGAAGCTTTGATGAATCAAGATGAGTACATTCAAACAATTTTGCACAAACAGTCAAAGCAAATGCAGAATAATTAATATATCTGTCTCAAGCTTCAATTGATTGTATCAGAGTTTAGTTGCAACAAGGGAATTCATTTCGAGGTCATGATGAAACTGAATATTCTCTTAATCCAAAAAACTTTCTTGTTCAATTGAAGTTTTTAGGTGCTTCATAATAAAGAGATTAATAATGTGGTATTGAGAATACTCCTAAAAATTACAAGTTAACATCACCTGATATTCAAAAGGATATAATGAGTGCTTGTGCAACTGAAATAATTAATATTATTATCAGAGATATTGATAATTCATTGTTCTATATTTTAGTTGATGGATCTCGTGATGTGTTAGCAAAAGAGAAAATATCAGTTGTTTTGCGTTATGTGGATAGTAGTAGGCATGTAAATGAGCATTTTATAGGAATTGAATATGTTACCAATACTACAACACTCTCACTTAAAATTGTCATTGATAAGATATTTTCTAAATATAATTTGAGCATATCAAAGTTGATAGGACAAGGTTTTCATGGAGCAAGTAATTGTTGGGTTATAAACTTGCAAACAAAATCCCACATTAAAAACACATGAGAAAGAACATAAGTTTATAAGAGAAAGATATCTCTATTGGTATGAAGCCTTTTGGGTAGAGCTCAAAACTAAAACCATGAGAGCTTATATCCAAAGTGGATAATATCATATTATTATAGAGATATCCAAAGTGGATAGCAGAGCCCGGACTGCCAAAAGGTCTAAACGTCAATTGTGTACAAGAGTTATAGTCTAATCGAATTATGTGAGTAGAATATTGACCTCGAACAAATGAAGTGGGGGCACCCATCCAGATAAAAGGACCAAACACTAGGAAGGGAGTTCTAGTTGTGGCTAGACAATGAAGACCTAGTAATAGTTGGACTGAGGGGCAGGAAGTTCTAGTTGCGGCTAGGTAATGAAGACCTAGTCAATCAGTTGGACTGAGGGTGGAAGTCCTAGTTATGGCTAGACAAAGAAGACATAGTAGTCAGTTGGACTGAGGGCCAAAAAGTCCTAGTAGATCAGGTGGACCGAGCGGCAGAAAGTTCTAATAGGTCGGTTGGACCGAGGGACAGGAAGACTTGGTGAGTCGAGGATCGGACATCAAACGGATAAACTTTCTACTTGAGGGGGGCCCTGTGGTACTTCGTTTGAGGGGGATTGTTGGGTTGTAAGGTTGCAAACAAAATCTCATATTGAAAATACATGAGAAAGATCATAGGTTCATAAGGAAAAGATATCTCTATTGGTATGAGGTTTTTGGGTAGAGCCCAAAAATAAAACCTCTAAATTCCTTTGGTCCTAACAGTAATATGCAGAGTAAATTTAATGGTCTAAAAGCACTTATTTTAAAGAAAATCTCATGTGCATTTTACATATATTTTTTTGTCAATCAACTTCAACTAGCTCTTATCGCCGTGTTGAAGAAAAATCTTCCGATTTCTAATTTTTTTCATGTTGTTGACGACGTGATAAATGTTGTTGGATTATCCTACGAACTGTCTGATCTTCTTAAGGAGAAACATTCAAATTTTATTATTGAGGCATTAAAGAGGAATAAAATTTCAAGTGGTTAGGGACTTAATCAAAAAACTACCCTTCAATATGCTGGGGATACACGTTGGGGGTAACATTATAATTCTTTTATCAACTCGATTTCTATGTTTTTTGCTGTCAGTGATGTGCTCAAAATAATTTTAGAAGATAATTCCAGTTCTCCTGATAAAAAAAAATTGAGGCATTTAATTTTTGCATTTAATCTACACTTGATGAAATATGTCTTAGGGATTTTAAGTGAATTATTGATGACATTGCAAAAAAAAAAATCAAGATATTATGAATGCAATGAATTTGGTACAAGTATGCACTAACTCCAAAGAGTGAGAGATGATAGTTGAAATTCATTTTTAGAAAAGGTTTACTATTTTTGTCAGCAACATTACATTGATGCTCTCAAAATGGATGATATGCTCACACGTTGGACACCATGTGATCGCGCCCATCATAATCCACCAGAATTTACAAATTTGCGTCACTATCGTGTTAATTTATTCTATGACATTATCTATATGCAACTTCAAGGGTTAAATGATCGTTTCTCAAATGTAGGTATGGAGTTACTTCTTTGTGCAGATTGTTTGTGTCCACAAAATTCATTT
Source organism: Boesenbergia rotunda (assembly GCA_024364735.1). Classification (NCBI taxonomy): domain Eukaryota; kingdom Viridiplantae; phylum Streptophyta; class Magnoliopsida; order Zingiberales; family Zingiberaceae; genus Boesenbergia; species Boesenbergia rotunda. The sequence continues at coordinate 173,797 of JAGFNQ010006852.1, read as the reverse complement.
TCAGCTTTTGACAAGAAAAAATTAATACAACTAGCTGTGTTTTATCCACAAGATTTTTCAAGATTTGATCTTCTCGTATTTGATAATCAACTTAAAACTTATATATGTGATATATGTTCTAACAAAATATTTTAATGATTGAAAGACCTTAGTGATCTTTAGAGAAGTTAGTTATGTCAAAGAAAAATTTAGTGTACTTGTTGGTTTATAACTTTTGACATTAACATTAATTCTACCATTGCGACTGCGATGTAAGAAAGTGTTTTCTGCTATGAGAATTGTGAAAGACAGATTGCACATTGAATGAGTGATGATTAGATGAATAATAGTCTTATTGTTTACGTAGAGAAAATATATTTCTAGTCGTTGATAATAAAACTATTATACAAAAGTTTTAAAATACGAACACTTGAAAAGAATAATTGTAAGGTAATTATTTTGTAATGTTTTATGATTACAAAATTTTATAATTTTTTATAAATTACTAGTGTAATACCCGTGCGATGCATGAGAATCTTATACAATTCAAATAACATGTTTAGTGATAATATATATATATGTCAATTTTTATTATTAAATGAAAAGTAATTTTATTCCATCATGGATTTATGTCAACTGTAATCCTTGTACAGTTATTAGATTTCACTATGAGGTTGTGTTTGGTTTTCTAAAGTCCTTATGAAAAATCAAGGTAATGATGCATGATCATTAACATGAATTTAAAGGTGATATTAAGACAAGGTTTAAAGTATTAAAAGCAATTATACTCGATTAATGTTAGACCAAAATTAAAAGAAATGTCAAATGAACATTTCAGATTTTTGCGTATCATCAATATGAAAAAAAATGATGTTATGAAACTATAATGTACATGTAACAACCCTTTCAATTTGTCTTCTTTTATTATGTAAAAAACAACAACAATAAGGAAACCTACCTGTGCATGTAGGCATCTTGATTGGGGTTGAGGCGAGGATAAAAAGACGGTTCCATTGAAGGATCAAAGGAGAAGGCGGCAAAGGAGAGGGCGGCACTGTAGATGACCAGATCGAAGAAAACCTCTGCAGAATCGAAGGAGATGGCGGCACAGGAGAGGGCGGAACCGTAGATGACTGGATCGAAGGAGACCTCTACAGAATTGAAGGAGAAGGTAGCACAGGAGAGGGCGACAACGTAGACGACTGGATCAAAGGAGACAGTGACAGAATCGAAGGAGACGACGACAAAGGTGGCGGCGGCAGAGCAGAGAAAGGGATTATTTAGGGTTAAGGGAGGGAGGCCAATAGTGGGAAAAAAGTGAAATAAAAAAACTAATTAAAAAAGCTAAAACCTATTTGGTTTAGAAAAATCTAAAAGTTAGATTTGATTTAGGTGGGAATCATAAGTTTCCTGTGAATGTCACGTCTGCATGCAAAACTGTGTTTTATAATATTAATAGATAGATAGATAGATATTATATTATTGGTTGCCTACATTGAATAAATATTCTTGCTCCGCCCCTGTCCCTTTCCACCCAACTAAGATATAAGTGAATTACAGATCAAATGTGCATGCTACTAAAATATTTTGTATTAAAAATCCTTTCTACTATGAAACTCTGGGGCATTAAAGGGCGAAACTTTAAAGGGAGAAATATGTTCTATCTATATTGCTCCAACACAATCCTTACATACCATGTCTAAATTATTAATAATTATAAACATATACACATGCATCTATACTAGTCCAAAGAAAACAAGTTGGCGGGGGTGCAGGGAGCGAGCGAATTACTTTTTTACCATCTATGCTAGTTAAAAGATAAGAATAATATTTTCACTATAAAAAATGGGTAGAATCAATTGTTATTGAAGATTTCTGAAGGAACTTGTGACTCATCGGGTTTTTTGAGAAATTCATTCTCCAACTCCATTATAGTTTTTAAAACATTATGGAAATAACGACTCACTGTTTCTCCCGATTGAAAGAAAAAAAATAGTCAAATTTATGATTTATAACATTGTGATCTAGCAAATAGAATGATTTTGCTATTTGTTCTTCTACAGTGATCTTTCTTATAGGTCGTAAACCATCTTCTTTAATTAAAAGATTACATAATTCCATAAATATAGATGGACTCATTTTAATTATATTACGATATTAATTATTAATTAGCACTTTTGTTATTAATTGATTTCATACATATTCTCCCTTCAAACCATGAGGATTTTGACTATTTTATTTATCTATTTTGGGCATTCCAAGAGGCAAGCAAACAAATGACTTATGCCAATATAAGTTGATCTATAAAATGAAACTTAATGAAATTATTATATTTATCATTTTGATCATTCATCTATAATCAAATAAATAAAAATAATAATAAATTAAGATCGCACAAGATAGTTCACCCTGTTAACTACAAAAGGTGCGTTGAAATATACAAGAGACATGACTAATGCAAAATCAATAAAAAACAAAGTTGTGTTGTGACACATTTTCCATCCAATTCATAGAAATCTAAATCAATCTGGCTAATAAACTACTTAAAATTCCCACCATCAAAAGCATACTATTGAGTGCCAGAGAAAGGTCCAATTAATCAAGATGAATGATCATCCTGTCCACGGTCGATGCAGGATGTCACGATGTGATTATTGACCATTGTTGAATTGGCACCACCATCTTCGGATCCTGAAAAGCAAATACTTAGGAAGAGGAGCATTATCAACAAGCCAAGGGGGTCCTGGCATGTATACGCCGACGCTTAAGTTAGTTTCTTATCGGAAAACTAGAAAATTAGAAATTGAATGAAGTTAAGATGAAAGAACTCCTACTTGCATTGTGGAGGAAGGACCTCTATTTATAAGCAATACCTCTGGGTGACCCTCCATCATCAGGGTGTCACATTAGCTGTAACAGAGTTGTCATATCAGTAAATTTCTGTAAGAAATTTGTGAAAAGCAAATAAGTCACTAAGTTACTGCGTGATCATTGTTTAGGCTAATAGGTCTCTGAGTAGATCAAGGATAGGCGCTTGGGCCATTGATCGGGCCAATGATAGGTCATTGGGCCACGTATCATCTAAATCAGTCAGTGGAGCAGGTGAAGTTTCAGTGAAGTGATAGTGTAAGACCCTTGAACCGGTTAAATAACAACTGCAAGTGTGAACGGGCTAATGGGCTTGTCGGCGCACGTGGAGGCCCGGGAAAGTAGGGGATCTAGCTTGTGGGCCCTCAGATGTGGAGCCCGACCCATAAGACACGTGGAGACCCAACATGATAGCTAAGCTGTTTAAGATGAGAAAAGGGGTTGGACTATAAGTGTTTTATATGTTGACTAATCACAACAGCTGAATGGTCAAAGGGGCGTCCGTGTGTCGGCTGATCGGCAGTAAGGGGCTTAGGCATCAGCCGAGTGTCACAGGCGAGTTGGCCGATCGACCCTTGCCTAGGATGGGCTCCCTGTGAGTCCCCTATAAGTGGGTTGACCGATCGATCACAGTGGTACCTAGACCACTTGTACTCATTCTTTGTTTTGTCCTCTAGTTGGGTTTGTTCGATTAGTATAGCGTCTTAAATCAGGTAGATTGTGTGCAGTACATAGTCTGTCGATCGGCTGAAGAAACCCAACATGAGTCGATGAATCGGTTGTTGTTCATCTCTCTTGTTTGAGCCTAAGTTATATCTTGTGAGGTGCTTATGAGGGTTAGGTGGACAAGGTTGTGAATTCTAGGCCAAGGTCTGATCGACCTACCTGGTCGAGTTAGGTGGTCCGCTCAGCCTGGCCGGTTAGCCCATCTGATCAACCCATCATCTTTGACTTTAGTCCTAATGTACAACTAATTTAGTCATGCCAGTCGTTTAACCTTGACTTTATCCTACATGGTCCAGGGTCCAAAAATATCATGTATCAAATGAAATGTAAGAAATTTGTTAAATGAATTACAGAAAAAAATCTACCATATATACTCAGGAACAACAAGCAAATGACAAGTAACAAAAATATAAATCAAATTTTCTAGAGATGACAATTCTGTCGAAATGTCTGTTGCAGAGTAACAGAGAACAAAGTAAAAAAAAACAGTAAAAAAACACCCTATGAACATACAAAGAGAACAAGAGTGAGCATTGACAAGTTGATTTTGAGGAGAAGGATATGAGCGTAGGTCGAAAGTAAAAAAGTTTGGAAAGAGGTTTACTTGGTGATAAAAAGTGATTTATTCAACCCTAACGTCTCTGTCAATTTGTCTCAGGATCAATATGAAGAAGGTAAATCACGAAAACTACTAACCCGAATATGGATGGTGGAAAAGAGGTTTACTTGAGATGTAACAGATGGTCAACCTTGTTGGGGCAATCGACCCAAGTATGATCGAGAGCATTATAGGTTTTGATGTGTGTGTCAATATGATTAAGTTAGAGTTTCATGTTGATCTAATATGTGTATGTGAGTGTGCATGTTTGAAGGATACACATAGACTTGGTTGGACGTCTTTAGGTACGGTGAAGGGTGGCATGGAGGCAAGCCGTGAGCTTGTGTATGCATCCGAGGGACCATGGACAAAGCAGGGACGATGAGCCGAGGGAAGCGGACTTCAAGGCGTACGTGAAGGATGACATGGAGGCAAGCCGAGGGCTTGTGTGCGCATTTGAGGGACGAGAGTCAAAGTCGAAGAGGGTTTGAAGGCAACAGGTCGGGACTGCTGGAGCAGGGACGATGAGCTGAGGGAAGCGAATTTCGAGGCATACGTGAAGGATGACATGGAGGCAAGTCGAGGGCTTGTGTGCACATCTGAGGGACGGGAGCCAAAGTCGAAGAGGGCTTGAAGGCAACAGATCGAGGCTGCTGGATGAAGAGTCAACCAGGTCTACAGGTCGTGAGGTTTCGAGTGCTGAGGGAATTGTACTCGGGGGGCTAAGTCGTGAGGGTTCTAGTGATGAGAGAAATGTACTCGGGGAGGGTAACCCTAGGCTTAGGAAGTGGACCAGTCGCCTGATAAGGGACCAGTCGACTGATGGAGTCCACAGAAAGATCAATCGACTAGTTCAGGACCAGTCAACTGATGGTGATCAGAATTTGAAGTGTCGGGCTGTGACATTCAAATTTGTGAAGACCAGTCGACTGGTCTAGCACTGGTGCTAGACCAGTCGACTGGTAACGGTCAAATCAGCCTCGAGCTCTATTTAAGGGAGCTCGTTTATGACTGTTTCTTCTTGGCGAAACAAACTTGGTAAGAGCCTGTTAGTAGCCTACAAGTGCTCAGGTCGTATCAAAGGGTTGTGGCGAGGTTTCTCCACTCACAAGGAGCGACAAGTGCTAGTCGGAGGTGCTTCGGGGAATCATCCACCAAAGGATTGGGATCGTCCACCTTACGGATAGCCGTGGAGTAGGAGTTTCATCTCCGAACCACGTAAATCGGTGTGTCTTTCTTGTTTGTTAGTTTTGGTTTTTATTATTCCGTTTGCGCACTAACATTTGTAGGAAGAAAGATCGAAAAATTACTATTCACCCCCCTCTAGCAAACGGTAAGGTCCTAACAAACCTCAATCCATCAGCATAATTTGCCTAGATTCTAATGTCAAAAAGTAGTCTAGCACATAAAAAGAATAGAAGTAGAAGAAATGATTAAGATTACCTGTCCTCGGAGAGATACACAACGAGGGTCGGTGCCGATTTCAATGTCGTGGAGTGTGAGTGGTACGGGCGGTGTGAGTGGTGTCGTAGGATGGAGCGCGCTATGTAAGGATCAACGTCGCAAACAGGCGAGATACCTAAAACAGATCAGCGCACTTGAGAATTAATATTTTGAAATAGAAATAAAATTGAAACAAAATATTTTTTTAGTTCCTCTTCCTTGCAACCCAAATTAGAGTGTAAGGAATTTTACCTCTTTTCTAGATCACAAGGTTACAACTTATCCTTCCATACCTTTTATCTTCTTAACTTACTCCTTTCCAAACGAGCTTAAAAATTCTCCTTTCCCTTATTCATCCTTCCCTCCCTTTCACTCACCTCCTCCCAAATAGAGTATAAATCTCTTGGCTAAATTTTGAACTGGTCGAAGACATTATAATATTAATTACGAAATCATAATTATTATAATATAAATATTTTAAAACATAGTATTATAACAATAATAAAATCATAATTATTATAATATGTGTTATAAAAACAAAGCTGTTATAATGCATTTGATGAATTTAAAATTTAATCGGGAGATTTAAATGAGAAATAATAATAAATATATTATGAAGAATAGTAGAGTCCAGGTACGCAATTGAATAATTGAACAGGGATAAATAGTGGCTTCTTAATTAAAAAAAAAATTAATGTGGAGTGTCCCTTTACTAGACACCCTTTCATATTGGTTCATGAATAATCATTTTATTTTTCATATTGGTTCATGCAGCTGAATCCACGACAACTCGACGTGGAGTCCATGAGTGTAGCATGCCCATATTAAAAATATTTGATCCATTGAGTTTATGATTTCCTTGTTATTTTATTTGATTTTTCCTTTATTTATTTTCAACGTGGGATAAACGGTAAATGAGTCACGTTGAGTTAAACTTTGTGATATTTAAATTTATTTGATAGAGTAACAAAGTTAAGCCAACTCAAATCTAAGATGAATTAAACTGTTAAAATTATTGTTCAAAGCTTAAACTTAATTTTTTTTATGAATTTGAGATTAGTTTAAGTTTGACTTAAGTTTGATTTGTTTAAATATTATCATGCTCTCAATTTAAACTTATTTGATTATTCAAAATTTTTACATTTTAATTATTGATCAGTTGGGTAATATAATTATTTCTTTTTATTTTTTTTTAAATTTTTTTATTTATTTAGCAAATTGACAAAAAATTTATTCATAAATATGATTCATGAACATTATTCGTGCATATTATTGTTCACGAGTATAGTTCTTAAACGTTATTCATGAATATTATTTATGAATATTATTCATGAACGTTATTTATAAATATTATTAATAAATATTATTCAGGAACATTAATAAATTGTAGATGTTCAAACTTATTCCTTTAATTAAATGAGTAGTTGTTCATCCTTATTTATCTCATTGATAAATAATTTTTTATTAAATTAAATATCAAATTTATTCATTAACCATGAATTCGTTACTGTTGTAACATGGGACAAGTAATTAACTTATCAAGTCCTTCCTAATAAATCTTCCTATAGTTTAATTTGGGGTCTTGTTAAATTTACATAAAAAAATTAAAATAAGTTCTCCAATTATTAGAATAAGAAAAAGGTGTCTTTTGTTTGTAAAAAGTCAAAACAAATATATATATATATATATATATATATATATATATATATATATTATATATATATATATATATATATATATATATATATATATAATTTTAATATTATTATAATAGTTACATCCTCGTTGTTTACAAAATCATAAGTATGTTCAGAAGAGTAATAAAACAAAAGTTTAAATGTGATTAATGTCGGCCTTACGATTCAGCATTACGAATAATTTGTATATCGCGGATATATGATATATTTTGAGAAATTTAAATTTTTATTTACATGAATCTGTCGAATTTCTTGTGTTTGCATCATGTCGTGGGCAATTTTAAAAGTCAGCTTAGGATTAAATTTGTTTAGACTTGATTAAAATGGTTAGAGCTGTTATGATTCTAACAACCATTCACTTACTATTATAATTATGATTACAGTGAACTGTTAAAATAAATAATTATATATTTTTTTGACTTTTTTTTTTTTAAAAAAGGACGACCTTATACAAACCACCAAAACCTAAAAATAGGAAAAGCAGCTCTTCTTGCCAACGTCAATACTAAATAAGGTTCCATTTCACAACGGCGCACTCCCTGCTGATATGTCTCGAGCGGCCGCAGTGACGTAATCCATAACAACATCTTGGCCGCCGTCCCCCGCCCTAATCGCCACCCTCGCCCGACTCCTCCACCGATGGACGGTTTCCGCCACAGCCGCACTTCCAGCTCCGAGCGCTTTCTCGGCCTCTTTTCCACGCCGCCCTCCGACTCCTCCCCTTCCGCCGCCGCCGCCGCCGGCGTTGAGCTCCACGAGGCGGAGGTCCTCTGGACCTCCCCCGTAGATGCCCCCAAATCGAGCCCACGGGCCACTGCGAAGCCGATCCAGACCGGTGGCACCTTCCATTCGCCCTCCGACCGCACTGCCGCTCTCCGCCGCCCCATGGACCGCAACTTCGGCATCCTCGCTGCGCTGCCCGAGGACGGATCCTCAGACATGGTTCCCGCCCCTGCTATTCTCCTGCGTCAGACGTCCATTTCCTCCACCTCATCCTCCACTTCTGACTCGCCCTCCTCCTCCTCTACTGCCGCGCGGATGATCCCCACGATCCCCAAGCCGAAGCCGGAGTACTCTCTCTCGATGCCGGCGGCGAGGATGCGGCAAGCGCAGTCGCTTCCAGTCGACGTGCCGGTTCCTCCCCGTCGGGCGAAGAGGTTCGACCTGGAGGCCCCCGATGGACCTGATGCTGAGGATGGGCACGAGATGATGCCGCCTCACGAGATCGCAGCGAGGACTTACGGAAGGGCTTCTCCCAGCACGACCTTCTCGGTGCTGGAAGGGGCTGGAAGGACCCTCAAAGGGAGGGATCTCCGGCGTGTCCGTGATGCTGTGTTCAGACAAACTGGGTTTCTCGATTGATTATGTAAGTTATGTTCTTCATTGATGAAAATCTGGATCTTTTCTCTGTCCAGTATGAATATTATGGCATACGATTCTGAAATTGTATGAAATCAAACTACATTTTCTTTTGATGCGAATAATGGACAAAAGCAATATGCTTCTGTCATCAATTCCTTCTCATTCATTCAAAATTAGATTCTTTTGTATGACCAATATGAATATTTGTCGTGTACGGTTTTTGATTCTACGAAATCAAACTGTATTTTGATCTGCTTGATGGAAGTTAGTGGGTGCATTGACTGTGCGTCAGTTATCATATTTTTCCTCATTCTTCCAAGGTTTGATAAATTCTATAGCCTGAATGAATACCTGTGGCTTATATTTGTGGAATTGTATCAAATCAAACTATATTTTGCTCAGTTACATGGGGATTTACTTGGTAAGAAATTATGCTTCTGTTATCATTTCTCTCTCATTTAATGATCAATCAGATCTGTAAGAGGCTTTTGCTAAGGGAGAAGTTCCATTCTCTCCTTGCTTCCTTTGGCATGGATTCAACATTCCTCCTCAAACCCAAAATTGCTACAAGTGAGGAACTTGCTCAAAATGATAGCTATGCAATTACATCCTCTGATTCTCGCTTTAACATGTACTTTAGCGAGGTTCACTATCATTTTGCGTTTCAGTTATTGTCTGGTAATTTGTTCTCTTGAATTGAAGGTTTTGACCTTTGAATAGAAAAGACAACAAGACTTGCAAGTTCATTCCATTTGGATTCCCACCTTCTTGTGGAAACACAATGCTCCTGGTAACCAAGCATAATTTCATCTCATTTGCAAGTTCAGATAACAGATTTTGTTATTTTCCTGTACTGCACTCCTCTGTTATTACCTCTATTTGGATCAGCAGGTTCCATCGCATCCATGCTGTGCAAGCAAAAAGAAAGTACTGAATAAAATGTTTCCACCTTCATAACTATAGACATTCTTTTGGAACAGTAGTGCGAGCAACAAATGAAGGATGGTTAAAATTTTTAGAAACTTTGGTCTTGAACCCATATTGAGTTTGCATAGAAAATGAATAGATTGCATAGAGCTTAAAGCACAAAGCAGAAGTTTTCATGATTTATCAAAACCAACAGCGAAAGGGTTAATAGTCAGTTCCTTCAAATTTTTTGGCTTTCCCTTCTATATCTAACAGGCTAGACTGAAACCCCAATATGAGATATGGAGGAGGGCTAAAAAGTGTTAACAATGGCAAACTTCGCTGCGAGTGTCACTATAATTAGAGGGGAAGTAGAAGAGGAGAGGATAATGGGAGGGAAAAGGAGAATGGAAATGACTGGTTCAGGTGTTTGTATCCATTCTGACATCTAACTAGTGCCAAATCTGTTGGAATTTTACTTTATTATGTGCTAATATTTGTTAAAATCTAAAATTTAGATTGATAAGTTGCATTCAAAGTGTTAGTTCCTATAGTGTGTTCAAATTGATTAAGACATCATCTCCTCTGGATGTAATGGATGGCTGTATTAAGTATAAAACCCTGGTAATTCTATACAAGGGGTTTATTTACATTTTGCATCTAGATAGAGCTCAGCTCCTCTCTTCTTTCTCAGTAGATTATGTGTTTGGCCCGGTGAAAGCCATCAAAGGAGAGGGAAGAAAGAGTAAAGCCTTGTCGGGTATGACTTCTTTCTTACAATTTATTTTCTTCCTTAAGATCTTCTATGTTGATTTGGATTGAGGACCACCAGCTTATTGTGGCCTTTTGCTGCATCTCAGTCATTGATTTTTTCCTTATTGTTGTGAGCATTGGGCAAGAGCATGATAGATGTTTAATGTCCATCCATGGCTAGTTGTCGTAAAACTAATGAAATTGTAGTCCAAGGGCATCGCAACATCATCCGTCGATAGTTAAGCAACCATCTTCGCAAGAGCAACAACCTCCTTTGTTAGTGGAGGAGCCAAGAATTCCTTTGTAATCATCTTCACAATAGTCCTTTTATAGTTTACTTAATAGTAATAATCGATCGCCTCTTCATTGTTTTTTGTCTTTTTTTTTTGTTGACTATTTGTGTTTGCCTTAAGACCCTCAATGTTGCCCCCAAAGCATAGTAAAGATGGTGGACTTATAATATTTTTGACGTAATAATCAAGAGTCGATTTTTGAAAACTAATGACTTAGTGTTTTCATTTTTCACCTGTGTACTTAAATTTATCTACTTTTATATCCGTAGAATCGATTTTAGAGAGGCCACTGAGACAGCAGACCTATCCTTATGACCCTCAATCTTCTCATTTAGGGAAGTGTTTTTAACAAGGAATCCTTGTGTTTCACTAACAGTTAGCATCAAGGATTACTTTTGATCTTAAAGCTTATTCCTGTTATTGGTATAGTAATAAAATGATGAAGCCTTTTTAGCTCAGTTGGTAAATTTTGTATTGTCTTTATTTGCATTGATTTTTCGATAGTTTTCGATAAAATTGGATTTCGTTTTGCCCTTTCAATGACTTTTAAACAGCCATCTATTAATTAAGAATGCGTTTACTCGAACGAAAAGGAACAGTCAAAGAATTATCCTTCTATATTTCCTTCTCCCATCAATTTCTTTCCGTCGAGACAGGTAAACAGAGCCCCAAGGGGAACAAACCAAAGGCTCCTTTAGTTTCAGAGTCCTGGAAGGCCAAATAAAACATTTTATAAAACCAGGGGGCATATTGATTTTTTTTTTAAATGTTTATGTTTTTTTCCGAATCTTGTAAATTTGACCGGAATCAGAAATCTCGTACTCGCTAAGAGTTTTGAGACGATTCATCACTTTGGTTTTGTTGATGTTCAAAGAAAATTTATCATTAACTTCCTTTACCATCTTCCTATATGCTTCAGTAGAAAAAACTCTATCTTCTTTTTGACCTTTATTCTTTTGCTCCCTAAGAACTTCAAGCATCACACCATCTATTTCTGTTGTCCACTTGAAGTATGCATTACAACCATTTCCTCCTTCCACCTCAAAAACTTTCTCATCATCCATATCGTAACCTAAAGTACATGCAATAAGATTATCCAATACCGTTGAGATCCAAGTAATTATATATACTGCAATTGTTGGAATTTGGACATTTTAATAAAAGTTCGTCACAATAAAATTAAAACACAACAATGGACACAATAATACACATTTGTGCGACAATAGTACAAATAATAAAAGTTTGACACAATAATAAAAGTTCAGTAAGTTCGACACAATAATAAAAGTTTGACACAATAATACACATGCAAAAAAAAATTAATATTGTTGAGAAGTATAATCATTCCATATTTGTGCGGCAAAAGAGTCTCTCAAAATTTTCCCTCTTCTTCCATCTTCACCTCTAGCAATTGTTCCATTAGTAAGTCCACGTTCAAGTTCATTATTCATGAGATCTCTATCAATTTGTGCAATAATTTTTTCATCTGGATCAAAATCCACTAAGAAGTTGTGCAAGATGCAGTATGCTAAAACAATTTCACTCACTGTCTTTGCATGATATCTAGACATCTCTGCTAATATTGGAAACCTATGCTTCAAAACACCAAAAGCTCTTTCAATTGCATTGCGTAACGAAGAATGTCTTAAGTTGAATAACTCTTTTGGGTTTTCAGGGGGATGTCGAGAATATTCTTTCAAATGATATCGGGTGCTTCGATATGGAGTGATAAATGTGGACCTCAACATATATTAAGCATCGACCAAGTAGAACTTACCTAAAAAATAGAATTTAAAATATTTATATAAAAAATTCTGAAAAATTTTAAATAACCCTGAAACAAATTTATGAAAACCTTAATACCTTGAGGAACATGTAGATTATCTTCTTTACTTAACACGTTATCTAAAATTCTTGAATCTGAAGCTGATCTCTCCCACCCAGGTAATATGTATGTGAATTTCAAGTCAAAAGTGTTGGATCGAGAAGCCCGATAGAGGGGGGGGGGGTGAATATCGGAAAACTTTCGGATTTGAGTAAGAGTAGGTACGCAGCGGAAATTAAATAAAAGACACAGAGACGCAATCGATTTACTTGGTTCGGAGCCTGTGTCGACTCCTACTCCAAGACCCACGGTCGTTGACCGTTTACTTTGGGCAATTTTATATTTGGCGCAAATAAGTTACACAATATGATTTACAAAATTAAGTGCAATAAAATATTAATTAAAGAAATACACTCTTCTTTTTACCGACGTCCGGAGTAAGTCGACTCTTTCGGGGCAGTAGGACGTCGTCAGCTCGAGGTGAAGCGTTTCCGGAGCAAGGCGCGAGCGTAGAAGAACTTTGAGACGTTGGAAGAAGTGATGTTCGAAGCTTGGGGTCGAGGGCCCTTTATATAGGGCCTGGGGGCGCCCGGGACGTCGGGGGCGCCCCCCCACGTGTCACTCGATCCGTCTCAATCTCGGTCAGCGTCTGATCCCTTTACATTCGGGATCAGGTTTGACCGGGGCGCCCGGAGCGCTCGGGGCGCCCGCTTGACCAGGTCAAAGTTTTACCCTTCGCTTCGCTGGCTTCTGGTTCGTAGGCTTGCACATGGGGGTGCCCGGGACGCTGGGGGCGCCCGGGAGCATGAGGGCGCCCCGCCCAGCAGCTGTTCGAAGCCTTTTTTACTTGCCTTGTTTTGTATGCACCTTGGGGGCGCCCGGGACACTCCGGGCGCCCTACTCAGCCATTGCCTCACTCCTTTGAGGCTATCTGAGCTGCAGACACTCGTTCCTTTGGTCCTGTATCCAGGGTTAGTCCAAAACACAATAAAACAATAAAATATTTGTTTATACAGCCTTAGCTGTCTTAGTTATGACTTTGGGTCTCCAAAATGGAACCCTAGGTCGAACCGACGCCTACTGTTCCCTCGACGGGGAACGCGTCCTCACCTACTCCTCTCGGGAGAATTTACCTGATGTCAATCGTTCCTCTGGTTGGACTTTTGCCTGGCGGTCCTTTGCCAGGTCTTCGATACCGAGCTGTCCTTCGCCCAGTGCCTAGCATTCCTTCGCTAGGGCTTCAGTCCCAAGCTGTCCTTCGCCTGGCGCCTAGCAGTCCTTCGCTAGTTGCCTAGCAGTCCTTCGCTAGGTGCCTAGCAGTCCTTCGCTAGGGCTTTATTTCCTGGCATTCCTTCGCCAGGTGCCTAGCAGTCCTTCGCTAGGACTTTGTCTCTGTACACTTGAGTAACTTTATTAGATTACAAATAAACTTAACTTTGAATCCTTTGCCAATATCAAAACAAGGTTCGATATGGTGCTTCCTGCACCAACAATCTCCCCTTTTTTGATTATGGCAACACAATTCAAAGTTAAGTAAAAAACTTTATAATAGTTGAGAACATAATGTAAAAATGAAGTATAACAATTTTACACAATTCAATGTTAAGTAAAAACTTTATAACATTTAATAACACAAGGTAAGATTTGAAAAAAAATCCTTTATTTCTCATACTCCCCCTAAAACCCTGAGTACTTGCGTTATAAAATACTTAACTTTGACCTTTCCTCCCCCTTTGACATATATCAAAAATAAACATGGGTGAACAAGGTATCTGATAGGGAGGTTTGAGTTTTACCAAAATAAATTTAAGTAAAGGAGTTCAAAAAGCATAGTTTTCAAAAGAAACTGTAAGTAATAGATTTCATAATTTTCAAAGTAATGGATGTTTTGAAAATACATGAAGTTCCCCCTTAATATGACAACTCTTCTCCTTAAAAAAAACTGGCAACAACTTGCAATATAGTTTTCAAGAAGTAACTTACTTAGCTAACATTTTGAAAACAAGTTTCTCTTAAAAATTTCAACTTTTGCACTCATAGAGAAATTTTGTGCATTAAAAACCATTTTTACTCGGAAAAACCTTTAAATAGACAAGTTTTTGCTGACACACAGATTTGTTTACTGAGAAAGTCTTACTTAGAAACATTTGCCAAAAATTTCAAGGGGTTTTTGCTCAGACAAACTTTGTTTACTAAGAATACTTTTTCTTAGAAATATTTTCAAAAATAAATGCACTTAGTGCTTTAGAGATTTTGAAAGTACTTTGAATATGCTTAGACCAATTTTAAGGTACTTAAAAATACTTAGTGAAAATAAGACAAGATTTAAAATTTTCTCTCTCTTGGCCATATACCAATAAGGAACTTTTTGAAATAAAATTTAAGGAAAAATGTGTGTATCAGAGCTTATGAGTTTTGAAAAAATACTTAGTATAATTCTGAAAGTATACCACACAGCTTAAAAAAAATGAAAAAAAATAAAAACTATTTTGTATTTGTAGGCAAGTCTTTTGAAAATTTACGCAGTTAGAACACTATTGCCTTAGAAAAGTATTTAGAAAAGACTTTTCAAAATATTGTACTCATAAAAAGATTTTCATTTAACAAATAGTACATTTAGATGAAAGATTTTTTAAACAAATGTTCTGCAAAAGAAAATTTGAAGCACATTTTCACTTTGAACAAGATTGAAAGGATAACATTATATTTTGAAAATAGTAGTACTTTTGAAAGATGATATGTATATTTTGAAAAATATAAGTACTTTTGTGAAAAAAACATTGTAGCATAATACTCGACTTGGTTTCTTTTCCAATCTAACACAATCCTAGGAAACCTTGTTATCTACAAGGACATTTCCATAAGTGTCCTGAAAAATTTTCAATGTCAAGTATTATTTTCTAAGGTATTTCAAAAATAATTTTATAAGCCACAAAAACATTTGAAAATAATAATATTTTGTAAGACAAATTACTTATGTTTTCGACACAATTTTAAAAATATAGTGTATGAAAACATATTATTTAGAGGCATTTAATAACTCTTTTAATTTGACCTCCCCCTAAACTTGACACAGTCCTTGGAAGCTTGTTGACCACAAGTATTCTTCCTCTAAGTCTTTAGGGTTCAGTTCAGATCAAGGGAATTTATCTAATAAATAATTACCAAAAAATTTTAGAAATTCTTCTTTTGACTCAAACTCCCCCTAAATTTGACACATCCTAGGAGTCCTTGTAGATCATGAAGTGGACCTTCCTCTGTGTCTTTAGGGTTTATTAAAATCAAAAGAATAATCTTGAATAACCTTCTAGATATGATAACTTTTAAGGAGATAAATTTTTAAAATCACAACTTGAAATGAAGACAATTTTTAAAGCATAAGCCCAAAAAATATTTGAAATGATATGGTTTTTCAAAGTAATATACCAAGGTTTTTGAGCCAATTTTTGAAAACCTTATTTTGAGATGATAATAAGTTTTAGAGCATAAGGTTTTTGAAAAATTTGAATTTTTTGAAAAAGATTAAGAATGCCCTATATCTGACACAGACTGACTTTTATCTGAGTTCCTTAAGGGATTTCAGTGTTGACCAGGTTTGACTATGGTGACCATGTTTGACTCAGTTGACTATGTTTGACCAATGTTTGACAAATGTTTGACAAATACAAGATTATCCAAAAAAAATTACTTGAGTCTTAATTCTACTGTCTCACTCAAATCTTAGGGTTTTCAATCACGTTAACCTTATAGGTTTCGTGAGACAGGTTTTGATTAGAAGTTATTTTGAAAAGTTTGATTAATTTTGAAGACAATTACATTTTAAAAACTTAATTAATTTCGAAAACAATTAAAAATGTTTAAATCTATAAATAACTGAAATTTTGTGTTAGATTCGAATTTGACAAAAATTAATTTGAATTTGAAATTCAAAAATTGGCTTCCAGGTCTTGGCGAGGTACTAGGCCTTCTTTGGCCGTAACCTTATGGGATCATCCACCCTTTCCTTGACAAAGCCTTTTAATGAAGTTTCATTTTCAAAATTATTCTTTGAAAAATTTCTGGTCTAACTAGTTTGAGTTTTGGATCGGTAGCTTTGGCTAGTTTCACCAGTCTAAAGAGACCAAGTAAACTTGATCTTATTAGAATTGGTTTTCCCAACGTACTATCATCTCACCTCCACCCAATACTATGTTGTCAAATTTCAGCTAAGTTTGTTTAGTCCTTAAGCTAGCCTAAGTCTAAGCATGGTAAATTGCAGAAATTAAATAGACAATCAAACAAGCAATTTCAATCAAGAACTACAAATTTATCTAATAATGAAAATAGTTTTCAGTTTGGCTCCCCCTGGACTAAAGCCACGGTAATGGTTAGGCAAGATGTGAATCTTGTCCTTGGGGATCCAATACTGATTTGATCCAGTTGGTTTGTTCAGGCATAGTTTAGGTACCCATGCCTGAATTTTGCCTCTGGACTGATTCAGTACAGCCAAATACGATCTTTGTCGGGATTTGGTTCGGTAGCCAAGTCCAGATCGATTTAGAACGGACTTCTGTTTCCCAAGAATCATGTCAAGATTTTTGGAACCAGAAGTGAATCGTTCTAGGGCTGATCTAAGATCCTTAACCTGAGTTTTCAGGGAGGAGTTTTCCTTTTCAAGTTTTTCAACTTGAGTGGGAGTTCCTTCCTGAACCTTCTCGGTTGAGGGTTTAGAGTCAGCTCCCTCTTTCAGGAGTTTTACTTCCTGTCGGAGGGATTCGACCCGGAGTTTGGCTTTTGCCAAATCACGAGAAAGAAAAGAAATCAATTCAGTTAACTGTAATCTGTTAAAACCAGTTACCTTTATTTCTCCGTCTTCTGTGAATGTCAGCTCGCCGTCCTCTTGTTCTGGTTCGATTTCGTCGTCGGGTGTCGAGTCCGTCTCAGCTACTTGTTCTTGAGCTTCTAAGATCTCAACATCGGAGCTCTCTTCGTGTAGACTGATTAGCTTTTCCCACATTTCTTTGGCACAGTTGAAGGATCCGACCCGCTTCAGTTCTTCTTTGGTCAGGCCACATTGTAAGATTACTGTTGCCCTGGCATCAGTCTCGATCTGTTTTGTCCATAGCTCTTTTGCACTGTTGAAGGGGCCCACTCCGAGTAGCTTTGTGGAAGTCCTTCTGCATTTCGGGGGATCTCCAGACCGGACTGGATAATGATCCACATGTCCACCTGAGTTTTCAGGTGGACCTCCATGCGACTTTTCCAGTAGGAAAAGTCTTCTCCACTGAAGAGTGGAGGTCTAGCGGTGCTGAATCCCTCTTGCATAGACATTTGTTCTGTAAAAGGAAATTTTACAAAAAAAAAGGTGTCCCAAGACTTGGTCTTGGATTAGCAGTGCGGGATAAAGATAATTAAAAAAAAATTAATTAAATTCGAAAAAAAAATCCGAAAAAAATATTTCAAATTGGTGGTTGCACCAAGTTTGAAAACCCCGCTCTGATACCACTTGTTGGATCGAGAAGCCCGATAGAGGGGGGGTGAATATCGGAAAACTTTCGGATTTGAGTAAGAGTAGGTACGCAGCGGAAATTAAATAAAAGACACAGAGACGCAATCGATTTACTTGGTTCGGAGCCTGTGTCGACTCCTACTCAAAGGCCCACGGTCGTTGACCGTTTACTTTGGGCAATTCTATATTTTGCGCAAATAAGTTACACAATATGATTTACAAAATTAAGTGCAATAAAATATTAATTAAAGAAATACGCTCTTCTTTTTACCGACGTCCGGAGTAAGTCGACTCTTTCGGGGCAGCAGGACGTCGTCAGCTCGAGGTGAAGCGTTTCCGGAGCAAGGCGCGAGCGTAGAAGAACTTTGAGACGTTGGAAGAAGTGATGTTCGAAGCTTGGGGTCGAGGGCCCTTTATATAGGGCCTGGGGGCGCCCGGGACGTCGGGGGTGCCCCCACGTGTCACTCGATCCGTCTCAATCTCGGTCAGCGTCTGATCCCTTTACATTCGGGATCAGGTTTGACCGGGGCGCCCGGAGCGCTCGGGGCGCCCGGAGCGCTCGGGGCGCCCGCTTGACCAGGTCAAAGTTTTACCCTTCGCTTCGCTGGCTTCTGGTTCGTAGGCTTGCACATGGGGGTGCCCGGGACGCTGGGGGCGCCCGGGAGCATGAGGGCGCCCCGCCCAGCAGCTGTTCGAAGCCTTTTTTACTTGCCTTGTTTTGTATGCACCTTGGGGGCGCCCGGGACACTCCGGGCGCCCTACTCAGCCATTGCCTCACTCCTTTGAGGCTATCTGAGCTGCAGACACTCGTTCCTTTGGTCCTGCATCCAGGGTTAGTCCAAAACACAATAAAACAATAAAATATTTGTTTATACAGGCTTAGCTGTCTTAGTTCTGACTTTGGGTCTCCAAAATGGAACCCTAGGTCGAACCGACGCCTACTGTTCCCTCGACGGGGAACGCGTCCTCACCTACTCCTCTCGGGAGAATTTACCTGATGTCAACCGTTCCTCTGGTTGGACTTTTGCCTGGCGGTCCTTTGCCAGGTCTTGGATACCGAGCTGTCCTTCGCCCAGTACCTAGCATTCCTTCGCTAGGGCTTCAGTCCCAAGCTGTCCTTCGCCTGGCGCCTAGCAGTCCTTCGCTAGGTCTTGGTGACTAGCAGCCCTTCGCTAGTTGCCTAGCAGTCCTTCGCTAGGTGCCTAGCAGTCCTTCGCTAAGGCTTTATTTCCTGGCATTCCTTCGCCAGGTGCCTAGCAGTCCTTCTCTAGGACTTTGTCTCTGTACACTTGAGTAACTTTATTAGATCACAAATAAACTTAACTTTGAATCCTTTGCCAATATCAAAACAAGGTTCGATATGGTGCTTCCTGCACCAACAAAAAGTGCAAGCTGCCAATACATTCATTATAGGATAGTTTTTCCTTCCTCTATATCTTGACACTTCTTCTTTTGAAACCTTAACTCGAATATGTGTTCCATCTATTGCGCCGATATAATTCTAAAAATTTCAACATAAACAAGTAACCATTATCATGTGTCATTATAAATATAAATTCCAAACAATATTTGTATTAAAAATACCTTAAAGTATGGATAGAATCTTCCTCCACTGTTGAGTATTTGTGGTGAGACAGTAGAACCATTCGGTTGGACTAACATTTGATCTTGAAGTGTTATTAAAGCTCTAAGAACTTGGTGGAAATGACGACTAATGGTCTCAGTAGACCGACAAAAGAAGAAACTTTCTGACCTAACACGTGCTTGACCACTTAAAATATGTAGAAACTTAGCAACTTGTTCTTCAACAAAACTATATTGATTATCCCTCAGAAGTCCTTTTCCACGAAGTATTGCAACTAATCGAGTGAAAACATCATAACTCATACGTATTACAGAGCGTGAGTTATAATGTGCTTTTAATTGAGCCATCAATTCTCGGCGCACTTGATCTCTATTATATCGTTGTGATTGAGAAGGTGGTCTTTCGATACGAGACACATGTCGAGTTATATACTGCATGCAAGCTAAATAACTCGCATACGTAACTATGGCTAAGATTGCATGTCTTTCAAATTGCCTCATTTTATCTACAATGTAAGTGACTTTCAATTTTCATGATAACAAAATTGTAGTATCTAAAAAATGACAAAACTAATATTTTTTATAAACAGATTTATAAACAGATTGTAGTATCTAAAAAATGACAAAATTGTAGTATCAAATGGAAACCATTACAGCTACTTTTTTTTTATAAATAGATTTGTTAATAGTAGATTTATAAACAGATTGTAGCATCTAAAAAATGACAAAATTGTAGTATCAAATGGAAACCATTACAGCTATTTTTTTTATAAACAGATTTGTTTAATGGTACTATACAGCTACCAAAGGAACTAATTACGAAGTGATTCAAACAGATTTTTAGGAAGGAACTAATTTTTAGGAAGAAATTCAAACAGATTTAGTAGCTCTATTTTAGAAAACTAATACAGCTACTTTAGAAAACTAATTCAAACACTGCATAAATTTTTGAATACTGGAATGAAAAAGGAGAAGAGAGCAATGAAAACAGATTTTTCCAGATTTTTGCATTTGCAATGAAAATCTGTTTTCAATACTGCAATGAAAACAGATTTTTCCAGACGACAAAAGAAACAGATAAAAAAAACCCAGATCTATGATCTGTGCTTGTGGGAGAAGAGAGCAGATCTGTGCTTGTGGGATTTGCAACACAAAAAGGAGCTCGAAAACAAACTGCCATGAAAAAAACAGACAAACCTGTGATGAGAGGCGATCTGTGCTTGAGCAGCGATCTGAGCAGTGAGCAGGCAAAGATCTGAGCAACACAGGCAAAGATATCTGCAACGATCTGTGCTTGAGCAGCGATCTGAGCAGAGCAGGTGATCTATTTTCGCCGCTGAGCAGCAGGGTTGCAGGGCGAAACGGCACTGAGAAGCAGGGTTGCAGCAGGTTGCTAATTTGTTTTATTTTAAGGGTGAATTAGTAATTTTAAATTTGGAAGGGAATTGGAATTCAATTCCTTTCCCAAATCAGACCCAAAGAGGTCTGATTTATTTTTGGGGGTGTGAAAGGAATTGGAATTCAATTCCTTTCCAATTCCTTCCTAAAAATTGCTACCAAAGGAGGGAATTGAATTCCAATTCCCAAAGGAATTCCAATTCCCAAAGGAATTCCAATTCCTTCCTTTCCAAATAGGGTGTTAAGGAACAAATGGTGCTAGCAAAAGAAATTGAATTGAAAAGTGGAATAGGATGGAATGATTCTTCTAAAACATTTGAGGCTCCTCTAGAGGTGTGGAAATCTCTGATAAAGGTATGAGTATTCTATTTCATTTCCTATAATATAGTTGTAGCTTCTTCCTTGCACATGCTTGTTTACGAATTTTCTTTGTGATTTCCTTTTGTTATAGGCCAATCCAAGGTTCAAAAATATCAAAGGAAAATCCCTTCATCACCTGGACATTCTCAGAGAGATATATGAGAAAGATGTAGCAACCGGAGCTCAAGCTGAGAGTGCTAAAGAAAAGGTACAAAGATGGGAAAGGGAGGATGCTAATATTAATATCGATGAAATTGATAAGATGCAAGCAAACAATCAAGTTTATTTGGAGAATTTTTCTCCCTTTGATTTTGAAAGTATGCCATTAACACCAGGATCACAATTTGGAGCATCAAATCCATCTGTACCTAATACTTCAGTTGCGAAAGGTAAAAAAAGAAAAACACCAATGACAGATGAGTACTCATCCGATTTAAAAGAGGTGTCTTCGGTGATGAAAGATATTGCACAAGCTATTTTAAATACAAGCACTCAAGTTTGGAAGCCTGCAGAAATATATGAAGTAGTAGCTAAATTGTGTTTGGAGGATGACAAACTTTTTGATGCTGTTGAATGGCTTAATGAGCATCCTAATTTTATTGGAGCCTTTTTTGGTTTTCCAGAAGAGCTACGCTTGCGATGGTTGGCTAAAAAGTTAGGTTGGTGATTGTTATGTGATGTTGAATGTTGAATGAATTTTTTCCCCCTTTGACTGAATGTTGAATGTTGAATTTGAATGTTGAATGTTTCTTCCTGCGCTTGCTTTTGTTCTTTCTGTTGAATTTTTTGATGCTGTTGGATTTTTTCCCCCTTTGAAAGTTTCTTCCTTGGTCATTTTTTTGCAACAATTGAATTATTTAACCAAAATTACTGTTTAAATAAATGTACATTGGATAAATATCATCAAACGTTAGAATCTATCAATCTCTCAAACGTTATTGCATACAAAAAAGAATTACTGAACCACTTACCAGGAGCTTCTTCTAACTATTTTTGTATAGGGGACCTGATAAAATTGAAAGTGAAAAAACTTGTTTGCCTTCACCTTTTGATGTGTACATCATTGGCAAACTAAAGCAGCAGGAGTAAAATCACTGTACTTCAAGTGTTTCCATCAGATATTATTATGCTATCTATTTCAGAGGGTTTCTGGCTGTGTTGCAGCCTCTTTTGTCCTTGTTCTAGTTCAAAGAGCAAAGACATTAGTGAGGATCATGTTCTAAGTGGTGATTCAACTTCATGTAAAATAAATTACTAGTTTGTCAATTCAAGTTTTCAAAAGGATTACTAATCTTAAAATTATGCATTTTGAATATCAAACGTAAGTTTCATGGTGGACATTTTATCTAGGACAGTTTATTGTTTTGGGGTTTCAAATTGTTACATTTTATTAGATATTAGCTTTCTAATTGTGTTCTTTCACATTTGTTGAATTAAAAAAGATCTTTTTTGTCGAGACCTCATGGAGCAACTCCTTGTGGTATATGATTTTATTTGATGCAATGAATTGCAAAGAACCAAAGTCACTTATAAAGATCCAGGAAGGACTAGTAGAATTGGGAAAAAACTTCTATTACGTGTAAGTTATGGGTACAGAATGGAAAAACGTGAATTGGAGAAAAGTTATTGTACAAATTATTTATAGAGTAGTAGGAATGAAGGTTTAGGAAAGAATTCTGTGATGAATGCACTAAAGAGTTAATGATTGATCTTTATTTTGTTTGAAGGATAAAAAAGTAAAAGTATAACAATTAATTTTAATTTTGATTGATTTCAAACATGAGAATTTAATTTAATTTAATTATTTACTAATTCATTCTAAACATAAGAATTGAAATTCAATTCCGATCGAAATTCAATTCCTTACGTAAAAATTTCCAAACAACAGACAGGGTGTTATAAAACTTGGTGCGCGCTCCACTTCCTTCTCGGTTTGATCCCCCTCTCGCTTTCCGCTGCGTACCCACCGAATTCGAATTCGGATCGGGGCTAGGGCTCCGGTGGGGCGTCGAAAATGCTGCAGAGCAGGAAGCCGGTGCCCAATCTGGATCAGCAGAGCACCAAAGCGCTCAATCTCACTGTCCTCCAGCGCACCGACGCCTTCGTTGAGGAGATCCTGTTGACTGCCACACATGTCGCCTTGTACGCGTTCAGCGTCGATCTCAACCAATGGGTTCATCCATTCGCCCTTTGGATCCTATTTTTTTGTTTTGTGTATGTGAGTTCTGTTTGGTTTCTGCCGTCTGATTAGCGATTGGTTTCTTTCCTTCATTTCAGAGCCGAAAGGAGGTTGAGGGATCACTGTTCGTTGTAAAGAGGTACGTTGTTTGTCCTACTTTCTCATGATCAGATTGCCTATGGATATCGGGAGTTTTGAGTCGAAAAGCAGTGCCGATTCGTTCTCTTATTTAAGTATCGGCATTGGTGCTGGCTTCCGGATCCCCCTTTTGTTTCATGTGCTTTGGAACTGGTTCCTTTTTTATTTGTTTTTACTCTTCCTGCACTGATTCCCGAAACTTTTGGGTTGCAGGAATACACAGCCTAGATTCCAGTTCATTGTCATGAATCGACGTAATGCAGGTACCACAGTGATCCTATTAATGGAATCTATGTAGTGCCTTATATGTGTTTTTTCTATAGCTAACTCTACATCGGCATGTAAAAGATTTGAATTTTTATACTTCGTTTAATTGGCCAATTGAGATAATTTGAAATTGGAGCAGAAGAAGAGTGACTGTTCCATGCCTGTGTCCCATATATTCTTGTTATTGGCTATGTGTGAGCTGAGTGGTCATTTTCCTCTGTTAAACTGAATCATTATACAGCATTACAGCTAATGAGAGAGAGTAACAAATTTAAATATAATTTGTTGGTTTTAGGGCTTCAAAATTATAGTTAGGATACTCACATAGGGTGATTGCTGCTAAGAGCAATATTTGGTTTGGTTTCAATTTCTGGATTGGTTATCAATGGCTTCACATTTTAGTTTTACTCAGACTCAAATACAAATGTCAAACACTGGTGTGGATCCAAGTTTGATATGCCTGTTTCTAGAAAAAGTTTTCTCACGGATTGTCATTGTTGGAGTGTCAGTGTATGACACAAATACAGAGGCAGGAACTGAGATTGTATTGGTGTTCATGTTTTTTTCTTTTTCTGATTCACAACTATAAATTGAACATCGTCAATTGTATCACTTGAATGTCGATAGCATTTCACGTTGTTTACATGAAACAATACAAACTTGAGCTTGATTCACTAGTTGGTAGAAGGAAAACAGCCCAATATCGTCATTATTGTATGACACAAATACAGAGGCAGGAACTGAGATTGTATT
This sequence comes from Boesenbergia rotunda, assembly GCA_024364735.1. Taxonomy (NCBI): domain Eukaryota; kingdom Viridiplantae; phylum Streptophyta; class Magnoliopsida; order Zingiberales; family Zingiberaceae; genus Boesenbergia; species Boesenbergia rotunda. The sequence goes on along the minus strand of JAGFNQ010006852.1, from coordinate 149,180 downwards.
GGTGTTCATGTTTTTTTCTTTTTCTGATTCACAACTATAAATTGAACATCGTCAATTGTATCACTTGAATGTCGATAGCATTTCAAGTTGTTTACATGAAACAATACAAACTTGAGCTTGATTCACTAGTTGGTAGAAGGAAAACAGCCCAATATAAGGCACTCATTATTGTAGATATTTTAATGGTAGAAGGAAAGTAACCCAATTTTGTCCAAGTCACTTCTCTTTTTTGTCAAGGAATTACAAGAGAAAACTTTTCAACAAAGATGTGAAACAGGAAGGATTGGCCAACATAATATAAACCATAGATTGAATCTTGATATACCTTAGAACAATGTATTTTTGTTACCACAAGATGTACTGGCTATTGTCAATCATTTGATTGCAATGAAATTTTGAATGGATACACTTGATGATATGAATCACTTGAAAAATAAACATATTCGCTCCATAGCTCTATAGTGGATTCGCTACAAGATCAATTTGGAGCGGCTTGCTACTCCACACAATTAAAATGCTTTTTTCCATGACTTAAATCCTAGTTTACATGGTGATAATTAAATAATGCTCTAAATAATGCTTCTCTATTTGATAATGATTCGTGCAGAAAGGTTGTGTTATTTACTCTTATTTTTGCTTAATGCTTTAATGAGAATGATCCAATCAATATAATAGCAACTTGTGTATAAGCTCTTTGTTTTTGTCAAAAGTATCTGTGGAAAATTAATTAGATTTTTATGTTATACAGTTGTTTGCTTTCTGAATACTACTCATTATCTTGTTCTTGTATTCTTTCTCCCTATTAAAAGATAATTTAGTGGAGGATCTGCTGGGTGATTTTGAATATGAAGTCCAGATGCCATATCTCTTATACTGCAATGTTTCTCAAGAAGTAAACGGTATATGGTTTTATGATTCACACGAATGTGAAGCAGTAGCAAATCTTTTCAGCAGGTATTTGGTTGTTTATGGTTGTTTGCATTCCTTTTACGTCTAAGTTTTTTTTTCCAGGTATTGCTAAGTATATAAAAGGGTTCTTTGCAATGTCCAACAGTTATAATGATAACTCAATGACCTAATGTCACGGCATGGTGTAACAAATTTATCTCCACAGTTGCTTGTTGATTTTCTGGTTCTAGCTATTTCAGTCAATTATCATTTGTTTATACACAAACCAAGATTTTGATGGTTAGTCCTGTCATTATATCATCCTAGATTAAGCCGGTATATTAAAGGATAATTTGGCAAGATTGAATGACTCCACATGAAAGCTGTGGTAGCAAATGGAATTCTGATTTTGTAGATAGGGTGAAACTGTTGACACTTCCAGGAACTTAAATATCTTGAATAGTTTGGTCATGAAAGACCGTGTTTGATGGGGTGTGAGAACGCCGATGATGAATACTTCCTCCTGGTCACTCAGTACTCTGCAACTCACTGGATAAAGTTCCAGACAAAAGCAAGCTGCTGATGAAAGGGCGATCTTTCTCCTTAGATGTTTGCATATTCTGTGTCTCCTCTGGTGAGAAGGCCTCCATCTTTAGTGAGGGTGGCGTTTCCATGGAACATTGATGCTGATCTGGGTGGAAATTCAAATGAGAATACAACTGGTATGAGGTATGTTGGGACTGATACAGTTGGTTTGGCGAAAGACTTCCTTTTCATGCTACGAAGCAGAGTTCTTCACCTCAAGAGGAGATCTAGTGTAATTTTGAGGTTTTATACAATTGGTTCTAACTTCCACCTCAGGGATTGGAGGGGAGCAGCTGCTAAGCAAGTTTCAACCTTCTCTTTTTTGGATCCGGACCTTGAAGGTTGGAGTTTGGAGCATTCTACTCCAGATCTATTTCCTTCACCAGACCCATATGCAGCTCAGCTTACCCATATAATGGAGCACGGTTTGGGGCAAAATCCTTCTCAAGATGGAAATGCCGCATCTCCGATTGACTCAATGAGGCAAATCCCACACTTATTGGCCTTGGCAGAGGAGGGCAACATGATCTTAGAGAAGGCAATTATATACAAGCGCAGGATCTTCCTTGTTTCTCCAAGCAGTTGGGGTGAAACAAGAGATGGAGGGGCTTCTTCTCAGGATCTGTCTAGCAGCAGCCCTATTGCTGGATCTATTCAAATTCTTTCTTGGGTGCCAAAATGTTCTTCCAACCTCAGGCATAAACATAGCAGCAGTTTGTGAGTTGGCGGGCTTTGTGTTTTGGGATAGAAGGACTGACACTGATGTTGTTCTGTTGGAGTTGGACCTGGATTAATGTGTTCTTTCGCTATGTCTTCTTAGTGTTTGTTTTCTTTGAGTAATGAATGTTTGAATTGTTGTGAATCTTAAATTGTTATGCTGGAATGTCAGATGCATTAATAGACCCAAAACGTTAACTTGTCATGGATCTCGTTGCAGAACATCGATGCAATCTGTTACTGCTGCAGGAAACAAAAACCCAATTTGAGGACCTTTTCACTGCCAGTATTCTGAAGTGAGGAGGCTCTTTTGTATGCGTTGAGGAAGGTGGTGTAGGCTGTTCTGGAGGCATGACAATTGACATCTTCAACAGATGGTTGGCTCTGGATCAGCACTGTAGGCAACACTTAATCATTGTGTCCCTTAAAAATTGTTCCTCCTGACAGATCTTCTCTTTGCTCCGGTCAATGGGTTGCATATCCACTCAGATAGAAGGAATTTTTTCTCTGAGCTTTAGTACTTGGGAGAACGGATCAAGAGTCCTTGGATGATGTGGACAGTTTAACTGCATCCTGTCTGCAGAGGAGAGGGAAATTTGCTTAGGATAGCTGAAGACTTGTTGCTTGAATGGATTTCCAATCAAGAGATGCAGGGCATGTCTCTTTTAAGGAAACAGTTCACTTGGTCAGGCTCAAGGAGAGGCAATCCTTGTTTCGCTAAATTGGATTGGATGTCTTAATATTATGGCTGTGAAGATATTCCAAGGCAGGTCTCTCTGATCATGTACCCATCCTTTTCTGCTCTTGTGAGGTCAGTTCCTTATTTCCCAGCATCTTCAGGTTTGAAAATAACAAGTTACTCCAAACAGATTTCCTGACCCAAGTTGAAGGAATCTGGTCAAAGTGTATTGATTGCAGATCCTAGTCATCCACATGGGTGCAAGAGGCTTTGGATGTTCAGGTCCAGCCTCAGAAAATGGTCTGTGCTTGTAAGAAAATGGTAATGCCTAAGGTAGTTACTGCTTGTATTGCTAGCCCTTAACTCTAGCTGTGGAGCAAACTAAGTGTGGATTGCTGGCAGATCTAGGAACTCTAAAATTGGGAAAGGCGCAACATTGCTAACAAAGAGCCAAGGTTCACTGAGCTCATAAAAGGGATGAAAATTTTATGGAATTTTCATATGATGGCAAATGGTCAGAAACAACGAAACAATTTCCACCTTGCTTGTTGGTGCTGAACTACTTCAAGAACCTTGGGCCATCCATTCAACTCCCACCATTCACTTCTCGTGCCAAATGGGTATTCCTTCTGTACCCTTCCACTTGTCTTTGAATCCCAATGTTTTCAGTGTTCACAATGAGCCCTTGAAACATTAACTTCATATTTCTCTGTGGATGAGATTCTATGTCAGTAAGGACTTAACAAATTAGAGTTCCAAGAAGCTGATTTTAATACCAAATTCTTATTAGCATCTTGGGATCTGGTCAAAAAAGATAGTACTATTTCAGGACATCTATTGAGGGTGAGAATGTACTTGGTTGTGCCAACAACCTTAGACTAAATCTGAAGAAGTCAATCCATGTTAAGACTTGGCCAATGCTGACCTAGTCATGCTTATTGGGATAAATCACTGAGGGACTCCATTCTAGCTGACATTTTTAAATGTCCGCTCCAGAAATTGTTGATTCAGTACTTGAGATTTCAAACGAAGGTTGGTTGACCTAATCATTCTTATTGGGATTAATTACTTGCCAATGTTGTTGCAGTGTCTACAAAAATGGCATTGAGTTTGTTTTTTATAGGGGCGATTGACATTAGATGACAGTGTCCTTATGGGTATATCGAATATCCTTGTTCAGTTTTTTTACTACCAACCTAGGTACTTGTGTCAGGACAGAGATTGGTGATATTAGAACTTTTTTTTGGTACCACCACTGAGATGCTACTCTATTCTGCAGCCTTGCTAGATGGGATCTAGCAAGTTAACCGACAGCATTAGGGGATCTCAGTATTCTAAATTTACAGTACTGTAACTTGTCTTCCTATGACAGTGGTGTTGGTGGTTCCTATCCTCTCCTAATAGCACTTAGTACATTGTGGTTCATCATTCATACTTCTCTACGTATTGGGAACTCACACTCACCATCTCTGTAGAACTTGGTCGTACATTTGGAAGAATATATGGCATACTTGAGACTATTGTTCCATCAACATCTCATTTCTGGCAAGCAGGTCTTGCAGGTGGCTTGATGGTATGAGTAATCAAATGGCCAAATGGCGCTTCCCATTTCTTTTCTCTCTTTTTAATGAGCAGAATATTCATCTAATGGTTTAGATTTTAGTTTCCCTTCACTATGATTGACGTTTCAGCTTTTAGCATTCAGTCCCTATACAGGACTGAATCTGATTCATCTGGCAGTCTATTTCTTCAGGCCAAGTAGAGATGGACTCATGATGTTATCACATAGTGGGGCTGAGATATCTATGACACAAGTTATCTCACTTTCTTTTTCTCCAAAAGGCTCTTTCTTGGTTGTTGCTACATGGAGAGTCAAACACTAGATGCGTGTTAAGAAGGAAGAGGATTGAGCTGACCGACAATAATTGTGTCACCATACAATGGGTTTTGAAGAAATTCAGGGCATCTCTTCTTCGTGAGCTGGAATTGCCAGATCAGATGGATGCTCATCTTCAGATCTGTCGGTTTGGTCTGGACAGGGGAATTCTTGGTCGCATTATAACTGGGGAAGGTGAAGCGGATATCCAAAATGTATTGGTGGTTTCTCTGCACTTTATACAAGCTTGGCTTCATAGTATGTCTGTATTCCGCAATTATCTTTGATAGGAGGTCTCAGCCAGCTGACCAACTTTTTCTGGATTCACTGTCCATGGAGGATCAGAATACCAGTTCATGCCCAGGCTGAATCCCACAAGATTCTGCTTCACTGCATTACTTGCGTCCAGAGACATAATCTGCTGCATTCTCCTATGTCAAAATCTGTTACACTAGCTTTTGCTCTCATATTCTTGTTCATAATCTCTTGATTCTACAATCTGCCCGAGTCACTCTGTCCCACAATAGCCGATGTATTTGTAAGGATCGATGATAGAATGGATTGCCCAACTAGAGGGGAAGTAGCGAATGAGTGTTGCCCATGTCAAGAGTATGCAACGAAAATAATAAACATACAGCCACAAGACTGACACACTGATATAATGTGGTTCGGAGGCCCCACTTCTAATCCTCGACTTATGACATGTCCGGTGGGTCACCTCTGAATTTTCCACTACAACCATAAGAGATATTGGGGCAAATTCTTACAATCTCAGTCTTGGGATGTGTATAAGAATCACTCCTCAAATTCAATGAAATGGATAGCGTAAGTAAAGGGAAGTTTACCATTAATCCAAGTATATAGAAACTCAAGCAATGTTAGCACTTGCTTCAAGGAGTGATAAGAATGATTTCATGCAAGCTTTTCAAGCTCAAAGCTACCTAAGAGCTTATATAAGAGCGCCTTCATTGTCCGCCTTCAGTCGTCTAGAAACGCCCTCTGGATGACTGTTCGAACAAATGTTACCCTTGAATGCCAATGGCTATATCGCCGGTCAACTAGAATTCCTCCTCTAGTCGATTGAAATTCCTTCTTTAGTTGATTGGTTAGCCTCTAATTGACCGGAAGAAAATCCAATTGATTGTTTTTTGAATATAAATATTTTGTTCACCAAATTCTCACAGTTAGTCAACTTCCCTATCAGCTATCATGATCCAATTTAATCCATTGAATTGAGTTGATGGCCCCTCTTTCACTCCACTTGCACCCTCTCTAAGCCTACGCAAAGTCTTGAGACTAAGCTAAGTTAGTAAACCACAACTTGGATCGCCCTAGAGCCTACCTTGTGTTAAACCTCTGGTTTATCGAATGTACTAAGCTCCTCAAGCCGACTACATGCCATCCAATCCTCCACACCTGTGAGTTACCTCCCTCGTGATGGCCTTGGGACGGGTGCGGCGGGGGTGCTGGGGGCGAGCGATTTCGCCTTTTGTCTCCACACCTGTGAGTTCATCTCGTATCAGTCCACTAAGCCATCAAACATACGATTTCCATGATTGCATCCACAAACACTTAATGTTTCATATCCTTGAGTGTCCCGTAAGCATCTCCAAAGTTCCAACTTTCTTTCGAGGCATCTGAGACATCAAACATACAATTTCCATGATTGCATCGACAACCACTTAATGTTTCATAGCCTTGAGTGTCCTCTAAGCATCTCCATAGTTCTAACTTTCTTTTGAGGCTTATGAGCCATTGAGCAAAGACCAACTTAACCCCATCCGAGTCAAACAACTTTGTGAGCTCCATGTGAACCATGCCAAGTCCTTGCACATTAAATGTACACACCAAACATGGGCAAAACTTAACTTAAACCTATTGCTAAACACATCAAACCAAGTTAGTTTGTAAGACCACCAACTTTTGTAAGCTCCATTTATTTAAATATATAACATTGAGTGAACAATCTGCTCTCTCAATCTTTTCCAAAAAAAGATAGTGGTAGTACACAAACTCAACTGGGTCTTTAAAGCCTGTCTTTGTACCCTAAAGGCATTTGGGCTGTGCACAATTTGCATGCTGATTTGCATAACTGTCATATGAACCGTGATCATGATGTGCATATTCTTTCTCACCTTAATATATAATTCATTACTGCATATGAGGGTACTTTTGTTTTCCGTTTGCAATAGAGTTTCTGATACTTTGGTTAAAATATTTTTGTTTTGGGTTACTTGGATGCCACAATCTTGTAATTCTTTATAGGCTTTCTTTTTTACTTGCATCACATATAGTGCAACTCTGCTTCATAAATGAGCTTTTAGTTCTTGAGACTGAAGTTTCTTTCTTCGTTCAGAATACTTGATGCCTACACTAAAGTACAACCAAAGCTGAAACCAGCATTAAGTAAAAGGTAATTTATGAATTAATTTTCTGTCATATTCTTTTGCGACTGTTTGATGTTGAATGGGACTTTAGTGCCAATTTTACGTGCTTTCTGATGCCAGTATTTTTCTCAATTATCTAGAGCAAAGTTTATTGAACTTAACTTGGTATATTCTTCAGGTGCAAGTAATCAGTTGGATTGTTTTCTGAATATAATTTATAATTTCCTAGATGTTTCATCTAGTGCTGGTTCTTGCTTATTCCAACTCATTCATGTAAGCCATAGGAAACATTATCCTAGGAAAGGAACCAGTTAACAACGGTTATTTAAACTCTAGATTTCATAATCAGTATATTTTATACATACTGTTGTTCAAGGTAGTGTCTTTTTCCATGCCCTCAGACACTAATCTGTAGTTTAATTTTTGAATTAAGATTTTTTTTCCCTCGTGATTTATATCTAATCAATTCTGTGACAGCGAGTTTGAAGAAGTCGAAGCAATGCCCGGTTTATCTGCCTCTCCACCAACTACTGATATTCCTAATGATAATTTCCTTAAGTTCTTCAATGCACATACTCATACCGTATGTTTCTGCCACTTGTTGTATCAAACTAATCTTCTGCTAGGCAACCCATAGAGATTATCAAATTGCTTAACTGCTTATATCAAAAAGTTATCTTCCTTTTTATTTAAGAATGCAAGGGGATTTTAATTTGCAGGCTGCTGCGAAAGTTGGAAATACAACAATTGCAGGGCAAGTCCCACTTGTCTCCACGGCTATTCCAGTATTGAATAACATACAAACCACACTCTCATCCACTCAGCCTGCTCCTATTCTTCCAACATCCTCCATCCCTCTAATAGTCCCTAGAGGTTCACATGAATCTAGTATTGGCAACATCAACCATAGTACAAAACTTGTGAAACCTTCCTTCTTTTCGGCGGCACCATCTTCAATATTGGCAAAGCCACCTATATCATTTTCTGTGATGGATGTTCTGCCAGTCTATCCTCGAGTGGCAGTCCAACAACCAAGAACTTCTCCATTATCATTTGCACCACCTACTCCTTCTGCCTTTCTAACTCCTGCCCCAAACTATGGCCTGCACATTACCAGAGACAATGTTTGTGATGCACTCTTAAGGCTTGCGCAGGTAGAACTCTTTGCTTCTTGGCTCCTTCCATCCAGCTCTCTATCATAATTTCAGATACTTTGTGGTTTCCTTTAAGTTCTGTTAAATGATTATTCCCTATATCTGCTCATCTCGATTTGTGGTCTTTTAGAACATATAATTCAAACTGACAATGTAGAAAATTTCCAACTTCTCCATGTCCCATGCACCCTGATGATAGATATTTTGTTACTCGTGAATTTATTGCAATTCTAGCCTGAAGACCTGAATTATAATGCTTTTGGCCGTCCACTTTTTACAGAAGCAATTTGTTGATTAACATATTGTTCTTATAGAATGATAATTTCATCGACATGGTTTATCGAGCAGTGTTCAATGCACACTATCAGTATCCATAACAAATAGGAGTGTGCTTACTGCCACAGCCTTGCTGATGTGTCATTGTAAGTATTACGGTTCATTTGTAAAATCTTCATAAGCTTTCTTTACCTTTCCCTTCATGTTACCTTTGAAGAGTTGAGGTTGACTGCCATTTTTGATTTGGTTAAACCTCGTTGTATTTCAATACTGAATACCAAGGCTTCGTCTGTACCCATAAACCCTCTTTGATTTTGCTTAATTTTTTAGGAACAAGTTGATTTTAATGCTAAAAGAACACATTTCAATTAAGACAGATTTTTACTTGGTTATTTTTTGTGCTCTCGAATCCAGTAAACTTTTGCATGTAATTTTCTTTTTGTAAATGTTTCTACAATATTTTTTTATATCTGATTGACCCAATATTAATCATGGTTGGCTGTAAAGAAAAAGAGAGTTTTAATATAATTTTTTACAATTGGTGTAAATATTTAAGTTTAATCAATGTTACAAGTTCGAAGATACTTTTAAATATGTTTTTTTTTATAACTTTTCATGTGATTGAATATTTATATTTGAATCAATTGACTTATGGATAAAAATAATGGAGCATCCCAAATTATATAAATTATTAATTTTTATAATGAAAAATAAAAAAATATACTTTATCATATATTTTATATTAAAAATATATATATTTTAAAGTCTGGGTAGTCGAATATAAAATGTAATTATTTCATTTTTAATCAAAATTATTATATACAAAGTAGAAGATAAAAAAACAGACAATGTCTGGAATTAATATTTAAAATTATTTTTATAAAATAATAGAGAAATTAAGAATTTACATGGAATATAAATAAGAAGGTTGAAATATAGGAGGATATCGGGGGTTTTATGTGATCGTGTAAAATATTTTTAAACTTTAAAGGAAAATTTTATAAAATGATAGTTATATCTATTATGTTATATAGTATTAAATATTGAGCTATGACTTTAGTACATGAGTAGAAGATTGAGAGTTGCGGAGATGAGGATTTTACGGTGGATTTGTGAATATACAAAGATGAATAAAATAAGAAATGAGAGTATTAGAAAGAGAGACAGAGTTGTATTTATTGAGAGAAAACTCTAAGGGTGCGTTTGGTTGAGGGTTATCCATGATAACCTTGGTTATCCATCCAAGGTTATCAACAAAAACCTTGTTTGGTTTAGGTAATCAGCGATTCCCAAGTAATGATCGATGCCCGACACGTCAGCGAAAGGGGCATGCAACCAGGAATCGAAAAACCTCAGGGAAGTAAGGTTTTTCTTGATTCCCTGGTTATGGAACTTATCTTTCCAAAATTATCCTCCAATATTTACACTTAAGACGAAAATAACTATTACAATTTATTAACTTCCGAAAACATTATTCTCGATCGACGACCGACAACGGCAGCCGGCGACCACCGCCGGCGGCCGGCGACGATCGACGGCGACCACCGCCGGCGACCACCGTCGGCGACCACCGCCGGCGACCACCGCCGGCGACGATCGCCGGCGACCACCGCCGGCGACCACCGCCGGCGACGATCGCCGGCGACGATCGCCGGCGACCACCGCCGACGGTCGCCGGCGACCACCGCCGACAATCGCCGGCGACCACCGCCGACGACGATCGCCGGCGAGCACCACCGGCGGCCGGCGACAACACGACGATCGCCGGCGATCACTGCCGGCGGTCGGCGAGCACCACCGGCGGGCGGCGAGCACCGCCGGCGGGCGGCGAGCACCGCCGGCGGCCGCGAGCACCGCCGGCGGCTGGCGAACACCGCCGGCGGCCGTCGACCACCGCCGGCCACGATCGTCGCCGGCGGTCGGCGATCGTCGTCGGCCGCCGGCGGCGGCGATCGTCGTCGGCCGCCGGCGACCACCGTCGGCGACGATCGCCGACGACCACCGTCGGCGACGATCGCCGACGACCACCGCCTGCAACGATCGCCGGTGACCACCGCCGGCGACGATCGCCGGCGACCACCGTCGGCGACGATCGCCGGTGACCACCGGCGGTGGCGACGATCGCCGGCGACCACCGTCGGCCGGCGACGATCGCCGGCGACCACCGTCGGCGGCGACGATCGCCGGCGACCATCGGTGTTGGACATCGATTGCCTACGTGGACACCGACGATCGACATCGACACCCTTAAGTCTAAACAAATAAAATTATCTAAACAAATTCTAAAGGTTAATATGGTAAAATATTATATTAAGTTATAGACTATTACCTCCAAACAAACAAGATTTTATTTGATTACCTAAATTGAACCAAACAACTTCAGGTTATGTTTCATTCCCCATAACCTTGGTTATGTGATTACTTGGTAATGACATAACCGAGGTTATATATCATAACTTGAACCAAACGCACCCTAAGGGTGTGTTTGGTTGGGGGTTATCCTTGATAATCTTGGTTATCCATCCAAGGTTATCAACGTAAATCTTGTTTGGTTTAGATAATTAACGATTCCCAAGTAATAATCGATGTCCGACATGTCAGCAAAAAGGTCATGCAATCAGGAATCAGAAAACCTTACACTCTGTTTTGAAATCTTTTAAGTAAGGAATTGGATTCCATCCGGAATTTAATTCCAATTTTCATGTTTGGAATGAATTGTAAAAATAGAATTGAATTGAATTCAATTGTTATACTTTTACGATTTCATCCTGCGAGGATGGAGCCGGAGCAACTTTGATTTGTTTTGTGAGGGGGCGATTTGGTAATTTAATTTGTTCAAGTGAATTTCTTTCACAAATCAGAGTTGTTTAGGTGTGATTTATTTTGAGGAGTTTGAAAGGAATTGGAATTCAATTCCTTATCAATTCCTTCTTGAAAATTGCTACCAAAAGATGGAATTGAATTCCAATTCCCAAAGGAATTCCAATTCCTTCCTTTCCAAACAGGGTGTTAGAAAAGTAAGATTTTTTTTTATTACGGGATTATGAAACTTATCTTTCTAAAATTATCCTCCAATATTTATATTTAAGAAGAAAATAACCATTATAATTTATTAACTTTCGAAAGTATTATTTGCGGCCGACGATCGACAATGATGGCCAGCGACCACTGCCGACGGCCGGCGACCACCGCCGGCGGCCGTCAGCGACCACTGCCGACGGCCGACGGTCGACGACCACCGCCGGCGGCCGACGACCACCGCCGCCGACCGACGACCACCGCCGGCGGCCGACGACCACCGCCGGCGGCCGGCGACCACCGCCAACGACCGGCAGGCGTCACCGATCGTTGGCGGTCGACGTCGACAGCCGGTCAGCAACCACCGACGATCTACGTCGATTGTCGGCATTCGGCGCTGACAGCCGATCGTCGGTGTTGCACATCGACTGCCTACACGGACACCGACGGTCGACGCCGACGCCGATGCCGACGAATATTTTTTTAATTTAAAATTTTAATAAAATTATCTAAATAAATTCAAAAGGGTAATATGGTAAAATATTATATTATATTATGTTATATACTATTATCTCTAAACAAACCAGATTTTATTTGATTATCTAAATTGAACCAAACAACTTCAGGTTATGTTTCATTCCTTATTACCTTAGTTATGTGATTACTTACTAATCACATAACTAAGGTTAGATATATAATAACTTGAACCAAACGCACCCTAAGAGATATATTTAAAATAATATGAATATATACTTAAACAATCAATAAATATTCCGGATAGCTGTTATAAAATTATGATAAATATGTACGTCATATGAGAAACAAAAAGATCTAACAAAATTTTATTAACAAGATAAAATTTATTTAAATATAAATGATAATATAATAATAGATAGAGTCCAATGATATACTAAGATTTATATAGTTACACCATTTAGTAGAATAAGACTGAAATAATAAAATAAGATATAATTTATTTAAATATATATACAATGATATAATAGTAAATAGAATCAAATAGCATAGATTTTTTTTTTTTAAATTGAGCCCCTTTAATATTAAAATATTCTTTGTTAATTTAATTAAAATTATTTATATTTCAACAAAATAATTTTGAGTCATAAAAATCATTTAAAAATAGTTGGAACAATTATCTAGATAATTGTTATATAGTTGTAATAATTATTTTGTATGTATTTTAATTAGTGGTAATCATTATAATAGCGTTGAAAAGGGTATTTTTAAAATAACTAATATAATGTCAATGATGTTGTAACCTAGTGGTTACGGTGGAGGGGCTGAGACTTCTCGGTCAAAGTTCAATTTCCACCTTATGTGGGTGGATAGTTTTCAGATTTATTTTGGTCGATGTTATGGGTATTTATGTCTTCTTTACTCGAGCTAAATATGACTCAAGTCCTCTCTCAAGTTCCAGACAATTTCCATTGCGTTCGAGTAGTACGAATTTGTACCCTACCAACTTTAATTTGAAAAAAAAAATTAATTAATCAGAAGGAGTAATATCGAATCTGAAGCAATCGACTTGACCCCATACAAGTTTATTATCGGCCACTAGGTTAAATCGGTAAGAACTCGCGATGAGCGATCTAAGAACCCAACATCCTATGATTGTGCGTCTCATTTGAAAGAAAAACTTCTATAAAATTTGTCATAGTTGTGATTGAACCGCGAATATTTACGAGACAACTAGTCGCACTTCTATTGTACCATAGTCTCGGGGGTAAAAAGATTATCCAGATTGGATAACATCGAACCTGAAGCGATCGACCCAACTCTACAAAAGTTTTTCGTCGGTTATCAAGATAAATCGAGAAGTATTCATGACGTACAATTTAGAAGTCCAATATTTCATTATTACACATCATATTTAGAGAAAAAAATTCTACTTAAATTTGTGGAGCCCAAGAGTAGATGTAAATTCTCTTAATTCGCAACCTATCCTAGTATAGATAAATATTTCTTTCTGTTTCGGAAGGAATCGACGTCGATGGTCAGTCCCTGAGGTTCAGTCCATGTGAATGCCGACAGGAGGGGAGGAACTCTGCGCCCTGCGAGATCAACATGAGCGTTAGGGGAACACACCGGAGGTTGTCCAACAGAGTCCACTTCGACGCTCAAGTCAGTGCCTCGATGTGAAGGGGAGTAGTAAGCAGAAAAAATGTACGAGTAGTGAAGAGAGCATAACTCCTTTACTAGACGGGTTGGACTGCCTTTTATACCGGTGGCGGCAGACTTGGTGCGTCCCCATGATCTACGCCACGTCCCCCCTCTTCAGCGATTATTGGATAGCCTTTGAAACGGTCTACGCTGTCATTACGTGTTTCGACCTGTTGCGGTATTTAAGGGTCATGATGATTCCGCGTTAATGGGGATGCTTATCCATAGATTCGAGAAGAGAGGGAGGATTGTTACTTGAGGTCGACTACTACTTGGGCTCCGCCTCCCCGAGTTGATCTCGGGATCTTCTGGCCCGGGCGATCGTGAGCGGTCTACTTCCCCGAGGTGATCTCGGGACCCTACTTCCCGAGGTGGTCCCGGGAGGGGTATCCTTCCAGGGCATGTCTCCCGAGAGGGGCTTGGGAGGCTCTCTTCTTGAGGATGTCCCGAGAGCTCTAAAAGAGGAGTCGCTCAGACTCGTCATGTTTTGTCACGCAGCTTCTTTATCCCACGTGCCCGCCACGGGCTATTTAACCCCATCACAAGTCCCTCCCTTCAAGTATGATCAAAGGAAGTGTGACTGACTGATCGGATTAGTGTGGTTGTGAAGAAGCTGCATCCATGTGGGTCTTTGCACCCATTACCGCTCCTTTAGTAGTCATGCGGGGTCCTAGTATTGTAGAGGTTGCTCCCAGTCCCTAAGAAATCCCTTTTTGTTTTTGTCCTTCCCTAAATGATCTTACTGTTTTCGAAGTATCGCAATGATACCTGTCCTTCTGTTATAAAGGCACATGACGCTCTTCGATGGCGACAGGGTCCTTCCGTGAATGCCCCATCGCCACGTGTTTCAACGACCCTCTGCACGACCTCTTACTGTGCGTCGTTGTAGCTGGCTTAAGTCAGACGACTGTTTTTGGCGTAGCCCCGATGCGGCGGTTTCTTGCTTTCCATGTGCTTCGCCCCTATTGCGTTAACAAAGGCGGCTTCCTTGGTATAAGAAGGGAAGGCGAGGACGTTCGGCCAACTTCTGAGAGCGTGGTTGGGTGCACCTCTTCTCCCTTTTCTTCTCTAAGGACTCTTTTGAATGTAAGTAGTTCGTCTCCTCCTTGTCCTTTCTCTTAGGAATCATGGAAGGTTACCGGGCGGAGTGGTATGAGTCGGCCTCTTCGAGAGTGAGATCGGAATCTCTGCAGGCGGTCATTGAGGTCTACGGCATTCCGGCTAAGATGGTGGTGGTTATCCCCCGGGTAGACCAGACGCTAGTGGAGCCTCCTGCAGGCTTTTCGACCTTCTTCTTGGGGCAGGTTGAGTCAGGGCTCCGTTTCCCTCTTCCCCCTTTCTTCATGAATATAGCTTTCTACTTCGATATCCCCCTTCACCAGATGGCTCCCAATGCCTTCGCTCAGATGGGAGGGGTGTACATCATCTTCAAGCTCTTTGACCTCCCCCTGACCCCTCGTCTCTTTCATTCTTTCTTTATTCCGATTGGCTTCAGAGGTGTCTTTAGCTTTTTGGCGTGTCTGGGTCATAGGTTCTTAGGGGGGTTTCCTTCTTCGCACAAAGGGTGGAAGAAGAAGTTTTTCTTCATCCGACTGCCCGTGTTTCCCTTCAGTCCTCTTCATTGGATAGAGACTCTACCGACCCCTCCTTCTTTAGGGGAGTTTCTCCAGAGTCCTGCGTACCAGCGCGCCATGAACGTACTTTCCAGCATGGAGTTCAGCGGCCCTGACTGGTGCAAAGTGAGGAGCTCATGTATCAGGCGGGCCTTAGCCCCAAAGTGACCCGTATTAGCCCCCGCCTTAGTATGTTCGTCTTATCCATGAGCGCTCGTTAGTTCCAACTGATGTTTTCTTGTCTGGCTATTGCAGAGGAAGTAATGTTCGCCAGGGTGATGGGTCGCATTATTAAGTGGGAGGAGGCCAACCGGGAGACGTTGACTCCTCCCCCGACTGCTCCTGAGGCACCCCCTGCACCTGTCGAGTCCTCGGAGGGGACTGCTGACTCCTCCCCCGCTTGTTTCGAGCCAGGGGCCTTCTGGCCCATCGATTGACCCTATGACGGATCATCCTTCAGGTGGTGGCCCTCCCTCAGCTGCCGTTCATCCCGAGGGGGTCAACGAGGGGTCCTCCCCTCCTACTGTCCCCTTAACAGTACAAGTCACTGGTCGACAGAAAAGACAGGTTCCGGAGGGCTTGGGCCCTAGACGGAAGAGGCTGCACTCCAGTGGTCCCCGCCCCCTTCCCTCAGTTCCTGAGGAGGCTGTTTTTCCTTCCGAGGGTGAGGCATCCACTCTCGTATCTTCCCCCATTCCGCCGGCCGCAGTTCCAGAGGTGGGCATCCCGACCCCCCTCCTTAACTGATCCGGCCAAAGCTTCGAAGGGTAAGGAGGTATTGTGCACCCAATTACGGATGAAACTCAACCATCTTCAGAAGAGGCGGGATGTAGCTTTGGAGGCTTCCATGCAGTCTTTTTCCCCCGTGCAGTTTAAGGAGGTTCCTGCTGAGGGGCTCCTATCCGAGGGGACTTCTATCTCTGAGGAGGGTGATTCCGACCCCTCTAGCCTGCCTCCTGAAGCACCGGTTCTCCAACTACTTCCTCCTCGACGGGACTCGTCGCCGTCCGAGGGGTGGGCTGGCACCTCAAGGTCCCCAGGAGGAGCAGTCGTATGAGTCTCTGTCGGACCCCTAACCACTCTCTGGGAGACCCTTCTGAAGGTGTAGTTTACTGTTACATAGGTTGTTTTCTCATGTACGTTCTTTGTAACTCCTTGGTGCAATGTCAGGCGGCCGAGGACTACCTAACAGCCGACCGAGGTTTATACTCCTAGCCCCAGGTTGAGGCCTTAACTCGCCGGGCCTTGAGAGCAGAGGCTGCAGCCGACCACGAGCATCGGGCGGGCCTTATGCAAGCGGGGGTCAACCGAGCTTTACGGGCGAATGTGGAGCATCAGCTGAACGCCCTGATGACCAAGGAATCCGCCCTACATGGTTCCTGGCACCGAGAACGGTTGGCTTCCGAGCAGGCAGTGACCCTTACCAAGGACCTACTCCAAGTGACGCAGGAGCGGGATCAGCTTTGGATGAGAGAGAAGAAGTTGTCGGGCGACATCCGACTTATGACGGCTTCAACCGAGAGGTTGAACGCGCGCGTTCAGAATCAAGCGCAGTTGCTTGGCCAGAAGGAGTTTGACCTTATGATGGCGACTGATGCATATCCGTCTTCGAGGATAATCTAGCCCAGGCTCGCTCGGAGGTATGGGCCGCGTCAGATAGACTCAGGGAGGCCTTGACAGAGTAAGATAAGTTGGGGCAATCGGCCCGGGTATGATCTGGAGGATCATGGTTTTGATATGTGTGGTCAATATGATTAAGTTAGGGTTTGTTGTTGGACTAATATGTGTATGTGAGTGTACAGGTGTGCATGTACACATAGACTTGGTTGGATGTCTTCAGGTCAAGAGTGGCATGGAGGCAAGTTGGAGGCTTGTGTGCGCATCCGAGGGACCATGGGCAGAGACGATGAGCGAGGGATGCAGACTTCGAGGCATGCGTGAAAGATGGCATGGAGGCAAGCTGGAGGCTTGTGTGCACATCTGAGGGAGGGAGCCAAAGACGAAGAGGGCGTGAAGGCAACAGATCGAGACTGCGGATTGAAGAGTCAACCAGGTTGTGAGGGTCCGAGTGTGAGTGTTTGTACTCAGGAACTAAGCCGGGAGGATTTGAGTGCGGAGAGAAATGTACTCGGGAAGGTAACCCTATTCTTTGGGAAGGACCAGGGGCAGTCGACTGGTAATGGCTGGTGATTCGAACGTTGGCTGTAACGGTCGAATCTGAGTGGGACCAGTCGACTGGCCCAGGGGCAGTCGACTGGTAGCGGCCATTTAGTACTCGAGTCCTATTTAAAGGAGCTCGTTTAAGGATACTGTTCCTTGGCGAAACTTGCTTAGATAGAGTGAGTTAGTAGCCTGTTGTGCTCAGGTAGTGTCCAAAGATTGTGGTGAGGTTTCTCCACCCACAAGGAGCTACGCGATCTAGCCGGAGGTGCCCCGGGGAATCATCCACCGACAGATTAGGGATCGCCACCTTACGGGCAGCGGTGGAGTTGGAGTTTTTATCTCCGAACTACGTAAATAGGTGCGTTAGCATTGTTTTCATTTGTTTTATTAGATTTCCGCTTGCGCTTGCTAACGTTGTAGGTAGAGAAATTCGAAAGTTGTTATTCACCCCCTCTAGCAAGACAACAACAATCTAACAAGTGGTATCAGAGCGAAAGACCGCTCTTGTTGGAATAACCGCCAAAGGAGCACAAGCTAGAGGAGAAAAATGATGGAAGATAAGTTGGGGGATGATATCAATACTCCACCATCCTACGATCATGAAGACTTTGATTATTGGAATACAAGAATGAAGACTTGGCTTGGAATGGATTGGGAGTGCATGGTGGTGCTAAAGGAACCATTCGAAATTCCAAGAGACAAGCATGGGAAAAAGTTCCGACCTAGATATTGGACTAAGGAGCAATAACAACAATCTAGGAAAAATGAGAAGGTAATTGGTATATTAGTTAATATTTTATCTAATGATGTTTTGAATGGTGTAGGGGAATATAAAAGTGCACATGAGTTGTGGAACAAGTTGGAAGAATGTCATACGAACCCTACACATGCTCAAATAGTGGAAAGCCCAAAGAAATAAGTTTAATGGTCCAAGAAGACCAAGAAGAAAAAGAATTGTCAACCTCATCAATTGAAGTGGTACAATCAAATGAAAGATCATCCAC
The DNA here is from genome assembly GCA_024364735.1 of Boesenbergia rotunda. Taxonomy (NCBI): domain Eukaryota; kingdom Viridiplantae; phylum Streptophyta; class Magnoliopsida; order Zingiberales; family Zingiberaceae; genus Boesenbergia; species Boesenbergia rotunda. The sequence goes on along the minus strand of JAGFNQ010006852.1, from coordinate 130,642 downwards.
CTCATCAAGGGAAGAGGAAGAGGTCACCACCTCAAGGATTGAGGGGGAGGAGAGACCCACTTCCATATCGGACCAAGAAGAAGCTCCAATCTCCACCAAAGTCAATTCAAAAGAGCACATCATATGCTTTGGATGCAACAAGAAGGGGCACTACAAGGACAAGTGTCCATTGGGTAAGAAGGAAGTAAACCCTAAACCCATGTCACTTAATTTAACATCTAATGTGGGTTGTAGGGAAAAGAAAGAAAAGAACATTAGGTGATATACTTGTGGGGAGCTAGGACATTATCACACTCAATGTCCAAGAAAAGGAGAGCTTAAGAAGATGGAGCATTTAATAAGATGGGAAAAAGTTGAGAGGAAAAGGATCTCACATCAAGGGGGAGCTACAAGGGTAAGGGAGATAATCCCTAATTTTACTTATGCTCCAAATGCTTTTATAAATGCTAGAAATCATAATGATTGCTTGCCTATACGTACTTTTGGTTTTAAGTATCATGATAAAAATAGAAATGATATTGCGTGCCAAAATATTAAAGAATCCATGTTTCATGATAACTCTAGGGTTTCTAGACCTAAGGATCAAGACATCAACCCTAAGAAAGGGAGACACATGCCTAGGATGATAGGTAGATCTAGGAATGATCAAGATGTGCATGGTGATACTAAGGTTAGAAAGTTAGAAAAGGAAAATCAAGTTTTGAGAGCAAAACTTGATAAATTAGAAAAGAACTTAGATAGACTCATTAGAGGATCCAAGGGGTTAGGTATGATACCAAATGATCAACACCTTAGAAATGGTAGGTCAGGACTAAGATACCATTTTAGGGAGTCAAATGTTAGTAAAAAGTCATATTCAAGGATGCCCTATGAGTATGGTAAAGAAAAGGTCAAAAATGGCAAAGAAAAGTCATTTAGAGGAGAAAAGAAAAGGTCAAAAAGGACAAGGTATGGAAAGTTAAGAAAGTGAGAGTTGAAAGTCAAGAAGCACCGGAGGAACACTGGTGTGGTCTTGCATTTGTAGATGAGTCACCTAGGGAGGTAGCTATGGCTAGGAGCTCAAGGGAGAGCTCTAGAGGTCAAAATGGGATCCATGACAAATGGATCTCAGGAGGATTTCTCCTAAGAGATTAAGTGGACTATGGAATGTGCCAAAGAGTTTGGAATACTAAGGTGAGTCTTAATTCTAGGGATTTGGCACATTAAAAGGATATTTATGGAGAAAAAGATGAAAATTGAATTATATTTGATAAAAATTAGGGTTTAATGTGTAAATGTCATATAACTCAGTGCTAGAACTGTATTATGATTAGGTATGAGAAGATACATCAAGGAGTGGCCAAAATTAGGACTTTTGGATAAGTCTCAATGATACAACTTAGGAAGGGTTGAATTTCGTGCAAATCTTGGGATCTGGAGTAGTTTTGTTTGAAAACATGTTTTTTCCAAGAAAACATAGGCTTCACAAATCTCTCCACGAATTTTCAGATTTTTTGGAGATGTGTGGAATTAATTAGACATTTCTGAAACTAGGCTGAAAAACTAAAATTCAGGTACCAGTCGACTGGTTCAGAACCAGTCGACTGGTCCAGGTGAATTCGAAATTGGGAACCTTCTGTTTGTTTTATCAGTCGACTGCCCCTGGGGCAGTCGACTGATCTCACCTAGGAAACCTTCTGTTCGTTTTCCCAGTCGACTGATCCGCAGGTTTTAATAAGAAATAGAACGCGCGGGGTGGCCAAAACCTAGGATTTTGCGTGTCACCCCCTGCGAACACCTCTTCTCCCCGACCTCCTCTCCTGTTCTAAGGCTCTCCCACGTCCTAGAAACACCCTCTTTGCCTTCTCCTACCTCGAATCTACAACTAGGGTTAGTAAAGCTTCTCCCTTCAAATCGATTTTCATCAAACTTCATCGTGAAACGATTGAGAAAAAGGTAACACTTTGTAAAGTTTGATTTTTCCCACTTAAATCATGATTTGGAGCTAATTTGGCCTATTTTACTTGGTTTTTCTTGTCATATCTTGTTGTGGGATGGTATGGGTACATACATTTGTGTGTCACATGTTAGGTTGGCTTCTAAAAGGTCAAGGGGTGAGGGATCATCCCAGCAAGGTTCGGTAGACCCGAATGCGCATCGATTCCGGTCTAATGAGTGTCTACAAAGATTTGAAGAAAATGAGTTTGTGTTGATGAATTGCCGGTACCTAAACCGAGCATACTTCCGGGAGAATGTGTAGGACCGGTGCCGTCGATAGAGGGGGGGTGAATATCGACCGTGAAAATTATTCGCGGAAACTTCGCAGAAAACTTTTAGTTCGTTCTGGATTCAGGGTTAGTAGCAGCGGAAAACAAACAGAACGAATAAAACAATAATACAAGGACACAGCGGGATTATTTACTTGGTTCCCGACCCCCCATGGTCAGTACGTCCAAGGCCTATGTACTCGGCGTGAGTCCACTATTGGTCTCCTTTTCGGAATTTCCGGAGGCGGAGAAACCCGACTTACAGTGCGATATTACAATCAAAATATAATGAAATTTAAGTGCGGTAATTAACAAAATGCAAACCAACAAAAATCTGAAACTCGACCGATCTGGACATCCGAAGTGCCGCGCACTTCCTCCTGGAGCCTCCCGGTCGTAGAGCCTCGTTTCTAGTGTGTTGCAGTAGGTCAGAATGATCAGAACAGTACTTGGCAGTCGTGTTTGAAGCAGAGGGGTCGAGACCCCTTATAAAGGCCTCCTGGGGGCGCCCTGGTCGCTGGGGGCGCCCCGATAAACCCGGTCAAACTTTATCCCTGCGCCGACCTCGCCGTAGCTGATAAAACCTTTGACCAGGGCGCCTTGGACCTCCGGGGCGCCCTCATGATGGCTTATCTGTGTTTTGGGTTCGAAACTGCAAATACAGCTTTGAACCAAGGCGCCTCGGACGCTCAGGGCGCCCTGCTTGACACCTGTTCTGCCTGCTTCACGTTTACTGCATTTTTACCTTTGGCTCAGGGCGCCCTGGATGTTCAGGGCGCCTTGGTTGGTGAGGGCGCCCTCCTTGATGGAGGCGCCCTCCTTAAAGCCTGCAAATTGGTTTTTTTTTGCTTGCTTTGTCTCAGGTTCTTGTTACCTGCAAGATACACAAACACAAAACATATATACATATAATATTAGGCTTAAGGACTTGGTTCGGACTTCAGATTTGCACGAAACCCTAGGTCAAACCGGCACGAGTTCCTATCCCCGAGAACTCGCCCTTCACCTACTCCTTTCAGGAGACGGTTGCCACTCGGCCCTTCGGGTGGACTTTTACTTAGCTTCTGATTACTCCGGATCTCGAGACGCCCAAACCCTGACCCGTCTCTACTCCTGTCCTTAGTCATCGCTCAGCTAAGTTGCTTAGTCCCTCGGACCAAGTCTTCATTCCCTAGCAGTCCTTCGCCAGGTGCCTAGCAGCCCTTCGCTAGGTCTTTGTTACCAAGCGGTCCTTCGCCTGGTGCCTAGCAATCCTTTGCTAGGTCCTTTATGCCTAGCAGCCCTTCGCTAGGTGCCTAGCAGCCCTTCGCTAGGTCTTAGGGTTACGATACCTAGCAGCCTTCGCTAGGTGCCTAGCAGCCCTTCGCTAGGTGCCTAGCAGCCCTTCGCTAGGTCTTAAGGTTACGATACCTAGCAGCCCTTCGCTAGGTCTTAAGGTTACGATACCTAGCAGCCCTTCGCTAGGTCTTGAGGTTTCGATACCTAGCAACACTTCGCTAGGTGGCTAGCAGCCCTTCGCTAGGTCTTTAGGGTTCCGATGCCTAGATTAACTAGGACTTTTCTTCAACTAAGGTTACTTCACTTTTGCTCCCCTTTGTCTATTCATTGTATCACTGACTTAAGTGTATTGTCAAACATTAAAACACTTAAAGAGGAATATCATTGATGCAACTTGCACCAACAATCTCCCCCTTTTTGATGTTTGACAATAACTTATGTTAGATTGGTTTAAGGGGCTAACTTACTGTCCTTGGGGTAAAAATGAAAAAAAATCTTCGGGAAAATTTTTTCTAACTTAAGCACACATCTCTCCCCCTTTATCATACATCAAAAAAAAAATACTTGCGCCAACATTAAAAACCTTTGGTTCTTTTTGAAAATACTTAGTGCAAATTTTTGAAAGCATTGTATTTTGAATAACATATTGCAAAAATTATGTAATTTTTGAAAAATATAAGTACCTTTGAAAATATATTCCATTTTTGAATAATTAAGTACTTTTGGAAAATGCATAACTTTTGAAAGAATATTATTTTGGAAAATATAAATGTTATGCCTATTTTGCAAGTACTATCTGTGTTTCGAAAATAAGTGTTTTATGAAACATAATATTTTTCAAGGTCAAGTAAATAGAATTTTGAAAAAAAATAGTACTTTTGAAAGAATATTTGGCTTTAAAAGACATAAGTACTTTTGAAAACATAATATTTGACTTCACTTGGTTAATTTTCCAGTTTGACACTATCCTGGGAACCCTTGTTGACTACAAGGACATTTTTCTAAGTGTCCTGGAAGTTTTCCAACTCAAGTAAATATTATAAAAAATTTCATAAGTCACAGAATAGTAGGATGTAAGTTAATTTTGAAAAATGTAAAGATTTTAAAGTGATAATACTTGATTTGGTTTATCTTTCAGTCTGACACAATCATAGGAAACCTTGTTGACTACAAGGACATTTTCCTAAGTGTCCTGGAAGATTTTCCAAACTCAAGATATTATTTCAAATTGATAAAAAATTGAAAATACCGCTCATGAAAACATTTGAAATATTTTAAAAGATTTTCCTAATAGTAATTTTTGAAAAATTGATACTATTTTGAAAGAATACTTATGTTTTCAATAGGATTTGAAAATACCGCTCATGAAAATATTTGAAATATTCAATAATTCTTTTAATTTGATCTCCCCCTAAACTTGACCTAGTCCTGGGATGCTTGTTGACCACAAGTACTATTCCTCTAAGTCTTAAGGGTTGATTCAAATTAAGGAAATTATTTAATAATTTCAAAACAATTAATTAAAAGAAACTTTTTCAGTAGTTTGATTTAGACTCCCCCTAAATCTGACACGTCCTAGGAGTCCTTCTAGATTATGAAGTGGACTTTCCTCTGTGTCTTTAGGGTTTATCAAAATCAAACAAGACAGGTAAAATTTTAAAAAAAAATTTCGAAAAACACACGTGATTGCGATTTAAAGCTCAATTTTCGAAAAGTATTTTCAAATAATAGTAATTTTTAAAGTGCAAATTTTTGAAAAAATTAAAAGTACTCCCCCTGTACCCGATACCGTTTGACTCTATCTAAGTGCCTTAAGGAACTTTAGTGTTGTCCTAAGAGGCTTGTGTCTAATAGAGTGAGTCAAACAAATTTTTGAAAAGATATAATTTTTGAAAAACATATAATATGTATATTCAATCAGACAAGCATGAATTCCATAAAAATATTATTATGTTGAAGCACTATTTTGAAAATATATTTTTAGAAAAATATTCTAATGATTTTGAAAAATAATTTTGAAAAATATTTTTCAATTTATTAGTCCTTAGCATCTCACCCATTTTAGATGTATCAATACAACAAGCATGATTGCCTTATAAGTGTATTGTGAGATGCTTGAATCATTTTTCTTAATTTATTTTTAATTCTAAGATTTAATTGAAGCTTGTGTTAGATTTGAATTTGACACGAAGTAACTTGAATTTGAATTTCAAAAATTGGCTTCCAGGTCTTGGCGAGGCACTAGGCCTTCTTTGGCCGTAGCCTTATGGGATCATCCACCCTTTCCTTGACAAAGCCTTTTAATGAAATTTCATTTTCAAAATTACTTTTTGAAAAATTCTGGTCTAACTAGTTTGGATCTTGGATCGGTAGCTTCGGCTAGTTCCGCCAAGATGGCTTCCCTAACGTACTATCATCTCACCTCCACCCAATACTAGGTTGATCAAGTTTCAATTATTCTTTTTCCTATAGCTGTTCTAAATTATGCATAAAATTTAAATATGAATGACATGTCATATATTAAAAAAATAGCAAATGCATGTCATGGCAGTTATGCATGAGTCAAACAAGTCAAATAATTTTATTTAAGTTTCTAAAATGTATCAAATTCCCGATTTGATACATGTCGAGTGAACCCGCGAATATGTCAGCCCACTTTGACATATTTAATTTTAATTGTTACACTTTGGGTAAAATTTTATTTTAGTTTGAGTTTAAGTTATTTAAGATTTTAGTTAGAGTTCAGGTTAATTAATAATTGATTGGATTAGAAAATTAATCAATTGAGAATAAATGAATTTAAATTAATTCGGATTAAATTAAATTTGAATTTGAATTTAATTTAAATTTTGAATTTTGAATTTAATTTAGATTTAATTTGAATTTAATTTAAATTTGAATTTCGAATTTAATTTAGATTTAATTTGAATTTAATTTAAGTTTGAATTAATTTAAATTTGAATTTCGAATTTAATTTAGATTTAATTTGAATTTAATTTAAGTTTGAATTTGAATTTAGTTTACATTTGAATTTCGAATTTAATTTAGATTTAATTTGAATTTAATTTAAGTTTGAATTTGAATTTTATTTAAATTTAAATTTCGAATTTAATTTAAGTTTGAATTAATTTAAATTTGAATTTCAAATTTAATTTAGATTTAATTTGAATTTAATTTAAGTTTGAATTTGAATTTAATTTAAATTTGAATTTCGAATTTAATTTAGATTTAATTTGAATTTAATTTAAGTTTGAATTTGAATTTAATTTAGATTTAATTTGAATTTAATTTAAGTTTGAATTTGAATTTAATTTAAATTTGAATTTCGAATTTAATTTAGATTTAATTTGAATTTAATTTAAGTTTGAATTTGAATTTAATTTAGATTTAATTTGAATTTAATTTAAATTTGAATTTGAATTTAATTTAGATTTAATTTGAATTTAATTTAAGTTTAAATTTGAATTTAATTTAAATTTGAATTTCGAATTTAATTTAGATTTAATTTGGATTTAATTTGAATTAATTTGAATTTAATTTGGATTTAATTTGGATTTAATTTGAATTAATTTGAATTTAATTTGGATTTAATTTGGATTAATTTGAATTTAAGGTTATAATGATTAATTAATAATTGTGGGTTTAAATTCATCATTTTCATTATTTCAAAAATTTCTTCTTCATCTTTATCTTTTTTTTTTCAAGTTTTTCTAATAATTTTGATTTATTTGAAATTTTGTTATTTTTATTAACTATGGCCTTTATCTTAGATAATTCTATATCCTCCTCAAGATTAGATTTTTCAATATTCTCACAGTAGGTGGAGTAAAAGGGGTCACTAGTTAAAGTTTTATAATAATATTCAATATTATCTATAATTAAATTATTATCTAGGAGAAAATTATCCTCAGATATATTTTCAACATTAATCTCTAGATTATCTTTAAGATTTTCAGAATTAATTTCTGAATTATCCTTAAGATATTCAAATTTGAATTCTTTATCCTTAGGATTTTCAAATTTGAATTCGGAATTATCCTTAGGATTAATTTTGTCTGAATTAAAATTATCAGAATTATGAGAATTAATTTTATCAGAAAAATTATTAGAATTAATTTCATCAGAAAAATTATCAGAGTTAATTTCATCAGATAAATTATCAGAGTTAATTTCATCAGATAAATTATTAGAGTTAATTTCATCTGAAAAATTATTAGAGTTAATTTCATCAGAAAAATTATTAGAGTTAACTTCATTAGAAAAATTATTAGAGTTAATTTCATCAGAAAAATTATTAGAGTTAATTTCATCAGAAAAATTATTAGAGTTAATTTCATCAGAAAAATTATTAGAGTTAATTTCATCAGAAAAATTATTAGAGTTAATTTTATTAATTTCTGAATTGATATTCTGAATTAAACAATTAATTTTTAATATTTTGGTCATATTCACGTTTTGTAATTTAACATGCAAAAAGTTAATTTTCTTATGCAGTAAATCTACTTTATCAGAAAAATTAAATATTTTATCACATGAAAGTGCAGAAACTTGTAAAATTTTTGGAACATAAATTTTCGTACCTTTGCCGGACATTGGTTTTTGTAGTGTCCGAATTTTTCGCACTTGAAGCATCTGATATGGCTTTTATCTCTCCGGACTCCTGGCGCTGGTGCCCCCTTTGCCGTCGGTGATGAACGATTTTTATGAGTAGGACACTGATTTTTATAGTGCCCTCTCTCCCTGCATGTGAAACAAATAATATGCAATTTAAAATTAGACATAAAAAAATGTACATGATTCACCCCTGGGCTCCCCCTCAACTCCTGGCGTCTTTGCTCCGTCGGCGGTTAGTCCGGTGAAGAGCGGCTCGGCTCTGATACCAATTGTAGGACCGGTGCCGTCGATAGAGGGGGGGTGAATATCGACCGTGAAAATTATTCGCGGAAACTTCGTAGAAAACTTTTAGTTCGTTCTGGATTCAGGGTTAGTAGCAGCGGAAAACAAACAGAACGAATAAAACAATAATACAAGGACACAGCGAGATTATTTACTTGGTTCCCGACCCCCCAGGGTCAGTACGTCCAAGGCCTATGTACTCGGCGTGAGTCCACTATTGGTCTCCTTTCCGGAATTTCCGGAGGCGGAGAAACCCGACTTACAGTGCGATATTACAATCAAAATATAATGAAATTTAAGTGCGGTAATTAACAAAATGCAAACCAACAAAAATCTGAAACTCGGCCGATCTGGACCTCCGAAGTGCCGCGCACTTCCTCCTGGAGCCTCCCGGTCGTAGAGCCTCGTTTCTAGTGCGTTGCAGTAGGTCAGAATGATCAGAACAGTACTTGGCAGTCGTGTTTGAAGCAGAGGGGTCGAGACCCCTTATAAAGGCCTCCTGGGGGCGCCCTGGTCTATGGGGCGCCCCGATAAACCCGGTCAAACTTTATCCCTGCGCCGACCTCACCGCAGCTGATAAAACCTTTGACCAGGGCGCCTTGGACCTCCGGGGCGCCCTCATGATGGCTTATCTGTGTTTTGGGTTCGAAACTGTAAATACAGCTTTGAACCAAGGCGCCTCGGACGCTCAGGGCGCCCTGCTTGACACCTGTTCTGCCTGCTTCACGTTTACTGCATTTTTACCTTTGGCTCAGGGCGCCCTGGATGTTCAGGGCGCCCTGGTTGGTGAGGGCGCCCTCCTTGATGGGGGCGCCCTCCTTAAAGCCTGTAAATTGGTTTTTTTTGCTTGCTTTGCCTCCGGTTCTTGTTACCTGCAAGATACACAAACACAAAGCATATATACATATAATATTAGGCTTAAGGACTTGGTTCGAACTTCGGATTTGCACGAAACCCTAGGTCAAACCGGCACGAGTTCCTATCCCCGAGAACTCGCCCTTCACCTACTCCTTTCAGGAGACGGTTGCCACCCGGCCCTTCGGGTGGACTTTTACTTAGCTTCCGATTACTCCGGATCTCGAGACGCCCAAACCCTGACCCGTCTCTACTCCTGTCCTTAGTCATCGCTCAGCTAAGTTGCTTAGTCCCTCGGACCAAGTCTTCATTCCCTAGCAGTTCTTCGCCAGGTGCCTAGCAGCCCTTCGCTAGGTCTTTGTTACCAAGCGGTCCTTCGCCTGGTGCCTAGCAATCCTTTACTAGGTCTTTTATGCCTAGCAGCCCTTCGCTAGGTGCCTAGCAGCCCTTCGCTAGGTCTTCTATGCCTAGTAGTCCTTCACTAGGTGCCTAGCAGCCCTTCGCTAGGTCTTAGGGTTACGATACCTAGCAGCCCTTCGCTAGGTGCCTAACAGCCCTTCGCTAGGTGCCTAGCAGCCCTTCGCTAGGTCTTAAGGTTACGATACCTAGCAGCCCTTCGCTAGGTGCCTAGCAGCCCTTCGCTAGGTCTTAAGGTTACGATACCTAGCAGCCCTTCGCTAGGTCTTGAGGTTTCGATACCTAGCAACACTTCGCTAGGTGGCTAGCAGCCCTTCGCTAGGTCTTTAGGGTTCCGATGCCTAGATTAACTGGGACTTTTCTTCAACTAAGGTTACTTCACTTTTGCTCCCCTTTGTCTATTCATTGTATCACTGACTTAAGTGTATTGTCAAACATTAAAACACTTAAAGAGGAATATCATTGATGCAACTTGCACCAACAGAATGCGCCTCATATCTCTGAGATGATTACCCATTTTGGTCTAAGACGATTGGTGTATTGTCAGCACGATGCAAACATTGACATGTGTAAAGAATTCTACACAAACCTCACATGCATCAATTCTAGTAATGACCTTTATGAGTCCATGTTGGCAGAGGTCACCATCCCCTTCTCATCCACAGTCTTAGATGCATTTCTAGGTTGTAGGGCGTCTAATAATGTAGTTACATATTTTCCTAAGATTATCGAGCCTTTCATATTGCCTGGTGGGACCTTAGATCAGATTTATCTGCATTATTTTGGGAGACGCCGAATTTCTACGCAGCGCCTTTTTTAGGCCAAGCACATGAGTCCTGCTAGTAAGGTGTTATATAAAGTTGTGTTAGACTGCATTTTACCCATTGTTACCAAGGGGAGGTTGATGATTCGACTTCCTCACTTGGTCATGATGAACGTGCTAGAGAGGAGTTTAGACATTGATGTCACCCTGCATGTGTTTACATCCATCGTCCATTTTTCCCATAGTGTCAATGGGAAAATATACATGCCATTTTGTCACGTCCTGACCGAGTTCTTTGAGTCTAGGGGCATATACACAACTAGCAGTCAGGTACGTCACTTGTCCAAGCACTATGATCAGATTGATACACGCTAGTTGTCCTTGGCAGGTATTGAGTGTAGACAGGGGGAGTTCGTCCGGAGGGAGATTCGAGTTCTGATGAGGAGCCTGCTGGTGGAGTTACACGAGAGGAGTTCTCCCAACTCCGGTCTGAGGTTCACGACCTCCGGGAGGACTTCCACGACTTTCAGCAGCAGCAGATGAGCTTCCAGCAAACACAGACTGCTATTCAGGAGGAGGTTCATGGCCTCACACAGTTTTGTCAAGGGTTCCAGCAACAGCAGGATGAGATGTACGATATGATACGATAGCTGCACCTCACATATTAGGCCCCTCCTCCTCCTCCTCTTCCTCCAGACGATGACATGCAGTAGATTTGACTTGATTTGATGGCTTGAGTGTTAAGAGTGTGTTGCTTAGATGTTATTTTTATCTCTCGAACACTTTTTCATTTTGGGATTGTAATATTTCATTACTTCGAGGTTGTAGCCCTTGTGTCACTTTCATGTTTATTTTCAAGTCATGTATACATTTGCGTATGCTTTCATGATATCTTATGAGTTTTTATGTCATGACTTGATATTGCTTATATTATTTAAGATTCATGGATTGCTATTGAATAATAAGATATGACTTTAACTTAAAATCTTTGTTTATGCTTTCATATTCCTTGTATAAAGTTTTACTTCATAATTTAATGCTGATTGTATGAAATGAGACTTTATTGATATCATGGAATTTAAGGAGAATTGATAAATACATATGTATCTGGGGTTAAGAGATAAGAAGGAAAGAGTTTTATCATATTAAGAATACATAAGAAAAAGGGGAGAGTTGAGGGAAGTTATATGTGTGAAATGTTAATGAATGGAGTTGACAAACACATGACATTATGTTTAGGTTTCAAAGTTGATACAAAATGACCATTTTTTAGGATATTAGAGTTTGTACCAAAAGTCAAGTACATTTGATATTTTTCATGGAACTATATTTTTCTAGGGTAGAGTATATCATAACAAATGTGCTTGTAAAATTTTATATTTTTCCGGATTTTCTAGAAATTTCTGAAATTGGGCTGGAATTTTAGAAGTTGGCTGTATCAGTCGACTGATGTCTCTGTATGTTGAGAATAACAAAGGGCAGTCGACTGCCCCTCGATTGGTAATTTTGTAAGTTAATTTCTGAGGGGGTTTTCAGAAATAAATTGAGTTCTTATTGGCACTAGGGGTAGGGTTGCTTGGGGCAATCTTTTGATGGTGTCAAAGGGGGAGGACTTGGGGTGTTAAGTTAGGTTTAACTTGACGGAAGAAAACATGTGGTGTTAAGTTGGGTAGAACTTAACTTGGTGTTGGTTGTGAGAATTGAAAATTGAGAGAGGGCATAAGTTAAGGGGGAGGTTGCCTCTTATTTGCTATGCTTTAATTTTTAATTGCTACTACTATTGTTGTTTTTGTTTACCTAACTTAAACATATTGCCACTCATCAAAAAGGGGGAGATTGTTGGGGCAATCGGCCCGAGTATGATCTGAAGGATCATGGTTTTGATGTGTGTGGTCAATACGATTAAGTTAGGGTTTGTTGTTGGACTAATATGTGTATGTGAGTGTACAGGTGTGCAGGTACACATAGACTTGGTTGGATGTCTTCAGGTGAAGGGTGGCATGGAGGCAAGCTGGAGGCTTGTGTGCGCATACGAGGGACCATGGGCAGAGATGATGGGCTGAGGGACGCGGACTTCGAGGCATGCGTGAAAGATGGCATGGAGGCAAGCTGGAGGCTTGTGTGCGCATTCGAGGGAGGGAGCCGAAGACGAAGAGGGCGTGAAGGCAACAGATCGAGACTGCGGATTGAAGAGTCAACCAGGTTATGAGGGTCCGAGTGTGAGTGTTTGTACTCAGGAACTAAGCCGGGAGGGTTTGAGTGCGGAGAGAAATGTACTCGGGAAGGTAAGCCTAGGCTTAGGGAAGGACCAGGGGCAGTCGACTGGTAATGACTGGTGATTCGAACGTTGGCTGTAATGGTCGAATCTGAGTGGGACCAGTCGACTGGCCCAGGGGCAGTCGACTGGCCCAGGGGCAGTCGACTGGCCCAGGGGCAGTCAACTGGTTATGTGGGACCGTACCCGATACTGGAAAGAGTCGGCAAGGTGGCATATGAGCTAGAGCTGCCTCAAGAGATGTAGGCTATCCATAACGTGTTCCATGTGTCAATGCTTAAGAAGTGTATTCCAAATACATATCAGGTGATCGAGCCACAGACAGTACAAGTTCAGGAGGACCTAAGTTTCGAAAGCCGACCTATCCAGATCCTGGGTCGGGAAGTCAAAAAGCTAAGGAACAAGGAGGTACCCTTAGTCAAAGTCCTATGGCAAAGTCAAAGGTTTGAGGAAGCTACCTGGGAACGTGAGGATGAGATGAGACGCAAGTACCCGGAGCTATTCTAAGTTCGAGGACGAACTTTCACGAGGTATGGGGGATTGTAACGACCTGTAAAATTTTCTCAATATTTTCTTTAAAATATTGATCATGCCTAGATAGATTCTCGAGGAACATAGGGATACTAGTAGGAACCTTAGCATGATTATCCATGATTTTCTATATGAAATAAGAAGCTAAGTACTAATGGGTCTTACATGGGCTTTTCTAGTACCATGGTTATTAGTGGATCTTAGGTAGAATTTAATATGAATAGAAATGAGTTTCAATTAGGAATATTAGCATGGCTATTAGTGGACCTTAGGGGGCATTACCGAAAATAAAAGAAAAAAAATAAAATAAAATAAAATAAAAATAAAAATAAAGTGCATGCACCAATGATTGAACCTTGGACCTAATGTATCACCATGCATGTACTAACCAATTCACCTAGCAAGGGAGTGCTAGTGGAAAAGGAAGAGGATTTTAGTTGAGGCTAAAGGAAGTGAAGGGTCACCATGAGAGGAGGCATCATATCTCTTCACTTGCCCCCTTCATTTGGGTATAAAAGGAGAAGGTGAGAAAGGAAGAGACATTAGAGTTACTCTTCTTCTTCTCTTCTTCCACCAAGGCTATTCCTCTCCCTCTTCTTCCTTTTTCTAGCTGAAACCCACAAGGGTTTGTCTCCCTTAGAAAAGCTTCACAAAAGACTCCATTTTGAAGATCCAAGGCTTTCTACAAGGTTACAAGGGCTAAGGAGAGGTCTAGGGTCAAGAAGGTTTCTTTTTATTTCTATTTAAGGATTATATCCAAGATAAGGAAAGGTAAGACTCCCTCACCTGTGGTATAATGGTTTACGTTGTTTATCAAGATTTAAGATGTTGTTTGGGATTTATGTGGAGAAAACAAAGGATTAAGGCTTCTAAGATTTTCGGCCAAGCATGTTTTTGGGGCTAAGATGATGTTAAAAACCCCTCTTATGTTTCCTAATGTTTACTTATGATAAGTTAAGCATAAAAATATGATTTAGGGAATTTTGTAGCACCCTAAAACCCCTTTAGGGTTTCGGCCACCATCCATGTACCATGGTTAGGTTTAAAATTTAACCCTTCAAGCATGGTTAGTATGTTTTCTATGATATAATGGATATTAATGGTGACTTATATGAATTTTCCTATGGACTTATTACCCTTCTAGGGTTTCGGCCAATGCATGATTTAGGGCTAGGTCTTAGGGTTAAATCCAATCAAGGGTTCAAAGGGATTCCTATGGCATTGTATGTAATGTATGAGCTTTCTTTTACTTATGGATCCTTTCATGTTGAATTGGATAATGGGGCCTTCCCCTATGGAACTTTCGGCCAAGACCATGATTTAGGGTTTGGGTTGGGTTAAGGTTTCAAGGATACTTGTTTATGGTTTACTATGATGTATGTATAGGTTTAAGTATGTTGTAAGAACTTTTATGTTACCTAAAACCCTAGCTTTATGTGTTATATATCATGACTTGTATGTTTAGGCTATGTGCTATGTTCATTCATGAATGTATGTGATATAGAATAATGCATGTATGATGTTAAATGCCTATAATAGATATATGGTTATGAAGGTCTATGCATGTTCTATGATGAATGTCATGAACCTAAGTTATGTTTAAGGTCATAAACCTAGGTTGTATGTATCATGTTCATATGAATCTTACCATGCATGCTCTATGAGGGATACTATGATTATGTATGCTAGATGATATGTACCATGTATGATATGCATGTTTATCTTATGTACTATAATTATGCAAACTTTATGAACCAAGATGATGTTTATGCCTGGAGGCATAATTATGTATGTATGTCATGTTTATGAATGAAGATGATGAATGAAGATAATGATTATGCCTTTAAGGCATCATGATGTTATGCATTAAGTATGAATGATGAAATGTCAAGTATGCTTTATGTCATGATAAGGGATGGGCACCTTAAGAACGCCTCGGTTCTAGAACTATCGTAGCTGTTCCTACTCTTATGCTATGCTTCATGAAACAAGATTATGTTTATGCTATGTATGTTCTATGAATGATGAAGCATGCAAAGATATTTTACTTTAATATGAATGAGCTTGTACCGGACCGAAGTAAGGGTCTAAGGGATGGGCACCTTAAGAACGCCTCGGTTCTGGACTACCGTAGCTGTCCACGGTTCTGGGACTACCGTAGCTGTCCAACAGGGATGAGCACCTTAAGAACGCCTANAGGGATGGGCACCTTAAGAACGCCTCGGTTTTTAGAACTACCGTAGATGTTCCTACCCTAGTAGGTCGGGGCTCGCTACCTCGTATTTACTTAGGGATACGCACTTATGATGTATATATGTGGTACAAGCCGGGGACCCCAATGATGCTATGATTATATTTAAGTATTTAAAAGTATGATTTTAAAACTAAGCATCCTTATGTATATGCATTTGACTCATGCATTCATTCATGTTATGCATTATGCCATGATAAGTACGTTTATGCTTATGTTCATGTTAAAAAATATGTCATGATAAGTATGTTTATGCTTATGTTCATGTTAAGAATTATGTCATGATAAGTATGTTTATGCTTATGTTCATGCCATGATAAGTATGTTTATGCTTATGTTCATGTTAAGAAATATGCCATGATAAGTATGTTTAGCCATGATAAGTAGGTGTATGCTTACGTTCATGTCAAGAATTAGGCAAGGATAATTATGTTATGCTCATGTTTTACGTTAAGAGTAAGCTTATGTTTTATGCTCGAAATTATGCTATGTTGAATGTTTCATATGTCTATGTATGATATGACGTATGGTTTTTGTGAGTAGGAAAGAGTCTTACTAAGCCTATGTGCTTATAGTCTTATTTTCTTATACCGCAGATCAAGCAAGGGGTTATTAGGTGAAGCAGCAGGAGAAGCCATAAGTGTGTGTGTGTTAGTGACATGGCAGAGGAAAGAGGAAAAAGACTCTTCTATCATGTTTTGTGTTTTGAAATGCCTCTTTAGATTCTATGCTATACTTATGATAAGTTATTTGCTCCTTAAGATGCTAATGGATAAGTACTTGCTACTTCTGATGCTTATGGATAAAGTAAGGAATGTTATGCTTTAATATGCTAAATTACAATGCTACCATGTTCATGAATGATAGGTTAAGGCATTTATACATGTTCAAGTATTAGTTGCATGGTAAAACGCATGTGTATAAAGAAAAAAATTATTCCGCTGCATTAAGATATTCATATGTCGTATGTATGTTAGCGTAACGTCGTCTCTCGCCACACCGTAAGGTGTGGGAAAAAGACGGGCGTTACACTAATGACCTGAGGCTCGACTGAAGGGGATTCAGTGAGTCCAGAGGAGGTCAGGGGTAGCTGGCTATTGCAGGTGAGCAGCTGGGAGCTGCTGCAGAGGAGCGTGTGACCTGGCGATGGAAGCAGGTTAAGCCGTGGAGTGGAGAAGGAGCTGAAGAGTTCTCCACATCAAAAACTTTGGTCCATCATCTGTTGTGCATCACTGTGAATCACTTGAAGCTATCTTTTGCAAAGTTGCAACCTTGAGTCTGTGGAGGGAGTCACGAGTGGATCAGCAAGCAAACAAAGAGCTGGGAGCTCTTGCATTGGTGGCGTTGTGCTGTGCTCGGTGATCTGCTCTCTCATTTCTCATCCTTGTGCTTTCCTAGCGATCAAGAAAATCTGAAAACTGCTAAGTTTCAATTGTCTGGCTATATTCACCCCCCCCTCTCTAACCATCCAAGCACCAACACAAAAAGCAATGCTAACACAAGAATTTTTACTTGGTATCCACCTTGAAAGGTGACTAATCCAAGGATCCACGCGGTTGCAAACTCTCCACTATGAAACCCTCCTTCAAAGGTGGAGAAACCTTTACAAACATTGTCTTCATCCTCTTTACAAGTTGCGATGAAGAACGAGAGGAAGATCTGATCAGTCGGCGCACGAGCAACACTTTTGTATAGTAAAGAACCGTACCAAAGTCGTGCCAAAAAGTCCCCTTTTTATAAGAGAACAGAACACCTTCGCAAGCTGTCCAGCCCGCACCAGTCGACTGCCATATTGGCAGTCGACTGGTATAGCCTTAAATGCTAGCCAACGACTATTTTTCGGGGTTACCAGTCGACTGCCCAGATGGCAGTCGACTAATACGAGGCTGAAAACTTTCTATGAGTTTTGGCAGTCGACTGCCATCCTGGCAATCGACTGTCCAGCCTCTCAACTCACTTACATTCACTCAGAACACTCTCCTTCACGTGTGCTTTCAGGTATGCTCTCTTGGCTTGCCTCTTGAAGTCTTCTTCCTCTGGCTATCGTCCCTCGGATGCGCATACAAGCCTTCCCTTGGCTTGCCTCCATGCCACCCTTCACGTGTGCCCTTGAGGTCCACTTCCCGGCTTGTCCTTGGAGTCCTCCTCCCTCGGCTCTCATCCCTCGGATATGTTCTCCATGTGTGATTCTCTAAGTCCTGCAAACTTAATCACACATATCAAATACAACACAACACCCTAACCTTAAACATATTGGCACACACACATCAAAATCATGATATTCCCGATCATTCTTGGGCCGATTGCCTCAACAATTTCCCCCTTTTTGATGTGTGGCAATATGTTTAAGTTTAGGGAGAAAATACTAGTCAACAACAGTAAATAGCAATAGCAATTGAAAAAGAAGACATAGTAAAAACCAAGAGGAACCTCCCCCTTAACCCATGTCTTTTCTCATTTTCAATTCTAAACCAAAAGTTAAGTTGCAAACCTAACTTAACAACAAGCAACAGCAATTGAAAATACAAGACATAGCAAGACTAAAAGGAACCTCCCCCTTAACCCATGTCTTTTTCCCATTTTTAATTTTATCATGATCCAAGATTAAGTCAAAGGTTTTAGCTAAAAATCTGCTAAAAATCTAACTTAAATCACTCATTCTCCCCCTTTGACACCATCAAAAAGATTGCCGACTGCAATACTAACCCATGGCATCAAACGAGAGAAATTTGGATTTCTGAAAAATTGCTCAGTAGGCTGAAATCAGGCGTGTCAGTCGACTGCCAAAGTGGCAGTCGACTGATACTCTATCAGTTCCAATTTTTAGCTTCTGAGCCGAATTTCAGAAACCTTCAAATAATTCTAGAAAATTCCAAAAATTGTAAAAATTTGCAGGCATGTTTGATATAATATAATCATATAACTTCTAAGCTTATGGCAAAACACATGAAACATAAAATGGTTTTCAAATGTTTAAAATGTCCAACTATGATCTTTGGGCAAAATGTCCATTAATTAAACACTTGTCTTTCCCATAGTTGATCTATTTTCAATAATTTTGATACATTTAATGATTCAACACTATGCCACAAGCACAAGCGAACTAATTGTATCATCCTAATGGATCAAGCACCACCTTCCTATTGTATTTCCCAAAGGTTCATCCTATAGTTCTACAAAACACATTCCAAAATCTCTTCTTAAGGATGTAAACTCCGATTCGGGAAGAGGCTTGATGAAAATGTCAGCAAGGTTTGACTTAGACTCAACATAGTGTAATTCTATGTCTCCCCTTGTCACATGGTATCTAATGAAGTGATGCTTCACTTCAATGTGTTTTGTTCTAGAATGGTGAACCAGATTTTTGGTCAAATTGATTGTACGTACATTATCACACAAGATTTTGACCTTGGAATAATGTGTTAGTGATATGAGAGAAGTGTCCTAAGGCAATCGCCTTATGATTGTAATTATTTATTTTAATAAATGAATATTCACTATTTGAGTATACATGATTATTTGATTAAGATCTTAAGCTCATTTACTGAATGTCCGCAATACAATTCACAGCATGAGAGAATTTGTGATGAATTCACAACTAGTGATTATCTCTACATG
The DNA here is from genome assembly GCA_024364735.1 of Boesenbergia rotunda. Lineage (NCBI taxonomy): Eukaryota > Viridiplantae > Streptophyta > Magnoliopsida > Zingiberales > Zingiberaceae > Boesenbergia > Boesenbergia rotunda. Next base: position 111,512 of record JAGFNQ010006852.1, on the reverse strand, counting down.
TGCAATTGTGAAGTATTGAAATTGTCCCTAGTCGATGAATTGATAAATACGGACACTATCAATTCTGTTGAGACTAGCATGGGTTATTCTCTAATCAGTTGATTCTCACTGGCTGGTGACATGGAGATGTCCGGAGATAAACATGAATGCTAGTTAAGGGAACTAGTTCATTGGAGTGACTGGCTGTAAAACTTCATATGGTAGTCTACATATAGATATGTCAGTGAAGTTTTACTGCAGCTTAAGTGTGATGTTCCTTTGACTTGCGGTGTTCAAGTCATCTTGGTCATGGAGACTTATACTTTGACATCTTAAGCAAGCATCTCCAAGGAGGTGTGGACCCAGGATGATTGGGTATAAGCCGAAGTGTCCGAAGATGTTTGAACAGCCTACAAAGGATTCACCACTCCTTGCGAGGAGATGTATACCCGAGGCCTATCGTGGGATTGTTACTCGAAGCCTCTGGCCAGAGCATAACATGTTCAGAGTATGAATCTCTTAAATACATGAGAGTAATTAGAATCCATAGGACGAGGAAACGTTACTTGGGCTAGGTGTGATGTAGTCAGCCTAGTGGGGACTGACACACATAGACCATGTCCTGAACCAAGTGGGTATAAGATGGTGAAGGGAATGGGGCATGATTCATTATAGCTGCTGAAGGGTTTCAGAATCATTTCTGAGGTCAACCGTTGATCTTTCAATTAATTGGGGATCATGATGTACTACTAGGTGTCACTCATGATCGTTCTATAATTAATTAGTTAATTATGGACGACCAACATAAATTGAAAGCATATTTGGTCACACGCATAACGAGTAATTCGAAGGATTTAAAATGAGTTGAGAATTGGATTCTCCAATCGAGATAGACTATTTTGGTATGTCCAAACAATAGTCAAAACTAAATTTATTTCAGAGCATCGGAAGCATAGAATGGCTAAGTCTTTTAAAGACTTAATGGGTGAATTAAATAAGTTTAATTCATTAAGGGATTTGATCCAATTGGGGTTAGATGGGTCGGCCAAGGAGGGGGCCTCCTCTCTTCTTATCATGGCCGGCCACCACCATAAGAGGATAAGACTATTTTGGTTTGTTTTATAAAATAGACCAAAGGTTGGTTTATTTTATAAATGGTTATATAAATTTTATATTTATAAATTTTATATAATGAACCATGAGTTGGTTTGTTTAATAAAATTTATATAATGAACCAATGGTTGGTTTGTTTTATAAATTTTTATATAATGAACCAATGGTTGGTTTGTTTTATAAATTTTATATAATCATGCCAAAAGAAAGAGAGCCTTGATTATGGATTGATTGAGAAATTATTCCATAATCAAGAAGAAGAAGCTTGATCATGAGAGCCTTGATTATGGATTGATTGAGAAATTATTCCATAATCAAGGAGAGGTTTGCTTGGGAATTAAGAAACCTCTCCCTATATAAAGGACCCAAGGGGTGCCATGGAAGATGATCCATCCAAGAATTGCTTGGGCTCTCTCCTCTTCTTCTCTCCCTCTTGGCCGGCCATAGGCTTTCCCTCTTTCTTCTTACCGTGAGCACAAGGAGAAGCATCAAGGCGACGAAGTTCTTCCTTGCGACGATCTTCCTCTTCGGCCAACCTTGGTGGTGAGTCTTTCGATTTAATTACTCTCTCGGTTTTCGTCGTGTTCACGGAGAATCTAGTAGTTCTCGTGAACACGAAACTCGTGGCTTAGCGAAGTCATCCCGACGATACTCGACGTGGATACGAATAGAGGCGGAGCTTTCAAGGGACGCTAAAGGTTAGATCTCGTCCCTTCTTCCAAATTACGCAAGGTAATTCGTAGAGTAATTTCTTTTTCTGCAAAAATTTTATATTACGATTATGTGAACACATTGCATGCTTAGGATATGTGTTAGAATAATTTAGGAAATTATTCATGTTTTTGTTTCCGCTGCATGTAATTATGTAACAATTACAATACGTGTCCGCGTCGGCATGCACCCGGTCCCAACAGCTGTCGTACAGCTTCTTCAGTCCACATGTCAGTCATGGGGTACTCAACCCCATCAAATAGTTTCAAGGTTATAGCAGCAACAAGGTTGTAGCAACAACTTTGAGGTATCTGCTATAATATGTATCACCATAGTGCTATAGTAGTTGATATTATAGTTGAAAACCCTAATTAAAAAATTTTGAGTTTGAGGGTCTTCATCGGTCTGCGCAAAGAGTCTTGAGGTAACTTTGTTTATGTCCAGCTAAGAAAGGAACGTCAACGATGAAAGACAACAGCAAGGGTAGGAGCAAGAGCGACAGAAGACAATGATGAAGGAGAAGGGTATAAGAGCGAGGGAAATTTAAATTTTGGAAAAATGAGAAGAATGAGGGTTTTTATAATGGAGGGGGAAAAAGGAGAGTACAAAATAAATATGTTAATACTATTAAAAATGAAGGGGGAGAGAGAACGAAAAAAAATTTAATATAAAAATCTCAACAGGCAGCACCACGTGAATGCGTCATTCATGAAACATCGAATAGGACATAATTTAAGCTTTGCCTAATTAATTATGAAAGTAGACAATGTTTTTTATGCCTTCTGAATAAATGAGAACAATTTATACACGTTCAAAAATCCAAAATATATTTTTTAAAATGTATATTTTCTTAGAAAGAGAGAAAGAAGCCAAGGAAGTCACCATAAAATGCAATGGCAGAAACAAAAAAAAGAGCACCAACCCATTTATTTCTTTTTCCTAACTTGAAAACTCATCAATTTCATCAACATTCACAGCATTACATGACCCTTTCTTTTTCTATAACCCAAATAATCCTCCCATATTCCGTAACAAAGGTCTACAAATATAAAGCACAAAACATGGAGAAACAGTAAACCATGACAAAGTTCTATCACTTCCTACTCTCCCAAACACTTCAACATTTCTTAATGAAGAGTGCTTGTCATGTTGGACGCTAATCTTCTCAGTACACCAATGCGATTTGCCATTCTAACAACGTGTTGGACTTGTTGACCAAAAGAATACATTGTAATACTGAAAAAAGTGATCGCAGAGTAATTTGATGATACAAACAGAATACCATCTCTTGAGTCGGTTAAAGAGTGCATCTATTTACCATTTTAGTTCTTTCACTTAATTCCAAAGATATTTCATCTGCTACATTTCCAATTCCTTGAAGGCATACCTATATTATTATGACTTATTGTAGGGACCAAGCCTTCTGATTCCATACCAACAAAAAAACTTTCATCTCACTTATTTTTTCTTAAACTTGTTCATTCCTACTTCATTCCCAACCATCCAAAGTTTGCATTGCCTCCAAAAGTTCAAAGTGGTCGTTCATGTTTCTACTCACAAACTCACAAGTGCAATAGTGTTTCAAAAGATTACAGCTACTGAAATATGTAATATCTTGTCAACCGATAAAATTCAAGAAGTATTTGATCATTTCATCCATGTGGCAGTGGTTCTTCTCTCTTTTATAAGAAATATATTAGGCGATTTCATTTGACGATCGTACAACATTCCACGGAACATATCAATGAGTAACTACTACTCAAACAAGGAAAATTAATGTCTCTCTTGCAGTAGAGTCGTATGGATACAAGAATAACAAATATGTAACATAATGAGCAAGAAATCAGTGAGCTTTTAGCTCGAATGATATGCAAAATCATCATGGATGTTGTCTCTTTTTAACACTTTCACAGTGTCCTCTAGACTTCAAGGCTGACAAGATCATATATCTCCAAATCAACCTTCTCTCCAAGCTCCCTGTCAATAGTACTGGACGTAAGAAGAAGCATATCTTCATTTATTAAGGCCCTGCTTCTAAGACCTTCCCGGCAGATTAGGACACTTTTGGATTGCTGCAACAAAATCTCCATGCGACCACTTGAAGCTCCGGAACAACTTCATTAGCATCTTGAATTTTTTTTGGGCGGACGACTAAGAGTGCACACACAGTGCAATGGAACATCCCCGATGTCCGTTACATGAAAATTTTGCGAGAGATGAAAATTTCATTCCTCCAATTTTTTGGTGAATAAAAAAAGAAAAATAATATGCAACAAGAATTTGTAACATGAATGACGTGGCATTCTAATTATAGCGATCCCCGACGGGTTCACTATGCCCCCCAGGTTATAGAATGGTTCGGGGCGACGGCCGGAGGCCGCCGTTGGTGTCCAAGTGGCAATCAAATGCGTATATAAAAAGTGTCACGTCATTCATGTTGAGTTTCATGCTACAAATTCTTGTTGCATATCATTGCTCATAAAAAAAAAATATTCCAAAAGTGGTCCCCAAGTGAATTTAGAATTCATTTGTGGATTATATTTAGGATAAATAAATGCAGGAAGTTATCACAGCTCTTATATAATTTATTTTTTTTATCCCCGCTTCAGACTAAATAGGAGCATAAAAGATGAATAACTCAACAACACATAGAAATGTGTTGGAGACAAGAAAACTATAAGTAATTGGAACCTAACAATTATGATTTACAAATCAAATAATATGTGAGATAAGACATGGAGTTCACAATATAACTATTATTTATTTGTTATGTGATCTGTTATATGATAATATTAAAGTGATTTAACAAATTAAACATAGTTATGTTCACACAAGTTAAAGAGCAACTCACTATACATAATTCACTCATGAGAATCTATTTGGTATGTTACCCATATTATAGTTTCTATTTCTTATGAGACTCAACATACATTACTTTAACATTAACAGGTTGGTAATGACATAAACTCACCAAGTTGATGTTCTTGTCATTGAGTGATGTGATAATCAATCACATGATATTTTTGGCAATGGAAAGTTCTCCCTTGCTACCATCATGCCCATGTTATCGTTCACAACTGAGCAACCGATCAAGGAGGGTTTTTTTGGTGGGGTCTATCTCTATCTATGTGAGATCATCAATGGTGCTCTAGTCGTCCGCAAAGGTGTTAGAGGTTGATTTGAATGACTATTTTTTCAAACCATCATATGTGGACCTCAATCGCATCAGGACTTGTAAAGGTTGTTGAGGCATATTTTGTAATTTACCTATGGGTGCTTTCATAATGTCATTGCAAGTTTGCTCGATGTAGGCTTTCTTGAGAATCATATTAAGCATTTGAGATTTCTCCATTCAAAATCCCTTTAGTTCTTAGTTGGTCTAATTTTCTCAGACTCCTATATGCTCCAATCTATTGGATGTTTAGAAATACTAGTATACCAAATAATAAATTCTTCTTTGTTTCCTTTTTCTTTCTTTGAGTACTTTAAATATAATTTTTAGAGACTTCATACTACCTGTTTTCTTCTGAACTTTCTTGTACAATGATTTTCTTTTGTTCATGAAAGTTTCTAATTAGATGTGAAAAACTTGAAGAAAAAATTGAGAGGTTATGATCAGACTAACCTGAGTTGTACAGTGAGTTTCACTTATATCCATGACAAAGAATTGGTGCCATTTTGCTAACTTAAGTTAATCTATTCTAGGCAAAACGAGGGGTTGACTTCAAACCATGTTGATCACCCCCGCCCCACCCCACCTCTTTCTTTGATGGTTGCATTGGCAAAGTTATGTGAAAGCTAGGCCTCATATGAGAGTTAGTCTGATCAGAGACGGAGACCTCTGGAGTTCTCCGTGAGCGACTATGTGTTTCTACGAGTTTCACCACGCAATGGGTGAAGAGGTTTGGTCTCAAAGATATGCTAGCTCCGTGATATATTGAACTTTTTCAAATTTTGGAGAGTAGAGCGCTAGCTTACCGTCTAACACTACCACCATCTCTTGCTGGCGTACACGACGTAATCCATGTTTTTATGTTGAGGAGATATGTGTCAGATCTAGCACATATTTTATCGGATATATCTATTCCACTCCAGCCTAATGCGGCCTACGAGGAGGTTCCTGTGTGAATTCTCGGCCACAAAGAGTGTCAGTTGCGAAACAAAACTATTCGACTGGTTAAAGTCGGATGGTTGCACCACTCGAATGAGAAGGCTACTTGGGATTTTGAGGATACTATCAAAGTTCGCTATCCTCATCTATTTGCCTGAGGTGCGTATTATTAGTTTCATTCGGTATTTATACTGCATAATTAGTTGCTAGTATTTATCGCATATAATAACGAAATTTAGGGACCAAATTTTTATTAGAGAGAGAATGTTAAATACAGCAAAATGGAAATCCAGTAAATAAAAGTTTTGGAGAAAACTTACCGGATAAACGGGGGGCTTTGATAGTTATGGTATGATGAATCTTGATCTGCTCATGTTTCGTGAGCATACTTTGGATTGGGACATGTATGATGACAATTAGGGTTTGATGGATTCTGTAATAGAATTCTACTTGTATCACTTAGGAGCTTGATTAGGTGTCCGTTATCTTACTATGAGCTCCAATTGGAATCGCACATGTTAGCTTTCTCATTTTTGACTGTGAGCTAAAGAGTTGGAGTTGATTTGATCTTGGTTTGGATCTAGAGTTGAGTTAGGTTGGATTTGTTGGGACCGGGTGCATGTCGACAAGGATACGAGTTCGTAAAATTTAAAATTTTTACGTGCAGCGGAAGAGTTTGCATAAAATAATTTCCTAAATTATTTTAACTTCGTATCTAGCATGCAATCTTATGGTGTGTTGACATAATCATAAAATAAAACTTTGCGGAAAAGTAAACTAATTTACTAAGTACCTCTCGTAACTCGAAGTAAGGGACGAGATCCAACCGTAGCGTCCCTTGGAAGCTCCGCCTAGCTCTATTCGCGTCCACGCCGAGTTCTCTTCGGGATGACTTCACAAAGTCACGAGTTTTGTGCCGACGAGAACTACTAGATTCTCGGAAGGCACAACTAGAAGAATAAGAGAAATAATGGAAAAACTAACCAACGAAGTAACGGAATCGAATTCCGGGAAGAGAGGAATCGCTATCCGCTTCTTCTTCTTCGTGTTCGGGTTCTCCTTCTTCTTTAATGCTCACGGCACCACCTCCTTGGTTGTGGTTGGGCGCCGGCCCTAGAGGAGCTAGGGTGTGCCGGCCCTAAGGAAAGAAGAAGAGAAGGAGGAGAGAAGAGAAGAGAGGGAGAGAGAATTCTTAATCTCTTAATTAGTTGATTGGAATTAAGGGCTAGCCTTTGGTTCCTTTATATAGTAGCAACTCCTTTGCTAAGTCTCCCTCTAAATCGAATTAACGGAATTAACGGAATTAGTTATAAGAAATTTATCTTATAAATTTTCTTATTGCTTATTCCGTTTAAGCCTAGTCTTATTATAAACAATTTATAATAAAACAAATTAGTTATCATAAGAGATTTATCCTATAAATTCTCTTATGAATCTTATTATAACTAACTTTATAATAAAACTAATTAATTATCATAAGAAATTTAACCTATAAATTCTTATGAATTATTCCGTTTAAACCAAGTCTTTATTATAAACTAATTTATAATAAAACTAACTTTTCTTCTCTTTAAATTATGGAATAAATTTTTATAAGAAATTTATAAACTTTCTTATTATGAAAAAATCAATTCATAATTGATTTTATTAAATTAAAATAAACCAATTCATGGATTATTTTAATCTTCCATAAAAAGAATAAATTTCTATAAATTTATTTATATAAATTTCTTTATACAAATTTATTTATCCATAATTTATAAAATAAATCACACTAGATTTATTTTATTAATTAAACCAATTAAATTGGTTTTTCTCCTCTTATTTGGCCGGCCACCAAAGAGGGTTTTGACACCCTCTTTGGCCGGCCAAACCAACCCGAACCGCCGCGAATTAAACTCATTTAATTCGCCCAAAAAGCCTTCAAAAGACTTAGCCATTTTAGCTTCCATTGCGCCTCTGACTAACTCAGATTCGACTTATTTCTCTTGATCGGAAAATTCAATTTTCAACTCGTTTTAAATCCCTCGGATTACTCGTTTTGTGTGTGACTAAATAGGCTTTCGATTTATGTTGGTCGTCTATAATTAACCCATTAATTATAGAACGATCATGAGTGGCACCTAGTAGTACATCATGATCCCCAATTAATCGAAAGATCAACGGTTTGACCTCAGAAGAAATTATTCTGAAACCCTTCAGCAGCTCTAATGAATCGTGCATCATTCCCTTCACCACCTTATACCCACTTGGTTCAGGACACGGTCTATGGTGTCAGTCCCCACTAGGCTGACTACGTCACACCTAGCCCAAGTAGTGTCTTTCTCGTCCTTTGGATTTCTAATTACTCTCATGTATTTAAGAGACTCACACTCTTATCATGATATGCTCTGGCCAGAGGCTTTGAGTAACAATCCGACGATAGGCCTGGGTATACATCTCCTCGCAAGGAGTGGTGAATCCTTTATAGGCTGTTCAAACATCTTCGGGCACTTCGGCTTATACCCGATCATCCTGGGTCCACACCTCCTTGGAGATGCTTGCTTAAGATGTCAAAGTATAAGTCTCCATGACCAAGATGACTTGAACACCGCAAGTCAAAGGAACATCGCACTTAAGCCGCAGTAAGATCTTCATTGACATATCTACATGTAGATTCCCATATGAAGTCTTACAGCTAGTCACTCCAATGAACTAGTTCCCTTAACTAGCATCCATGTTTATCTCCGGACATCCCAATGTCACCAGTTAGTGAGAATCAGCTGATTAGAGAATAACCCATGCTAGTCTCAACAGAATTGATAGTGTCCGTTTTTATCAATTCATCGACTAGGGATAATTTCAATACTTCACAATTGCACATTAGAGATAATCACTAGTTGTGATCCCATCACAAATTCTCTTATGCTGTGAGTTGTATTGCGGACATTCAGTAGATGAGTTTAAGATCCCAATCAAATACACGAAACATGTATACTCAAATAGTGAATTATCATTTATTAAAATAAATGTTTACATCATAAGGCGATTGCCTTAGGATACTTCTCTCATATCACTAACAGGATTTTGGTTTAGGCTTAAGCTAAACTTAAATCGAACCTAATCGTGGTAATTAGGCTTAATTGGGAACTAATCATTTAATTATGATTAATTAGATGAATATGATAATTAGGACGATCATAATTAATTAGGACAACTTATTTAACTAAGTATCACATGTTATTGTAGCTAAACACTATACCTTTAATCCAAGACATTAATTGGGCCATTTTGCTGCGAATATTATTTTAGACCGTGGTGGTGGTTCTCGTCACTTTCGGATTACTACATCGGAGGCAAGTACTTCTTGCTTGTTTTTTATTGTTCTGCTTTACCTTATGCATGGCTAATTTTTTATTGTAGTAGGTTATTTACCTTATATTTGCTCCTGTAGTTTTCTTGCTTGATACTTGCTGCTTGACTTTAAGATGATCAAATTCTTGGCTATACAGCTCGCCGCTTGACACTCTTACTTTATATACTACGTTTATATGCATGTATACAAAGGAGTAGTGTTATGTTCCATTACACCTAGTATAGATTGATTACCAATTATATCTTGCATATATACCTAGTTATATGATCGTTAAGTCATGATATATGTTTTCAACCTTTGCATGTCGTGTAGAGTTATGAATGATAATCTGGTGGATGTTGCATGTGTTAGTGTCATACACTATCCTTGAATTGTTACATGCTGGCGATCATCGGCTCCCTTGTGATCTGAGCTCATCGTCAGTCACATCTGGATCTGCACACACGACCACTCACGGGTTAGTGAATACCAGTGGATGTATGCAATTATTCTGTGCTGCTCCGCTTGGATGCTCATGGAAAGTGGTTGGGAGCATGATAGCAAAGTAGCGATGTCACGCCCCGAGACCATTGGAGCTGCTGATCCAATATAAAATCGGACAGTATCTCCCCTGTCCAGCGGACAATTTACACATACACACAAACCCACGCAGATATAAAATGGCCTCAGGCCACAAAACAGATATATATAAAGCATAAGATAATGAAACAACACAACACTGGACATAGAACTCACCTGAGCTGCCTCTAGGGCAGGCGCGCAGCAAAACCACATCACAAAAGTCCAACAAAGGACTCAAAATACAATACCGCACGAATAAATCCAATACAAGCCCACGGTAACAAAACAAAATACAAAACCTAGACAATGCTATCAAAAGAAAACAAAACCAGCAGAAGCTCCCATCCAAATGGAGTCGTGGGGACCCGGGAATGGCAACTGGACTCCTCCGGTGAGCTATCAACCTAAAAATAAAAATATTACGACGGGTGGTGAGTCCAAGTGGACTCACGGGTATATAGATAGATATGCATGGCCAATAAGATAGCTGAATAAGCTATAAAGAAACAACAGGATACAGTCTCAATAGGAATAGCAGAATATGCATAACTGAAAGTAACAACTGACTATACATACCAGAAATCAGTCTATCCATACCATAAAAGACTCGTACCGACACGAGTAAGTGCAGGGTCATCCAAACCACAAATAAGCATAACCTGTATATGCATGTCAAACAAGTGCAGCAAATAAATGCAGCAATCACAATCAAAATGCACAATGCATCATATGCACATGATGCAAAGTCATGGTCACCCCCTAACACCAGTCAAGCCACCGAGACAGACGATACTGTGTCGGCTGAGAGGGTAGAGCTGTGACACTATACGCACCCTGCTATCACTGCTCCTGAGTGACCGAGTGGACAGAATGCTGGCGAGGGACCACCCCCTACCCCATGTATATATGAGAGAGCGTCGCTCTCATCTCCTCTGGTCTATGGGAAGAGAAGGGATCTCCGCCTGCTACCACGCTCCGAAACCACTACCCCTGAGCGGCCGAGCGGAGCAGTACAGAGCAAATGCACACACCCAACGGTATCCACTAACCCATGAGTGGTCGTATGTGCATATCATGTACCGGAAGACGATAGGCTCAACCACAAGGGAGTCGCTGATCGTCGGCATGCAACAGTGCAGGTATGGTGCATGACTCAAACACATGCAACCCCTACCAGGTAATCATACATAACTCACATAACACGCACAGGTTGATCACAGGTATAATAACATAACTATCATGCATCTAAGTGCGCATGCAAGTAATAACAGAATCAACCAATGCAGATATCAGGTGACATGCCACAATAACCCAATCAGTCCATATCTAGACACACGTGCAAGTATGACTGAATCAACCAATGCAAATATCAGGTGACATGCCACAATAACCCAATCAGTCCATATCTAGACACACGTGCAAATATGACTAGCATCAACCAATGCAACCATACAATGGTATGCTAATCCCTATCCACATACTCATGCTCATACTAATGCTATACAGAATCAGACAACAAATAAACGAGACTTTATAGAAGAAAATTTAGATCATATCCAAGGTCAAGCATAAGTATCAAGCAGGATAACAAAACGGTAGCAAATAAAGGTCAATATCAGCCTACTGTATCAATAACAAATAGTCATGCATAAAGATAAAGTGGACTACAGAATACAAGCAAGAAGTACCCGCTTCAAATGAAGATGCTCAAATCCAAAGATAACCTCCCATTCAGAAGTCCAAAAGCAAATCAATCAGTGTCCTGTATCAACAGACACCATTTTAGCTATCATAACAATAATCAAGTAGCTAAACAGATCCTTTAACCGTAGTGTTAACCTAATTAGCGTAATCATTTAATTATCCCAAATTATATGATTAGCATAAGTTTTCGCGATTGGGTTAAAACTTAGGTTTAATCCAACCCAAAACCCAGATCCAACCCAACTCAACATTAGAACCAAATCAAAATCACAATACCATAGCCCCCAGCTAAGAGATATATCAGGATCAACGATTAACCCAAACTCAAAGAAAAACTCAATCCCTCGAGTATACACAGCATTAGATTTCCAAAACATGTTCTACCTATAGATCATTCCATACATCATTCACAACCCTAGGCCAAAACCCAAGTCTAAAGGTCGCTCACGGCAACCATCCATTTCAAACAGAACCAGGGTTATAATTCCCGATCTATAATCAACTCAACCAATACAACATTCCATTATAAATAGAGATTCCAAATTAGAATTAACACTATAGAACCCTCACTAGAAACACCTGCAACAGAACAGATTTGTAATTCATGGCAAAACCAATCATCCAACCAAATATGTTTCAATCCACTAACAAATCAGCAACCAATTCCAATCCAAATCCATTTCGGCATGTAACCAATAATCAATCCAAACATGATGAACATAGAAACAAGAAAACCGAAAAAGAATGATCCATTCAAACTACAATCCAGATCAGACCAAAAACCGACATCCAAGAACAATATCAGATACTGATTTCACCTGTGATTGTGTCGGTAATAACTCCTACTCTGAGCCAACGAGTACTGCCCCTCCCAGCTAGTCTAGAGGCAATCCCTAACCCATCCAGGTATCTCCCGGTAGGGGAACACAACAACAACCCCATTGAGATCAGATTATCACACTAGAACCTAATCCATTCCAAGAATTGACACTGAAACAAAATAGATCTTACCTAGTGGCTCGCACGCAAGCCTTCTCCACTCCTTTGTTCTGATCTGGCAATGGTGGTTCGCCCTGACGAAAAGGAAGGCAGTGATCGAACTTATGAATTGATCGGGAGATAGAGCTTGGCCAGCGGTAACACGGAGGGGCAGCGGCGCCACGCGGATCGAGCGATCGGCGTCTGAAAGGTGGGAGAAGCAGCGATCAGGGAGGAGGAAGGAGTCGGGCCTTAGCTGCATGTTAGGGCTAGCGAGTGGAGAGAAAGAGGAGAAGGCGTCGGGGAAATCACCTACCTGCTAGGGCACGCGACGCTGAGGAGAAAAGGGGCGTCAGGTTCGACTAGGGCAACGCAACGAAAAGGTAAGTGAGGAAGTCAAATGAATGGGATTTTTGCGAAAAAAACCCCTCTGATCTTTCTAAAATTCCGTAGCCACCCTTACACGCTTAAGAATCTGGTTTTTGTCCTCTTACACACTTTCGTTTTGATCCCTTAAACTCCCAAAACTTCGTCTAAGAGTCCGGAACCCTATGTTTTTTTTTCGAAAATTTTCCAGAGCCGAATAAAAGTGTCGGATTTAACATCCTCCCCTACTAACAAAAAATTTGGTCCCCAAATTTCTTATTCCTCGTACGGCAAACATTAGTAGCTAAACATATCCATACACATCATGAGTAACCACTCCGTCTGATACCCTACGGGTTACAACGGAGCAATTAGAGGTATAAATCTAGAGGTATCATCCGATAACCAGGTACACCCGAACAACCATTCAGTCATCACATCTGTCCAGGGCACTCAATCCTAAGAACATTGGCGCCAAGTCTATACTCAGATCCTCAAACATAAAACGTCAAATCCATAAGTATCACCCAAGTATCCCCAAATCAAATTTCACAATATCCACTAATAAATCATACCATGCTACCATCTCTAACAAACTTCCAAACAATTAACCACAGAAAGATCATATATCCACTAAATGATCCATCACAAAACTACAAATCCGGCAGGTCCATATCCACTAATAAAATCTCAAAATACAATATATCATAGAGATTTGTCAATCTCAATCCACCTCTCAATGTCATAACGGGTCGCACATCCCGATGTACCATCGAGATTATCTAACCATGACCACTCATTCTATGAGTCAAAATCCCTCATAGAATCACGTAGCAATGCGCGAGTCGACCAACTATCGCTTCGTAACCCAATAAAGTCAAATTCCTCCACTCAAGGTTCAAAAAGCCCTGAGGTCCAACTCCATAACCTTGAGGCATGCTACCTCTCAAGATTATCTCAACATAATCACAAAGCGATTCTTTATTCCCCGAAAGTCATCCTCGGCATCTTCCACCCAAAGGTGGTCTAGCCTCATAAGTGATTTGCCTCAGCGCAAATCATAAGTACGAAGGTACCTCATTGGTTATCCAAACCAAGTACACGCGGTAACCCCAAATGTCAAGCACATAGCTCCACACTTCCCCGTACCAGCTCAAGACATCCATCACATGTACATTCTAGGTCATCAACAAAATACAGGTGATCCAGGGTCAAAGTTCCCATGGAATATGATGTATCACTCCTCTGATATTCATGCTAATATATAGCTCATGCTACCCTTCTAAATCATTATAAGTCAGAACCCTAGTCGTGCCATCCAAGTCACCTAACCAGGAACAAGCAACCCTAAGGTCTGGAACTCCTTCAACCAGGGTATGTCGATCCTATATTGATCGAGTCAACTATGGTAGGCAACCCTAGTTCACGCTCAGCTAATGATAGCTAGAACACATACTATAAATAGTAAAGTCTAGAAAAACCAAATTCCTTAACCTCCAATACGTTGTCAACATATTCGACCTTGGCATTCCGACTCTACAATCGGTACTACTAGAGAATTTAACATTCTCTGCTCCAAGGTCTCATCTGTAACATGTCACTAATCGCTCACATGAACGATTACGAATAAGATAGATTGATAACATGTCAATCCAACTAAACCAAGTCTACATATATCTATCATCCAGTATGAATATATGATTACACCATGCTGGGATAATCTAACCAATCCAGACTCTAATAGTGAATACTAAAAGTATGATAGATCCAGAAGATATACCTCTTGCCGCCAGAAGATGTCCCGTTGCCGCGAAGTCCCAGAGTACAAAACACGTCAAGAAAAACGACTCCGAAAATCCGAAATGTACTCGAGTAGATATCATCAAACTCGAGCTCCGACACCTACCGAATAGATATCAGATTTAACTCCGAAAAATCCGTAAAACAAGTACACAACGCAAACCTAAATCCACAATCCCTAAGGTATCCGACAACCTGAGCTCTGATACCAAAATAAATTGTCACGCCCCGAGACCATTTGAGCCGCTGATCCAATATAAAATCGGACAGCATCTCCCCTGTCCAGCGGACAATTTACACATACACACAAACCCACGCAGATATAAAATGGCCTCAGGCCACAAAACAGATATATATAAAGCATAAGATAATGAAACAACACAACACTGGACATAGAACTCACCTGAGCTTCCTCTAGGGCAGGCGCGCAGCAAAACCACATCACAAAAGTCCAACAAAGGACTCAAAATACAATACCGCACGAATAAATCCAATACAAGCCCACGGAAACAAAACGAAATACAAAACCTAGACAATGCTATCAAAAGAAAACAAAACCAGCGGAAGCTCCCATCCAAATGGAGTCGTGGGGACCCGGGACTGGCAACTGGACTCCTCCGGCGAGCTATCAACCTGAAAACAAAAATATTACGACGGGTGGTGAGTCCAAGTGGACTCGCGGGTATATAGATAGATATGCATTGCCAATAAGATAGCTGAATAAGTTATAAAGAAACAACAGGATACAGTCTCAACAGGAATAGCAGAATATGCATAACTGAAAGTAACAACTGATTATACATACCAGAAATCAGTCTATCCATACCATAAAAGACTCGTACCGACACGAGTAAGTGCAGGGTCATCCAAACCACACATAAGCATAACCTGTATATACATGTCAAACAAGTGCCGCAAATAAATGCAACAATCACAATCAAAATGCACAATGCATCATATGCACATGATGCAATGTCATAGTCACCGCCTAACACCAGTCAAGCCACCGAGACAGGCGATACTGTGTCGGCCGAGTGGGTAGAGCTGTGACACTTCACTGCTCCTGAGTAACCGAGTAGACAGGATGCTGGCGGGGGATCACCCCCTTACCCCAAGTATATAGGAGAGAGCGTCGCTCTCATCTCATCTGGTCTATGGGAAGAGAAGGGATCTCCGCCTGCTACCACGCTCCGAAACCACTACCCCTGAGCGGCCGAGCGGAGCAGTACAGAGCAAATGCACACACCCAATGGTATCCACTAACCCATGAGTGGTCGTGTGTGCATATCATGTACTGGAAGACGATAGGCTCAACCACAAGGGAGTCGCTGATCGTCGGCATGCAACAGTGCAGGTATGGTGCATGACTCAAACACATGCAACCCCTACCAGGTAATCATACATAACTCACATAACATGCACAGGTCGATCACAGGTATAATAACCTAACCATCATGCATCTAAGTGCACATGCAAGTAATAACAGATCAACCAATGCAGATATCAGGTGACATGCTACAATAACCCAATCAGTCCATATCTAGACACACATACAAGTATGACTGGAATCAACCAATGTAAATATCAGGTGACATGCCACAATAACCCAATCAGTCCATATCTAAACACACGTGCAAATATGACTAGAATCAACCAATGCAACCATACAATTGTATGCTAATCCCTATCCACATACTCATGCTTATACCAATACTATACAGAATCAGATAACAAATAAAAGAGACTGTATAGAAGAAAATTTAGATCATATCCAAGGTCAAGCATAAGTATCAAGCATGATAACAAAACGGTAGCAGATAAAGATCAATATCGGCCTACTGCATCAACAACAAATAGTCATGCATAAAGATAAAGTGGACTACAGAATACAAGCAAGAAGTACCCGCCTCAAATGAAGATGCTCGAATCCAAAGATAACCTCCCGTTCAGAAGTTCAAAAGCAAATCGATCAGTGTCCTGTATCAACAGACACCATTTTAGCTATCATAACAATAATCAAGTAGCTAAACAGATCCTTTAATCGTATCAGGGTTAACCTAATTAGCGTAATCATTTAATTATCCCAAATTATATGATTAGCATAAGTGTTCGCGATTGGGTCAAAACTTAGGTTTAATCCAACCCTAAACCCTGATCCAACCCAACTCAACATTAGAACCAAATCAAAATCACAATACCATAGCCCCCAGCTGAGAGATATATCAGGATCAACGATTAACCCAAACTCAAAGCAAAACTCAATCCCTCGAGTATACACAGCATTAGATTCCCAAAACATGTTCTACCTATAGATCATTCCATACATCATTCACAACCCTAGGCCAAAACCCAAGTCTAAAGGTTGCTCACGGCAACCATCCATTTCAAACAGAACCAGGGTTATAATTCCCGATCTACAATCAACTCAACCAATACAACATTCCATTATAAATAGAGATTCCAAATTAGAATTAACACTATAGAACCCTCACTAGAAACACCTGCAACACAACAGATTTGTAATTCATGGCAAAACCAATCTTCCAACCAAATATGTTTCAATCCACTAACAAATCAGCAACCAATTCCAATCCAAATCCATTTCGGCATGTAACCTATCATCAATCCAAACATGATGAACATAGAAACAAGAAAACCGAAAAAGAATGATCCATTCAAACTACAATCCAGATCAGACCAAAAACCGACATCCAAGAACAATATCAGATACTGATTTCACCTGTGATTGTGTTGGTAATAACTCCTACTCTGAGCCGACGAGTACTGCCCCTCCCAGCTAGTCTAGAGGCAATCCCTAACCCATCCAGGTATCTCCCGGTAGGGGAACACAACAACAACCCCATTGAGATCAGATTATCACACTAGAACCTAATCCATTCCAAGAATTGACACTGAAACAAAACAGATCTTACCTAGTGGCTCGCACGCAAGCCTTCTCCACTCCTTTGTTCTGATCTGGTAATGGTGGTTCGCCCTGATGAAAAGGAAGGCAGTGATCGAACTGATGAATTGATCGGGAGATAGAGCTTGGCCAGCGGTAACACGGAGGGGCAGCGACGCCACGCGGATCGAGCGATCGGCGTCTGAAAGGTGGGCGACGCAGCGATCAAGGAGGAGGAAGGAGTCGGGCCTTGGCTGCGTGTTAGGGCTCGCGAGTGGAGAGAAAGGGAAGGCGTCGGGGAAATCAGCTACCAGCTACGGCACGCAACGCTGAGGAGAAAAGGGGCGTCGGGTTCGGCTAGGGCAGCGCAACGAAAGGGTAAGTGAGGAAGTCAAATGAATGGGATTTTTGCGAAAAAACCCCTCTAATCTTTCTAAAATTCCGTAGCCACCCTTACACGCTTAAGAATCTGGTTTTTGACCTCTTACACACTTTCGTTTTGATCCCTTAAACTCCCAAAACTTCGTCTAAGAGTCCGGAACCCTAAGTTTTTTTTTTCGAAAATTTTCCAGAGCCGAATAAATGTGTCGGATTTAACAAGCGATCCCTCCTTTTAGTGATACGAGGAGATAAGAGAGTCTCCACCTTTATGACTTGAGGTAGGAGTGTTTAATCTGCTAGCATCTTGTCCACTATGTCATTCAGGAACAGTGATGGCAGAGTGCGTACAGTTTCCACAGCCCTACTCACTTGACAGTTTACATATGACATTTGACGGTGACTTGATTGACGTCAAAAGTGATCATGAGATTGCATAATGTGCACGATACACGGGATTGCCTTTGTTTATGTTTGCTGCATTTGATTGCCGCATATGCTTGGCATACACTTACAGGAGATATTTACACTGGATTGTGCATTGTTCTGGGCGTGAGACCTTGCATAGCTCATGTGCACAAGCAGACCCATGGAGGGTTATATTGGGGTTGATTGTTCTACCCTACAGGAAAGACTAACTCTGGTATATATATACATTCAGTACTTCTGTTATGCATATTTCTATTCTTCTACGAGACTATATCCTGTTGACTGTTTATAGCATGTATAGCTATTTTTTTGCTATGCATATCTATCTTTATACCTGTGAGGTTTACTTGAACTCACCACCGCTCGTTTTGTTTTATGTTTTTGTTCAGGATGATGTTAGCCGGGAGAGCCCAGTTGTCAGTCTCTTCTCGACGATGACTCCGTCTTGAGGTTTTCATTTTATTTATGGTAGTATGTTATGTCTTATACTTTGTGTTGTTTTGTACCCGTGGACTTGTATTACGATGTGTGTTGCATAGACTATACTTTTGTCTGCTTCTGATGGGCTTGATGCGATGTTTTGTTTACTTTATATATATATGTTGTCGGTCTTGTCGGTCGTGATGTGATTGTGAAGGTCGTATGGCCCGATGTATATATATATATTAAGGTTTCATATTGTTCATCGTATACGAGACCAGCGGCTCCTCTCCGGGGGCATGAGAATTTAGTTAGTATCAAAGCCCAGGTTGTGAGGTACCTTAGGGTATTTGCGGATATTGTCGGATTTATCTGATATCAATTTAGTAGGTATCAGAGCCCAGGTTTACGATACCTATCGGTTTTCGTGTTTTAGAATTTCAAAATCTATCTGATACTAATTTGGTTGGTATCCAAGCTTGGGTTTGACGAGATCTACCCGAGTACATTTCTGATTTTCGAAGTCGCTTTCTCGATATGATCGTACTTTGTGACTTGGCGACGACGATACATCTCCAATCGACAATTGGGTAAATTGGTAAGGTTAGTACCCTTGTACCATTAGTAATATTTAGATAATAATTTAAAAGGTATGACTTAGGATAGACATGCTCCCGCACTAAAACGTGGTCTAGTGCGACTATGTAAGCGGTCTCTTGAGTCTCAGGCGGCAGTCACCCGAGAGACCAACCGAGATAAGGCCTACTCCCCAGAGCGTTCTGAGGGCCTCATCCCTATTTCTATCAGTTGTTCCCACCGTTCCACCAACAATACCTACCCCCGATATTTCTCATAGTTCCATCGGTGGTATCTACCTCAGCAATTTCCACAGTACCACCAACAGTACCTACCACTGTACATCTATCGATACCTATCTCGGTATATCCAACAGTACCACCAGTAGTATCTATACTCGTATATCCAACGGTACATACCCCTATATATCCAACCGTACCATCAACGGTACCCACTACTATGTATCTAGCAATACCACCCGTAGTGCCTGCACCGGTCTTTCACACAACTCCACCTATGGTACCTATTTTAGGATTTTCTACAGTTCCAGTAGTAGTACCTACTCCGGGATTTTCCACTGTTCCACCAGTAGTATCTTCTCCGGTATTTTCTATAATTCCATTGGTGGAACCTGTCACTTCTGCGGGTTGGATCATGGCCAGAGCATGGATCCCAGTATTGGCGGAGTTCGTGAAGGCTCAGTTTACTTTATTCCACGGAGGATCGGATCCGGGTGTTGCCCACTCTTGGCTCGAGACCTTGGAGGATACTTTTCGTTATATAGCCTATTCGGATTGGGAGAAAACAGAGCTTGCTACCTACCATCTATGTGATGAGGCTGTTACCTGGTGGACTACACAGAGTACGGTGATTAGTGAGCAGCACATCACATGGGCTTCGTTTCGAGAGGCGTTCGAGAGTCAGTATTTTTTTACTATGTATCAGATAGCTCGGCACCAAGACTTTTTGAGTCTCCAATACGGGAATCGCACTATCATGGAGTATAATGTGGAATTCAACTAGTTAGCCGAGTTTTGCCCTGAGTTAGTCGTAGAGGATAGAGAGTGTGTGCTCTAGTTTATCAAGGGACTAGATAGATAAATTCGGATTTGGATAGTTGGATTGAGCACGACATCCTACCGTAAGACGTTAGACAGAGCTCTTCTTATTGAGATGGCCCAGCAGAGGATATACGAGAATAAGAAGCATAAGTAGTCAGCTTAAGGTTCAGCTCAGACTCAGCATTCACAGACCACAAAACAGAAGCATGGTAGCCAGAGTCAGTCAGCTCAAAGTACTTCTAGGGCATCTTCCAGGCCACAGAAGTCAGGATATTCTTCGGGTGGATCCTTCTAGTCTTCCCAGCAAAACCGAAAGAAGATTGCTAGCAGCTTATAGTGTACTCAATGTGGCTCCAGAGAGCATACTAAGTCAGACTGTCTCGTTGGGCATGCGGTTTGTTTTTACTACAAGCTTCCGGGACACATGAGTCGGGACTGTAAGGTGAAGGCACAGAATGAGACGACTGGAGCTACTGGGCAGAGTAGACATTCCGGGCAGTCAAGATCTCAGAGAGGAGGGAAGAATACTCGGTCTTCTTTCTATCAGCCGAAGGCTACCCCTCTCGCAACTGTTTATTGTATGAATGGACATGAGCACACCTGTACTCCAACAATATTGTAGTGTTTTGCCACAAGATCTCAGCATCAGTCTATCCTTCAGTATCAGTCTTATCCACATATCAGCCCACGGTGTATCAGCCTCAGTAGACTGTTGAGTGTCAGTGCCTCAGCTTCTGCCACAGCAATAGTAGTATCCGGCAGTGCCACTACCACTACCAGAGATAGGACGAGTATATGCAGCTACCAGAGAGGAGGCATAGCGGACCGATAGATTGGTCTTCTGTGGTACGGTTTATCTTTATTCATTTCCTGCAGAATTATTAGTTGATGCTGGTAGTTCTTACTCCTTCATATCGCGGTTATTCATGAGTAGGATTGATAGAGTATCTACCCCTAGATTACAGCATTTATCTGTGTTTTTACCATCCGGAGATATTTTGAGTATTACTCAAGATGTCAGAGGATGTCCACTGGACTTCGGTAGCATTACACTCACCATAGATTTGTTGGTTCTTGAGATGGTGGAATTCGATATCATCTTTGGCATGGACTGGCTAACAACTTACTAATGCCACAGTGGCTAACATCTTTAGCTCCCAAACTAACCCTCGTGGGATTTCACTACCATCAAGGATGACGGTATATTGATTATTTCTGCGCTACAAGCACAGAGAGTCTGATCGCAGGGCTGTTAGGGTTTTGTATTATTGCTGGTTAGCACTGACGACCACAGTAGCACCCAGCTCTTGAACGTCCCAGTGGTCCGAGAATTTCCAAATGTATTTTCGGATGAGCTACTGGGTTTGTCTCTCAGAAAGCAAGTGGAGTTCACTATTGAATTAATTTTGGGGGTTGCGCTGGTATCCAACATACCGTATGGTATTGAAGGAGTTGAATGAGCTGAAGGTCTAGCTCCAGGAGTTATTGGACAGAGGATTCATCAAACCCAGTGTATCACCGTGGGGTTCTCTAATTCTGTCTATAAAGAAGAAATACGGTTCTTTAAGGTTATGCATCGACTACAAACAGTTGAATGTAGTGACTATCAAGAACAAGTACCTCTGCCACAGATTGATGATTTGTTTGATTAGTTCAGAGATAAATCAGTGTATTCTAAGATTGATCTGCGGTCCGGATATCATCAGTTGAGAATCAGAGACTCAGACGTCCAGAAGATAGTGTTCTGCACTAGATATGAGCATTATGAGTTTTTAGTAATGTCATTTGGGCTTACCAATGCACCCGCGGTATTCATGAACTTAATGAACCGCGTATTTCTAGAGAATTTAGATTAGTTCATCATTGTTTTCATTAACGACATCTTGATCTATTCGTTATAAGGAGGAACATGCACAGCATCTTCGCATCGTATTGGAGATTCTAAAACGGGAGCGTCTATTTGCAATGTTCAGCAAGGGTGGATTCTGGCTTCCTTCCGTGGGTTTCCTTGGACACGTGGTTTCTAACAAAGGAATTTCCGTGGACCCACAGAAGATGAGGCTGTCACCAGTTGGGAGCAGCCGAAATCAGTACAGGAGGTTCATATCTTCCTGGGCTTAGCTAGATACTACAGGCGATTTGTAGAAGGATTTTCTAGTATAGTCATGTCATTAACATGCCTAACTCAAAAAGACATGAAGTTTACATGATCAAAGGCATGTAAGACTAGCTTCCAGGAGTTGAAGCGGAGATTGGTGTCAGCACCTATTCTAGTATTGCCTTCGGGAGAGGACGGTTTCGTACTCAACACCGATACGTCCTATCAGGGATTGAGCGCAGTTCTGATGCAGCACAAATGGGTAGTGTCTTATGCTTCTCGACGGCTGAAAGAGTATGAAAAGAACAACCCTGTACATAATTTAGAGCTAGCCGCCATCATCTTTGCTCTGAAGATTTAGAGGTACCATCTGTACGGTAATACTTTCAAGGATTTCACTGATTATAAGAGCCTCAAGTATCTGTTCACGCAAAAGAAGCTCAATCTCCCTTAGAGGAGATGGATGAAGTTCCTGAAGTACTACAATTGCACCATTAGCTATCACCTAGAGAAAGCTAATGTGGTCGCCGACATACTGAGCAGGAAGTCCAGAGGAGTTTTGACTTGTCATCGAGTTTTGGTTACTGAATTAGTTCAAAGTTTCTCAAAGTTGGGACTAGAGGAGCATGGTCAGACTGAGAGGGGTATTCTAGTGACTATGGTTGCTCGGTCATCCATCAAGACAAGGATCAGAGAGGCCCCGACTAGTAATCAACATCTGCAATTCCTCGACAGCCGAGTAGCCTCAGGGCAGTAAACTAATTTCACACAAGATGAGGAGGGTGTCTTGTATTTCCGCGGGAAGTTGTGCATACAAGAGGCACATCAAGTCTTGGAAGAGTTACTATAGGAGGCTCATCGGTCTCGATTTACTATTCATCCGAATGAGACCCATATATACCGAGACTGGAGACGTTCCTATTAGTGGAACGTGTTGGGGTTGCATGGTTATAAACATAATTCCACATTAAAAAATATATAGAAAAGATCATAGGCACATAAGGAACAGATATCTCCATTGGGATGAGACATTTTGAGGAAAGTTCAAGAGCAAAACCATGACAATTTAGGCCTAAAGTGGACAATATCATACTATTGCGGAGATATTTAAATTCCTTTTGATCCTAACAATTGGTATCAGAGCCAAGTCGCTCTTCACCGGACTAACAACCGGAAAAAGCATGAGCAAGTGTCATGATATAGATCTAACCATATGAGTTAACCCTTGAACAAAGGAAGTATAGGCTCTCGAGTCTTGATCAAGAGGACCAGACACAAGGCAGAGAAGTCCAAATTACGGTTAGGTAGTGAAGTCCTAATAGGTGGGGTAGACCGAGGGGCAGAAAATCAATACTAGTCGACTGACATCTGTCGAATTCGAACGCTACAGACTAACATTCGAATTCAATCGACACCAGTCGACTGCACAGAAAGTCAGTCGACCGATCTTTCTGTGCCCTCAACCAGCCGACTGATCCCATACCAATTGATTGATAAAACCCTAAACTTAGGGTTTCCCTTCCCGAGTGCATTTCACTCGCACTCAGACCCCTCACAACTTAGTTGATTCTTCTTTATAATCTTGACCTATTGCCTTCAAGTCTTCTTCGCTTTGGTTCTCGTCTATCGGATGTATACAAGCTCACGACTCATCTTCATATCATCGTTCGCGTATGTCTCAAAGTGTGCATCCCTCGGTTCATCATTGTTGCCTTGTCCACGGTCCCTTGGATGCATCATCCTTCATCAGACCCAAAGTCATCAAACTGAGTCTATGTGTATCCTACATAACCTGCACATTCAAATACACATATCAAATATAAGAGCAAATCTAACATAAACCCTTTGCCAAACATCAAAACACATTGTTACTCTAGATAATCGAGATTGCCTCAACAATATTCTCCTTTTTGATGTTTGACAATACGTTTAAGTTAAGAAAAACAAATAACAAATATACTGAGGGTGATCGAAGGTCAACAAGAGGGGGTGAATTACCCCTGAAAAGAAAACTCAATCTTTTGTTTCGAGTTAATAAAGATGTTAATTAAATGACAAATAACATAAATAAATAAAGCAAACAGTAAATGAAGAGGCAATAGATTTTACTTGGTTTGCAACCGGAGAGGTTGCTAATCCAAGGCTGAATATAGCTCGATCCTCCTAAATAAAATTCCTTCAGGCGGAAGAACCTCTTACACGTGGAAAGCTCAGAGAAAGAAAGATTACATAACACTAGTTTGTTAATTCTTGGAATTAAATGGAATGAATGAAACAGAGCTCCAAGGGTCTATTTATAGCCCCGGTAGGAGTTATCCGTTTGCTGGCGTGGCACTTATAGGGCTCCCGAGAGGTCTTGCGCGCCTGAAAAGTGGCCTGACGCTTATCCAGAAAGCAATGTTCGCAACCGGCTAGAATTAGCCTCTCAGCGCCTGATAGCACAGGGGCACCCGAGTGCTCGGGCGCCTAGTGCTCGGGCGCCCGACAACCCTAGCGCCCGTATGCTCACGGGCGCCCAATAGTGGCTGCTTTAGTCAGCAACCGCTGACCACTCTCCAACCTTACTTCCGGTCTTCTTGGGTGATTTCTGGCCAACCAAAGTTAGGCTCACCCGAACTCGACTCCGGCCTTTCGCCCCTCGAGCGTCCTGTTAGGATTGAAAGGAATTTAGATATTTCTAGAATGATATGATATTGTCCACTTTGGGCCTAAGCTCTCATGGTTTTACTCTTGGGCTCTTCCAAAAGGCCTCATGCCAATCGAGATATTTTTTTTTCTTTATAAGCCTATGATCTTTCTCATATGTTTTCGATGTGGGACTATGTATGCAACCTTGCAACCCCAACAATCCCCCCTAAATCAAAGAATCATAAGCCCCCCTCAAGCGGAAACTCTTTCCGTTTGATGTTCGATCCTCAACCCACCAAGACTTTCTACCCCTGGTCCACTCGACCTATTAAGACTTCACCGCCTAGCCGTAACTAGGACCTCTCTACCTAGTGTCTGGTCCTCTTGATCAAGACACGGGAGCTCATACATCCTTTATTCAAGGCTTAACCCACATAGTTAGATCTGGATCATGACTCTAGCTCGTGCTTCTTTCGGCGATTAGTCCGGTGAAGAGCGACTTGACTCTGATACTAATTGTTAGGACCGAAAGAAATTTAGATATCTCCATAATTGTATCATATTGTCCACTTAGGATCTCCACAATGGTAGATCTGCGTCTTCCGCTCGACTTCCTGCGCTCCTAAATTCTTGTACACTTAGACACAGGGATTAAACACACCAGGACTTAACTTAAATCAATTGATCACATCAAAACCAACCTAGGGTACTTACAATCTCCCCATTTTGATGTGCATCAACCCGAGTTATGTTAGCGGAAACAAATATCTAAAAAAACATGAATAAATCTATAACAATGTAAGCGCTAAAAAAATGAAATTAGAGTCTACCCCTTAACTTAATCAATAATTCTCCCCCTTTGATCACATCAAAAATTGAAAATGTTAAGGGAAAATATGTTTAACACATTTTTAAAGTATTAACCTTGGATAAGTTTTCTAACATTTTTGAAAATATAAACATGACACTACTTATAAAAAAAATTCGAAAATATAGACAGGACACTGCTTATAAAAAAAACTAACATTCTTACAAGTAGTTAGCCAAAAATGAACAAAATAAAGCATTAATTACAAAATTAATTTATAAAAAAAATTAACAATTTAAAATATATTTAGGAACCCAATATAAAGTTTTATCAACAGGATTTATTAAAAATTTAGATGGAACATCTAATTTAGAAATTTTTGTAATTTGGCACATATGAAATCTGTAATACCAATTAAGTTTTCCAAGATATTTAAATTTTGAATTTTTTGAAAATGAATAGTTATTCTTCAAATTTTCAATTTGAATCTTCGAATAGCCATTTTCAAATTTTATTTTATCATTCATTTCTAAAGCAGAAGCTAATTTTTCTTTATATCTGAATTTTTTGTTTTTAATTTACACAGGGATTTTATCATTTTCCTAATTCCAAAATATAATTGATCAGGAGGTAAAAAACATACCTTACTTACCATATCCGTTTTGAAGTCTGAAATTCCCTCTTCATCGCTGCTGCCCTCTGAGGTGACTCCCCCTTTATCGATGCTCTTATTCTCTTGGTATGAAGCCATTAGAGCAAGTCTAGCGTGTTCCTCAAGATCTGAGTTTTTCGATGAAAACTCGTCCAAGTTGATTTAGATTGTGTGATTTTTTTCTTTTGTTCCCCTTTTCCTTTGTTCTTCGCTTTGGGGCAATTTTCCTTCACATGTCCTCCTTCGTTGCAGTTGCAGTTGTAACAGCGGATCTTCCTTTGCTTCTTACCCTACACCTTATTAAATTTTTTAGTTTTAAACTATTTGGACAACTTCCTTACCATATGATGTGTTCTCATCATTTTTTGAAGAATCCTCTTCATGTTGGATCCTTCTCGTGCTTAGGGTGATGTTGTCTGGTTTCCTTTTTCCTGCACATCTGAATTCGTGAAATTCTAAAGTGGAAAAAAAAACTCCTCTAAGATACTCACCTGAAGATCCTTAGAGATGTACTAGGCGTCAATTATTGAAATCCAGTTAGGGGTTCTCGGGAAGGCATTCAATGCGTACCTTTGCTCATCCCGATTGCTTACCAATTCTCCGAGATTGTTGAGTTCTGTCATCAGCTCCTTAAGCTTAGCATGATGTTGTGCTACTGACTCTCCTTCCAGTCGAAGGTTGCAAAGCTGATTCCAAAGCAGATCTCTTTTTGCTAATTTAGCTTTGGAGGTACCTTCATAGAGTTCAAGGAACTTTTCCCAAAGTTTCTTCGTTGATCGATAGTTCCCGATTCGGTTGACTTCTTGTGCAAGGAGCACGGTCTGCAGATGGTATTCTGCTTTTCCGTTCGCCTCAAAGTCAGCCTGTTCTTTCTTAGTTCACTAGCTTTCATCCTTGGGTTTGTTGTCTGCGTCTTTCGAAGCTATAAAACCATTTTTTATTATTAAAAATCAAATCGAAATTAGTTTTGAAAAAAAAACCCTACATTTTGTGCTTCCAACTCACGAACTCCCCCTCGAACTTTAGCGAGTAGATGACTGGTCCGACGATTTTGTTGTTACTTCAGACGGCGATTAGTCCTTCTAGAGCGTCCCTGATACCAATGGAGGGTGATCGAAGGTCGGCAAAAGGGGGTGAATTGTCCCTGAAAAAGATAACTCAATCTTTTATTTCGACTTAACAAAGTTATTAGTTAGATCACAAATAACATAAATAAATAAAACAAACAGTAAATAAAAAGGCAACGGATTTTACTTGGTTTGTAATCGGGAAAGTTGCTAATCCAAGGCGAAATATAACTCGATTCTCCTGAACAAAACTCCTTCGGGCGAATAAGCCTCTTACACATGAAAAGCTTAAAGAAAGAAAGAAAGATTACACAACACTAGTTTGATAATTCTTGAAACTTAATGGAATGAATGAAAATAAGCTCCAGGGGTCTATTTATAGCTCCGGAAAGTGTTATCCGTTTGCTGGCGTAGCACTTACAGGGCGTCCGAAAGCTCTTGGGCGCCTGGCATGTGGTCTAATGTTTATCCAAAAAGCAACATTCGCAAACGGCTAGAATTAGTCTCTCGGGTGTCTGATAGCACAGGGGCGCCCGAGGGCTCGAGCGCCCACCGGCCTTGGCGCTCGTATGCTCACGGGCGCCCAACAGTGGTTGCCTTAGTCAGCAACCGCTGACCACCCTCACGCCTTACTTCCAGTCTTCTTGGGTGATTTTTGGCCAACCGGAGTTAGGCTCACCTGAATTCGATTCTGGCCTTTCGCCCCTCAAGCGTCCTTACTCCCGGTTTCTCGTCCCTCGGACGCTGCGTGCATCCTTCTCGCTCCACTGGCATACTCTTCCACAGAACTCCGCGTCCTTCGGATGCACCGAGCTCGTCGGATCCCTCTCCATGCCATTATTCTCGACCGCTACGTCTTCCGCTCGACTTCCTGCGCTCCTAAGTTCCTGTAGACTTAGACACAGAGATTAAATACATTAGGCCCTAACTTAAATCAGTTGATCACATCAAAACCAACCTAGGGTACTAATATATACATGCTAATAAACTAGACTTACGTTACCAAGGCTACACCTTGGATTTATACCGCTAATGCATCTGCCAACATGCAATGAAAAATGCAACCAATGCATGGAATTATATCACAAGGTTCCGCAACACCTAAACTCCTCATGAGTTAGAATTTTTCACGAAGGGCTTTTCAAAACCTATCAAAGGCTACCCCTATACTTGGATTTACCAAGGGCTTTTTAAGAGCCTATCACAAGCCTCCCTCTTTGCTAATAAATGAGCAACAAAGTTCTCCCTTCACCTAAGCTCCCCCTAAAGCTAGGATTTCTTGCAAAGGTACATAAGATTTTCCCAATTAAACCTTAATTCTCCCCCATTATCATACATAAAAAAAATTCAACAATATCCCAATAATTGAATTCTTTAACCTTTAATGACAATAAACATTGTGTACTAAATCCTCATACGATTATACATATGTTTTCCATCATTAGGACACATTTCGACTTGTTGTATCAGTCAACTGAGATAGTTACCAGCCGACTGATCCCCATCAAAAAAAATCTTACAGTAACTTTCTTACTCTAGAAAGCACTGTTACCAGTCGTCTGCCCCTCTACATTAGTCGATTGACGCCCTGAAATTGGCATTTCAATATTTCTGAACACAATTTCATAAATATGCCAATAATTCCACAAATCGCTAAAACTTCTCAAATTTTATAGAGAGATTTGTGGTATCCATGTCTACTTAGAAAAAATATATTTAAAAATATATATATCTCGGATCCCAAAGTTGACATAAAACTTAAAACTATTTAAATAGTTCAATTGAACCTAGACCTAAAGTCCTAGTTTTGGCCTCCTCTTAATGTATTTGCTCATACCTAACCACAATGCATCCCTAGCATTAGTTTATATGACATCTATAGATCAAAAATCAAATTTTCATACAATATGATCTCAATATCATATTTCTTGCATGAATCACAAACTACATGTGTCAAAACACAAGGATTAAAACTCAATTCCTGTCTCCAAATCCTTTGGCACATTCCATGGTCCATCTAGACTCCCACGAAATATCCTCCTGAGATCCATTGACCATAGGTCCCAAATTTACTCTTTGAGCTCCCTTTTAAACTCTTAGCCTTAGCCACCTCCCTAGGTGACTCTTGCACAATTGCTAGGCTACAATGGTCCATCTCCAATGACTTTTGGCCTACAAATGTGATCTTCTTAATCTTGGACACCTTGTATTTGATTAAGATCTTCTTCTCTTTAACCTTGGACACTTTTGCTTTGGTTAATGTCTTTTTGCCCTTAAATGACACTCCTTTGTCATTCTTGGACTTTCCATCCTTGCCTTAGTTATATGCTACCCTAGCATATGATTTTTGTTTCGCATTTGAGAACCTAGATCGATACCCCAAACCTGATCTATCATTTTTAGGTTTTTGGCTTCCTAACATCATACCCAACCATTTAGATTCAATAGTGAATCTATCTAGGATTTTCTCTAATCTATCAAGCTTTGCTTTCAAAGCTTGATTTTGT
The DNA here is from genome assembly GCA_024364735.1 of Boesenbergia rotunda. Classification (NCBI taxonomy): domain Eukaryota; kingdom Viridiplantae; phylum Streptophyta; class Magnoliopsida; order Zingiberales; family Zingiberaceae; genus Boesenbergia; species Boesenbergia rotunda. The sequence goes on along the minus strand of JAGFNQ010006852.1, from coordinate 81,308 downwards.
CTTTCTAGGATTCTAACTATAGAATTAACATGTCCATCTTAGTCATTGCTAGATCTACCGATTCCTGACATGTGTCTCTCCTTGAGATTAATATCTTGATCCTTAGGTTTAATGGTTCTAGGTTTATCATGAATGAATTCCTAAGGTTATGATCTACCTTATTATCTTTATTTCTATCATGATATTTAAATTTAAAATTATGCATGGGTACATAATGCAAATTATTTCTAGCATGCATTGAAGAATTTAAATTTGAATTACATTTTGAGTTAGGATATACCTCCCTTACCCTTAAGCTCTGCCTTGACATGAGCTCTTCATTTTCTCCTTTTTCTCTCATTTCCTCAAATACTCTAACTTCTTAAATTCTTCCTTCCTAGAACATTTGGTGTGGTAGTAGCCCGACTCACCACATGTGAAACATCGTTACATCGAATATCCTTGTGCGCCTTCTTCCTACAACTCAAATTAGATTTTTAAAGGAATTGAGTTGAGTTTTAGAGTTACCTTAGGGTTTACGTTGGCTCCCCCTACAATGATGTTCTCCTACTTATCCTTGGAATTCTTCCTCGGACATTGGCTACTATAGTGCTCCCTTTTATTGCACTTGAAGCACACAATGTGCTTCGTGCTTTTAGAACTTGGGGCTCTAGTCTTTAGCGCTGGTGGAGTCTTCCTAACTCTTTTCGGGCATCTATTCTTGTAATCTCCTACTTTCCTACACTTAAAAAACATTATATGATTTTTATTTTTTATTAACGAGTTTGAGTTGCCTTCTTGACTTGTAAAGGAAATGTAAATTTCCTCTTCACTTCTTTCTTGCTCCGGCATAGAAGATGGTCTCTCCTCGTTCTCAACCCTTGAAATGGAGACTTCTTCTATTTCTCAGATGTTGAGCACCCCTCAACTCCCGGTTCCCTAGACTCTTGAGTTCGTGAGTTTGATTCTTGGAGTTCTTCATGAAGCGCGACTAGCTTGCTCCATAACTTCTTAGCATCCCTATACTCACCTATCCTATCCAAAATGTCATTAGGTATTAAATTGATTAACATTTTGGTTACCTTGTTATTAATTTGGAATTGATGAATTTGCTCTTCGGTCCACTTCTTTTTCTTAAACGTCCTTCCCTTTTTGTCCTTTGGAGCATTGAAACCTTCTTCTATACACAACCAATCTTCAATATTAGTCATAAGAAAATACAACATTCTACCTTTCCAATTTGAGAAGTCGTTGCAATCGTAAAAAGATGGAATGGTGATGTCGTCTCCCAATTTTTCTTCAAATTCTATTTTCCTCTGGCACTTTAGTCTCTCGGTGATTAGTCCGTAGACAAGCAACCTTGCTCTGTTACCACTTATTGAAAATCTAGGACCCGACTAGAAAGGGTTAATAGTCGATCACCCACTAATTGCGGTTCTTCCTACACTTTGTTAGTGCCCAACGAATGTAACGACCCGGAAAATTCTCTTAATATTTTCTTAAAATATTAAGCATGTCTAAATAATTTTCCAATGGACCTAGAAATATTAAGGAGAACTTTGGCCTAGAAAATCCATGTTTTCTCATTTAAATTGAGAAAACTAAGTACCAATGAGCTTTAAATGGGCTCCAAAAATGGGTATTAATTAGGTAAAAATTAATATAAATTAGGTAAAATTAATATAAATATAAAAGAATTTTATTTAGGAATATTGGCATAATTATGGGTGATTTTAGGGGGATTTTCGAAATTTAAAAAAAATAAAAATAATAAAATAAATGAAATAAAATAAAATAAAAATAAAGGTGTATGAGCCAAGAATTGAACCTTGGACCTCTTGTACAACCATGTATGCACTAACCAACTCACCTAGCAAGGTATTGTTAGGAGGGAATGAAGTGGATATTGGTTAAGGCATAGAAGAAGATGAAGAGTCATGGAGAGACTCTTCATTTGCCTCCTTAATGGGCTATTAAAGGGGGGTTTTGGGAGTTACCTCTTCTTCCCATCACTTGCATTTCGAAACCTCTCCCTTCCCTCATCCTAGCCGAATACCCAAGGAGGGGTTCTCCCTTGGAAAAGCTCCACAAGAGATCTTATCTCCAAGATCTAAGAGTTTTCCCAAGGATACAAGGACAAGGAGGCAAGGATCCAAAGCTTTTACAATCTTCTTCTTCTTCCAAGGTTCGAAAAATCAAGAAACTCAAGGTAAGACTCCCTCACCTGTGGTATAATAGCTCCCTATGATTTTTATGATTTTTAGTATGATATATAGTGGTTGGTTTTCGAATTGGATGTTGAAAGGAAAGAAAACCGAGACCCTCATGTTTAAGGGTTTCGGCCACCATGATTTACAGGTCTATAATTATGCTAAAAATCATGATAATGTTAACTAATGTTCCCTTATGATGTGTAGAGGTTAAGTATGATTTTTGGGAATTTTTGGAGTACCCTAGGACACCCTAGGGTTTCGGCCAACATGAAAGAAACAAAACTAAGAACCCTCATGTTTAAGGGTTTCGGCCACGATGATTTACAGGTCTATAATTATGCTAAAAATCATGATAAAGTTATTTAATGTTCCCTTATGATGTGTAGAGGTTAAGTATAATTTTTGGGAATTTTTGGAGTACCCTAGAACACCCTAGGGTTTCGGCCAACATGAAAGAAACAAAACTAAGAACCCTAAGTTTAAGGGTTTCGGCCACCATGATTTACAGGTCTATAATTATGCTAAAAATCATGATAATGTTATTTAATGTTCCCTTATGATGTGTAGAGGTTAAGTATAATTTTTGAAAATTTTTGGAGTACCCTAGGACACCCTAGGGTTTCGGCCAACATGAAAGAAACAAAACTAAGAACCGTAAGTTTAAGGGTTTCGGTCACCATGATTTAAAGGTCTATAATTAAGCCAAAAATCTTGATAATGTTAATTTATGTTCCCTTATGATGTGTGGAGGTTAAGTATAAATTCTGGAAATTTTTGGATTACCCTAGAGACCCCATATGTTTCGGCCAACCTCAAGGGCCCAAGGGTTAGGGTTGAGCCTTTAACTTCAAGTATATGTTTATGTGTTTCCATGATAAGTATGATAAGTATATGTTCAGGATATGAATGATGCCATGATAAGAATGATAGGGTTATGATCACGATAAAAATGATGCTATGATATGTTAGGTTCATGATATGAATGATTCCATGTTAAGTATGTTATGTTTATGTTTAAGAATGAGGATGATGTCATGTTTAAGAATGAAAATGATGCCATGTTAAGTATGTTATGTTTATGTTTAAGAATGAAAATGATGTCATGTTTAAGAATGAAAATGATGCCATGTTAAGAATGAAAATGATGCCATGTCTAGTGAAGAATGAAGTTAAGGTTCATGCCTTTAAGGCATAATGATGATGTTAAGTATGATGAATGAATGAATATGCTATGAATGATGATGAATGAAAGATGATGCTTATGTCTTTAAGGCATAAATATGCTAAGACGGCACGGTCGATGGTCGACGGTATGACGGTCATGAGAACCGGTAAATGGGCCGGTAGACGGGCCGAGCTGTAACAAGTTATGCTATGTTAAAGATGCCATGAATGTCATATGAATGATGAAGCATGAAAAGTATTTTACTTTATGTATGGGCTTGTACCGGACCGAAGTATGGGTCCAAGGGATGGGCACCTTAAGAACGCCCCGGTTTTGGACTACCGTAGCTGTCCACGGTTCTGGCACTACCGGAGCTGTGCAACAGGGATGGGTACCTTAAGAACGCCTCAGTTCGGGGACTACCGACTATGCTGTCCTTACCCTAGTAGGTTGGGGCTCGCGACCTCGGACTTGCTAGGGATGCGCGCAATGATGTATGTATGTGGTACAAGCCGGGGACCCCAAATGATGTTATGATGATTATGTTTAAGCAATGAAAAGTATGTTTTAAAAGTTAAGCATCCTTATGTATATGCATTACACTCATGCATCCATTCATGTTATGCATTATGCTATGTTGATAAGATTTTATGCTTACGTTTCATGTTAAGAAGTATGCATGAGAATGAATGAATTATGTCATGCTTAGAATGTTCACTATGTTTATGATTTATGCCATGAATTATGCCATGCTTAGAATATTCACTCTGTTTACGATATGTCATGAATTATGTCATGCTTAGAATGTTCACTATGTTTATGATTTATGCCATGAATTATGTCATGCTTAGAATGTTCACTATGTTTATGATTCATGCCATGAATTATGTCATGCTTAGAATGGTCACTATGTTTACGATATGCCATGAATTATGTCATGCTTAGAATATTCACTATGTTTATGAATTGTGCCATGAGAATGAATGAATTATGTCATGCTTAGAATGTCTATGATGTTTATGTTTATGTCATGTATCATGCCATGCTTAGAATGTTACTATGTTTATGTTCATGTCATGCTATGTATATGATAAGTGATGCAAGATGTTATGTTCTAAGTAGAGCACCAAGTATGTTAATGTTTTATGTGCTCATTATGAGATGATGAATGATGGATGGTTTTGTGAGTAGGAAAGAGTCTTACTAAGCCTGTGTGCTTATAGTCTTATTTCCTTATACCGCAGATCATTCAAGGGGATAATGAAGGAAGCAGCAGGAGGGCAAGAACGCATGTGTGACGTAGTGACTTGGCCCAAGAACTATATGTTTACTTATGTGTTTGAATAATGACTTATGGAACCTTATGATATGATGTTATGGGAGACATGATAGGATGTTTAAGTTCAAAGTTAATATGCTAAGGTTCCCATGTCAATAAGTTAAGAATGGTAACAGTGCATGTATAAGTTAAGTTATGCCGCTGCCTTATGATGTCTACATGCCCTAAGCATGTTAACGTAACACCGCTTAGGAAAAAAAAAAGCGGGCGTTACAACGAAATACAAAATAAACTTAAACTAACAAAAGAAAATCAAACCGCAAACACACGTCAATTTACGTGGTTCGGAGATGACGCTCCTACTCCACGGCAACCCATAAGTTGGACGATCCCGATCCGTCGGTGGATCATTCCCCGGAAAGCCTCCGACTAGCTCACGTAGCACTTTGTGGGTGCAGAAACCTGGCCACAACCTCACCAAGAATAGTTGGTATCTCACAAGAACTCTAGAGCATAAAGAAAACTACTAATAAGTTTAACTAAGCTTATTTCGTCAACCTTGCTCAAGCAAACTGAGTTCTCTTAAATAGAACTCGTTTGCTGATTTAGCCGTTACCAGTTGACTGGTGTCAACACTAATCGACAAACAACTGTCGAATTTGAACGTTATAACCCAACATTCGAATTCAGTCGACACCAATTGACTGCACAAAAAGTCAGTCGACTGATCTTTCTGTGCCCTCAACCAGTCGACTGATCTCATACCAGTCGATTGGTAAAACCCTAAACCTAGGGTTTCTCTTTTCGAGTATATTTCACTCACACTCGGACCCTCACGACTCACTTGACTCTTCTTTGTAGCCTTGACCTGTTGCCTTCAAACCTTCTTCACTTTGGCTCTTGTCCCTCAGATGCATACAAGCATGCAACACATTTCTGTGTCACCCTTCGCGTATGCCTCGAAATATAGTTCTCTCGGCTCATCGTTGTTAGGGGTGTCAAAAATGAACACGACCCGATAACCCAACCCGAGTCGACACGAAAAATATTGGGTTAGGGTTGGGGGTTTTATGATTAGGGCCAGATTGGGTTGAACCCGAAATCTGACCCGAAATTTTTTTCTGGGTTGGGTTGGGTTTGAGTTGACCCAGGTTGACCCGAATTAAAAATCTGGTCACCCATCAATCCGAACCCACCCGAACCCACCTGAACCCATCCGTTTTTTTTTAAGTGGCAGTGTGGTAGCGCACTGTGCTTTCTTTTCAAGTAGGGGAAATGTTGTGCTGAAACAAAAAGCTCCAAGTTTTGATCTTCAAGATCTATTGACAACAAATGACTCTTGTCCTTGGCCTTTAAGTAGTTCCAAAATGAATCATCCTAACAAGGATGATAAACAAAATGTCTACAATGACTGGGTTGATAAAGTGATGGTGAACAAGCAAGACACAGTTGCTACAGATGGCAATTCCATGATAGATTGGGAGAGCAGTTATGAAGCGTCACCTGATATCTTTTACCATCAAAGTTTTTCTGATATGAGAGTTCATCCTGATGAACACTACCATAAAAATGTCATCGCCAGAAAACATAGTAGCTATGGCTGAATTGGCAAAGAAAAGAGTCATTTTATGCAGCAACTGATATTTCAGACGACCTAGACGTTGCAACTAGTGACTCTTCTGAACCAGATATGCTATGGCAATTCAATCTCCAAAATGTACGTAACACATACAATGAGAGTGACATAAAGGTCAAGAAGCCTCAAACAAAAACACCAGATATAAGCCTTATAAATAAAGGATTACATGCCAGCTTCTGGGAGTAATTCTTAGGGAAATAACTATCGAAAAGCTTCATGTTAATGATTTATATGTGCTTTAGCTTTTAAGGAACCGAATGGACACAAATCTTGTCAGAAACATGCTACCGTTAGGTTCCTTGTGCTCTGAAATCTAAATGATCAAAGATATTTGTAAACATTATGGGAACGGCTAAATATTTCCAATGACATTTAGAAATCAGCATCATTAAAAAATTCCTACCCAACGTGCAATATATCTTCTTTAATAATTAACAGAAATTAATGTTTTAATAATTAAACTTTTAAACTTAAAAATTAAAATTTATGTCATGAATTAATATAATTATCATATTTAATAATTTGAACAAGGTTTGTTATTATGGGTTTAAATTAAAATATTATTAAGTATTTTGAATTTATATTTAATAATTTCAAAATTTTAAATCGGGTTGGCGGGTTGGCCAGGTTGGAGCGGGTTCGGGTTCGGGTTTATAGGTTTGGGGTCAAAGTCGGGTTCGGGTTGGGTATTTTTTAAAAAAAAAATTCAACCCGACCCGAACCCGACCCGACCCACCCGAATTGACACCCCTAATCGTTGTTGCCTTATCCACGGTCCCTCGGATGCACCATCCTTCACCGAACTCGAAGCCATCAAGCTAAGTCTATATGTATCCTGCAGAACATGCACACTCAAATACAAATATCAAATACAAAGGCAAACTTAGCTTAAACCCTTTACCCAAACATCAAAACATATGGTCGCTCTAGAACATCGGGATGCCTTAACAGGGAGGACCATTTACACCTGGTTGAGATTATCTACAATAACGGCTATCCTTTGGCTATCTAGATGGCACCGGATGAGACGTTATATGGTATGGCATATTGGGCATCCACCCTCTGAGAGGAGGTTAGGAAACGTCAATTGTTGGGACCTCAGAGAGCTCAGTATGAGACAGAGTTAGTTCGCACCATTACACAGAGAATGTCCGAGGCACAGGATCGTCAGAAGAGTTACGTCGATCAGAGACGGAGACCTCTGGAGTTCTCCGTTGGCGACCATGTGTTTTTACGAGTTTCACCTGTTGGGAACGAGATGGCTATAGAGGGGGGCTGAATATAGACAGACACAATTTCTAGGCTCTTTTCGAATCTTCTCTGCACTTAAGTTAGTAGCAACGGAAACAAAACAAAGGCAGAGAAGCAAACTTAACAAAATTGCAGAAACAGAGAATACAAACCAAGGATCGCTAACAAGGATCGTTTACAAGGTTCGGGAATAACTTGCCCCTACTCCTTGGCGTGCCCGTGAGGTGGGTGATCCCTTGATCGTCGGCAGATCAAGCCCCGGTGAACACCGGATATCAAGCGCCTCCTTCTCGGTGGAGTAACCTCTCCACAAGCTGTCTCAGTAGATGGATACAATCTTAAGCTCACGAGACACTCGAGAAGACAAGCTCACAAAGATGTACAAGAAAGCTCAAGCACAAAGCAACAGAGAGCACGAACACAGCCCAGCAACAACTTCCCAAGTTTTCTGTCTGTCTCTTGTTCGCCGCTCCTCTGCCTCAGCTTCATCACTTAAGCTCTGCTCACCATCACAAGCTTCATCAGCATCCACTGAGCCAGCCTGAACCCACTGACCTCCCTGAGCACTCAGTCCACTGAAGACTCCCTCTCCAGCTGAGCCTCCGTCAGTCGCCAGCTGCGTCAGTTGCCTGTTGAAACCTGAGAATGAGAAACAGCCAAACCTGCTCCACGGAAAGCCTCCCATTGACCCTCCTTGAGTGTTTGAATCACCTGCTATCACCTGCACACTCCAACAGAGGCTTAGCAATGCATATCAAAACATATCAGCAGTGTATCAGAGAATCGGCAGTGAAAACAGACGCGATCAGAGCTTCTGACAGCGTATTTGAATTAAAGTTCTGCGCCTGATCGGTCACCAGACCGATCAGGAAGGACCCTGATCGGTCACCAGACCGATCAAAATGGATCCTGATCGGTCACCCAGATCGATCAGGGTAGATGAACAGTTGTTTTTTAATCAATCCCAAGATCCCTGATCGGTCACCGGACCGATCCAAGACTTTGATCAGCAAGGGAACTCAACTCACTGTTCGCTCCCTGATCGGTCACCAGACCGATCAGGAGCTGTGCAGTGAGTGAAACACACACTCCCTGATCGGTCACCAGACCGATCAAACATCGCTGGATCGGTCACCAGACCGATCCACGAAGGAGCAGCGTGCCAAACTCCCTGATCGGTCACCAGACCGATCCAGGGACTCAACCTAGCCCTCCAAGCTAGGATTTCATCCACCCTAGCCCTCCAAGCTAGGGACCTGACCCTCCAAGTCAGGATTTCATCCAACCTAGCTTCACTCACTAGGACCTGGCTTCACTCACCAAGGTTTTTCACCTAACCCTCCAGTTGGGACTTTTCACCTAACCCTCCAAGTTAGGACTTTTCACCTAGCCCTCTAAGCTAGGACTTTTCACCCAACCTTCCAAGTTAGGACTTTTCCACACCTAGCCCTCCAAGCTAGGACCCGGCTTCACTCACCAGGATTTCTTCTAACCTGGCTTCACTCACCAGGACCCGGCTTCACTCACCGGGATTTCCACCACCTGGCTTCACTCACCAGGACCCGGCTTCACTCACCGGGATTTCCAACACCTGGCTTCACTCACCAGGACCCGGCTTCACTCACCGGGATTTCCAACACCTGGCTTCACTCATCAGGACCCGGCTTCACTCACCGGGATTTCCAATCACCTGGCTTCACTCACCAGGACCCGGCTTCACTCACCGGGATTTCATGCCCAGTCCTCGACCAGGACTTTAACCCAAATTCGCTCAACCAAACTTAAATCATTGTCAAACACCAAAACAACAACCGGGCCAGACTGCATCAACAATCTCCCCCTTTTTGTTGTTTGACAACCCGATTTAAGTTTAGGTATCAATTAATTGAAATCCATTCAATTCTCATAAGGGAATCATGATCCTCCCCCTATAATAACCATAAACTTAATCAGTCATTTTCTCCCCCTTTGTCAAACATCGAAAAGGGTATGGTTATTAAGTTTGAACATACCTCCCCCTCAAACATGGGTCTCTCCCCAAACCCAAAATAATCAAAGTTAAGTTTTGAATTGCACATGAAAACATATATAGAATAATATTATGGTCAAACATGTATATGTTTCATATGACAAGTAATAATGCAGCTTCATCAGACTTATGATTGATACAGAAAAATTTCTGATTTATCTTTGAACGATCAATTTTCAGAAAAATTTCTGTAATTCTGATTCGTTCAAGATCGGACTGCATTAACACTTGGACTTCCATGTAAAGACATATACAGAAGTATATCATGGTCAAATACGTATATGCTTCATAGGACAAGTAAGGAATGCAACTGTATCTGAAACATAGTCCTGATTGGTCTCCGTGACCAACCAGGTCTGTTGATTACGTGATACAGAAGGATATTTGATTAGTCTGGGGAGCGATCAGATTTCAGAAAAATTTCGGAAACTCTGATACGTTCCTGATCAGACTGCATTAACAATTTGCATTCCATAACCGGGGAGTAGACTCTATTGATATTTGATATTTCAGAAAAATTTCTGAAACACAACATTAAGAACAAGAGTCATGACTCAACAAACCCTTTATTATGAATTTGAACATTACAACATAGGTTTGTATCAAATCACTATTAAGTGCTAGGTTTGTATTACTTGAACAAATTTGTGCTCCCTTAGTACCAGGTTTGTACCAATGGGTGATCAAATATGTTTCAATTGGACTTGGTTTGTATCGAATTTGTGTGTATCAGTTTTGTTGGTGGTATGATCATTACACTGATACAATTTGATGAAAAGGAGTTGGTTTGAGGAGGTTTTGGATCAATTTGGAACGATCTGGGAGTTCCTTGGTCAGAGTTGGTCTGATCGGTCACCAGACCGATCAGAAGCACCCCTGATCGGTCGGTGGACCGATCAGGGATGATACAGAATGGTTTCTGAAACTGTTATATTTCAGAAATGGATTTGTTTCACCCCTTAACCACTCCTAAACCCCAATTAGATTCAAATTTAACTCCTAACAGAGTTCCATTAAACAACATTCATGTTTCTCTACCCAAAGGAAACAACATGATTTGCATCTCTTTAACTATCATGTATATTATCAAATCATGCAACATCTCCAATATATCTTGAGAGTAAAACTTGTAAATACAAAGTTCAAAGCATGATTCCAGAAAACATGATAAGTTTGAAAGTGATCAACATATGATTAAATTTCAAAACATGCCTATATAATACCAGTATCAAGGCATGATCAAATTCCCAATTTTTTCAAGTTCATTTACCATCATAAGCAACACTAAGTGTGAAGACCTTGAATACATGCCAATTCTTTTGATTCATTTCAAGAAAACACTGAACCTAGACCTTAAGTTCATGTTCTTGTCTAATGATGTATTGTGAGATTTTCAATGTGTCCATACTTGTTCTTTAGCATGCATCCATGTTCTACAACACTATTTGAGTCAAAACATGATGGTATTCTCTAAGCATGAAATTGAGTATCAAAACATGTTTGTATCAAAGTATGATCATATCAAGAAACCTTAGTTTGATACAAAGAGGGCACTAAATCAAAGAACTTAAATAGTGAATGTGGAAGCACATGTTCTTTGTTTGGTGATGTCTTGTAAGAATTTTGATAGTGATCATCACAAACTATATGTTCATCTTGTTCTTAAACATGCATTCATGTGCTATAACACATACAAGATACTCATGACATACTTGGGCATGAGATAAGACATTTCATAAATCATAACTTGCATGAAAGCACAAATTGCAGTAAAACATAAATTGCTATAAGAAAACCAATTATTCGAAGCAATTCATGGCAAGAGCAAATTATGTGTGAATCTAAACCCTTCATGCTATATATAAAAATAATTTCCAAGGCTTGTTGACTTATTTTGAAACTAGTGTAACTTTAGCCTTGGGTTTGGAGCACCACTTATCAACAACCTATGTTGATAGATGCTCCCCCTCAATCAAAGCTATACAATTCTAAATATGGAGGTTTTAGGTACCCAAATTTTGGGACCTAATGCATCTACAATGAAAGACTTTGGCACCCATGCCTTAGTCATTCTCTTCCTCACCTTTTGAACCCTAGAATTATTTTGTGCTCTAGATTGGGTTCTTGACATTAAGGATACAAAGGTCGGTTCCTTAGGTCGGTAACCTATACCGGCCTTGTTGTAAACCGCTCTTTGGGAATTCAAGATCATGTCTAAGGTTTTTGAGCCAATTGAAAACTTTTCAAGAATATTCTTGAGGTTTTCAATTTTGCTCCTCAAGTCCTTATTGTCATTCTCAAGGGTCTTAACATGTGAGTCATCAATTACCTCATCCTTAGAGGTTTTCAATTCCTTTACTTCTAATCTTAATGATTTAACTTTTGCCTTGGATTTCTTAAGCAACTTAGTTAGGCATGCGATAGCTCAATAGCACTTATCTAACTCGGGAGAAATTACCTCTTCATCATCCGAAGATGGTGAAAGCGCGGTTGAGGAGTCACTTGATTCATCACTCTCCTCCTTTGACTCTTCTAGTGCCACTAGAGCCACGTGACAGTGGATGTTCTTCTCCTCCTTCTTCTTGTTGTCACCTGCCACTAAAGCAATCCCTTTCTCTTTGGGACTTTGGTTAGAGATCTCATGTAATTCCATCTCACAAAATAAATCCTCTAACTTAACAAAAGATAAGTCCTTGGAAACCTTGTAAGCATCCACCATGGATGACCACAAGGCATTCCTAGGAAATGATTTAAGGACATACCTCACTAGGTCTCGGTTTTCTACCTCTTCACCAATGGAGTGGAGACCATTCAATACTTCTTTGAATCGACAATGAAGCATACTTACATTTTCACTTTCTCCCATTGTCAAGTTTTGAAGTTGGCTGTGAAGGAGATCCTTCTTGGCAATCCGGGTGTCTTGAGTTCCTTCATGGAGCTCAAGAAATTTATTCCATAGATCTTTGGCAGAGGTGAAGGGGCCAACCTTGATTAGCTGTTCTTTGGTCATCCCACATTGCAAGGTCACGACAGCTTTGGCATTTGCTTCCCCCTTCCAGATTTGCTCAGGTGACCACTTGGAAAACTCAAGCTCCTTTCCTTCGTTATCCTTTGGAAGGGAAAACCCTTCCTTGACAGTGAACCACAAGCTCATGTTTGTCTTCAAGTAAAACTCCATTCTTGACTTCCAATATGAAAAATCAGTGCCGTCGAAGAATGGAGGTCGGTTTGTGCTCATTCCTTCTCTTCCAGCCATCTTGTTATAAGCTCTCGGATGTTAAGCCGTGAACAGAGCACCTTGCTCTGATATCACTTGTTGGGAACGAGATGGCTATAGAGGGGGGGTGAATATAGACAGACACAATTTCTAGGCTCTTTTCGAATCTTCTCTGCACTTAAGTTAGTAGCAGCGGAAACAAAACAAAGGCAGAGAAGCAAACTTAACAAAACTGCAGAAACAGAGAATACAAACCAAGGATCGCTAACAAGGATCGTTTACAAGGTTCGGGGATAACTTGCCCCTACTCCTTAGCGTGCCCGTGAGGTGGGCGATCCCTTGATCGTCGGCAGATCAAGCCCCGGTGAACACCGGATATCAAGCGCCTCCTTCTCGGTGGAGTAACCTCTCCACAAGCTGTCTCAGTAGATGGATACAATCTTAAGCTCACGAGACACTCGAGAAGACAAGCTCACAAAGATGTACAAGAAAGCTCAAGGACAAAGCAACAGAGAGCACGAACACAGCTCAGCAACAACTTCCCAAGTTTTCTGTCTGTCTCTTGTTCGCCGCTCCTCTGCCTCAGCTTCATCACTTAAGCTCTGCTCACCATCACAAGCTTCATCAGCATCCACTGAGCCAGCCTGAACCCACTGACCTCCCTGAGCACTCAGTCCACTGAAGACTCCCTCTCCAGCTGAGCCTCCGTCAGTCGCCAGCTGCGTCAGTTGCTCGTTGAAACCTGAGAATGAGAAACAGCCAAACCTGCTCAACGGAAAACCTCCCATTGACCCTCCTTGAGTGTTTGAATCACCTGCTATCACCTGCACACTCCAACAGAGGCTTAGCAATGCATATCAAAATATATCAGCAGTGTATCAGAGAATCGGCAGTGAAAACAGACGCGATCAGAGCTTCTGACAGCGTATTTGAATTAAAGTTCTGCGCCTGATCGGTCACCAGACCGATCAGGAAGGACCCTGATCGGTCACCAGACCGATCAGAATGGATCCTGATCGGTCACCCAGATCGATTAGGGTAGATGAATAGTTGTTTTTTAATCAATCCCAAGATCCCTGATCGGTCACCGGACCGATCCAAGACTTTGATCAGCAAGGGAACTCAACTCACTGTTCGCTCCCTGATCGGTCACCAGACCGATCAGGAGCTGTGCAGTGAGTGAAACACACACTCCCTGATCGGTCACCAGACCGATCAAACATCGCTAGATCGGTCACCAGACCGATCCACGAAGGAGCAGCGTGCCAAACTCCCTGATCGGTCACCAGACCGATCCAGGGACTCAACCTAGCCCTCCAAGCTAGGATTTCATCCACCCTAGCCCTCCAAGCTAGGGACCTGACCCTCCAAGTCAGGATTTCATCCAACCTAGCTTCACTCACTAGGACCTGGCTTCACTCACCAGGGTTTTTCACCTAACCCTCCAGTTGGGACTTTTCACCTAACCCTCCAAGTTAGGACTTTTCACCTAGCCCTCCAAGCCAGGACTTTTCACCCAACCTTCCAAGTTAGGACTTTTCCACACCTAGCCCTCCAAGCTAGGACCTGGCTTCACTCACCAGGATTTCTTCTAACCTGGCTTCACTCACCAGGACCCGGCTTCACTCACCGGGATTTCCACCACCTGGCTTCACTCACCGGGATTTCCACCACCTGGCTTCACTCACCGGGATTTCCAATCACCTGGCTTCACTCACCAGGACCCGGCTTCACTCACCGGGATTTCCAATCACCTGGCTTCACTCACCAGGACCCGGCTTCACTCACCGGGATTTCCACCACCTGGCTTCACTCACCAGGACCCGGCTTCACTCACCGGGATTTCCAATCACCTGGCTTCACTCACCAGGACCCGGCTTCACTCACCGGGATTTCATGCCCAGTCCTCGACCAGGACTTTAACCCAAATTCGCTCAACCAAACTTAAATCATTGTCAAACACCAAAACAACAACCGGGCCAGACTGCATCAACATCACCCACGAAAAGGGTGAAGAGATTTGAACTCAGAGGTAAGCTAGATCCGCAATATATTGGACTTTTTCAGATTTTGGAGAGGATTGGAACGGTAGCTTACCGTCTGACACTACCACCGTCTTTGCTGGCGTACATGACATCTTCCATGCTTCCATGTTAAGGAGATATATGTCAGATCCAGCTTATATTTAATTAAGAATCTAGGTCATTTACCTAATCAACTCTCAATTGATTTAGTAAAATCTAAAATTAAATTATGTTAATTTTTTTTTCAGAAAAAAATTTCAAAGTTTATTATTAATTGCAGCTTCTTATCATTAAAATTCTAAAAATTTTAAAAATAAAATCACAAATCATAAAAATACAAATTCAAAAATAAATCTATAATTACAAATCTTAAAATGAAAAATTCAAATCTTAATAAAAATTAAAATTTTAAAAATAATTTATCAAATTCAAAAAATAATTTAAAATTTTAACTTGAAATTATATTTTAAAATTTTCAAAATTAAAATTTTAAATTTTAACTAAATAAATTCTTCATGTGTATTTATGTATTATATTGCACACGCACCGCGTGTGCACGATCAATAATCATCTATAAAACTTATAGCATAAGTTCTAATTTCCATTATTATCGTACTTTCTCCAAATTTATCTCATTTTGCAATTTAACCTTTGAAACAAGTATCATTTTTTATGAGAACTTAAAATTCCCTAGATATATAAACATTTATGGAAAAACATGTCCCTAGGACGTAGATGGATGCATGACATTTCTAACATAATGGTAAGAGATCGATTCCTGAGGAACTAATGATCTTGGTACTTCTCCACCATGCGTTTTTCGCCTGTATACATGAATTTCTCTCTCCATATCAATGGGGCCGACTATAGGGGAGATTATTACGACCACGGACCTATTTTTTTTAAGAAAAAACCCAACCATGTAAATCCAAAGCAACAGTTTGGTATCTCATTAATGCCAACTATTATATAAAAAATAAAAAAAAATTATTATGCATTTTTAAAATAATTTTAAATGAGTTTAAATTAATAAACCCTTCTTAAAAAGTCAGCTAGGTAAGATAAATCATCATTAAACTTTTTAAGAGTAATTTGACTCAAAATCCATATCGCAATTAACAAACTCACAAGTAGTGTAGTGTTCATGATTCTAGGATTGCGAGTCACAAACCCACAAGTAGTTTCAGTATTAAACATGTAAACTGCAACTCAAACAAGGAGAGATTACTGAATGTTCATAAAGGAAAGATGTCTCTTGCAGTAACAATTGTCTAACATAGCAAGTGATGAATCTGAGAGCTTTTGGCTCAATTCACACATAAAATCAAGATCATGATCCTGTGAATTGTTCTCATTTTCGTGCATATTGACATGCAACAACAAAATCATGATTCTTTGAATTCTTCTCATCTTCATGCTTGTTGGCATAAATATTAGCTTAGAGTTTGACGGAGGAGAAGCTATTCAGTGAAAAATGGCATCATGAACGATAACTTTTAGGGGAAAAAAATGATTTACCTCATTGAAGTCCAGAATCAGAAGCATTAGAGTGGTTTAAGCTTGCATAGAGTTCACTCAGATCTGGATACCTGTCCTTGTATCGGATAATGTACTTCTCTATGAATTTGATCTCTGAAACCAACATGTATGTTGTTACTTTGTAATCACTTTCACAGTGCCCCCTAGACTTCAAGGTAGCCAAGATCCGATGTCTCGGAATCAACCTTCTCTCCAAGCTCCGTGTCAATATTCCTGGACATGTAGCAATGTAAGAGGAAGCATATCCAGCCTCATTTATCAAAAACTCCATTTTTCTCTGCAAAGTCGCCGAAGACACTTGCGGGAAGGTAGGAGATTTTTGGAATGCCACAACAAAATCATCTTCTGACCACCCGAAGCTCCGGAACAATTCAATTTGCATCTTGAACTTCTCTGGAGTGAGGCTGAAGAGTGCAAGCAGAGTCCAATGGAACATCCCCGATGTCCGTGGCACTCCCAAATCCTCCGCGCGGCTGATCAAGGACTTCAAGGAATCAGCTTTCTGTGCCACGATCAGTGGGTGAATCCGCAAGATAGAGGCCATCTTTGTGCCGTCCAAGCCACATTCCCGAAGCAACTCAAGGTTGGGCTGGATCTTCTTCTCGACGCTGTACGAAAGAAGCTCACGGTTTCTCTTGAACAACTTCACCAACGTATCCTTGGAGCCGATAAGGCCTTGCCAAAATTCGATCTTAGGCACAGTTCGTTCGTGTTTGATTCGGACGATGGAGGGATTCGACCAGACGAGGTGGACGACGTCGGATGGGGAGAAACCCAGATCTTCGAAAGCTCGTAATTTTGGGGCAAGTGTCTTCTCTACGTCCAAAAGAAGACATTTGGGGAAGGAATGTAGGAGCCTTTTTACTGATGCGTCATCGAAGCCGTAACTTTTGAGGAAAGCAAGGACGGAGTCGGGCTGCTGCCGGGATTGGATGCCATCGAAAAGCTTCGAGGCCTCGGAGGCCTTCTCCTGGTCGAAGCCACATGAGTCGACCAGGTACTGGGCTATGAACATGTGCTTCCCAGTGGCTGATGCGGCGCCAGCGGCGGTGGCGGAGACCGAGTAAGGTAAGACGGCAAAGAGTAGGGCAGCATCGTGGAGGCGAGGAGAACGAGTGGAGGATACGGTTTTCCAGAATGAGGAGAAGTAATTCATCGTCTCAACTTCGGAGATTTCGATCGGGTCTGCCCGAAAACCCTAGCGTGTTTATATTGTTCCGGGAAATGTTTCAAATTTTCTCATTTATCCTCAGAATGTGATCATTTACATTGAACCCTCTAGTTAAATTCATAAGGGCTAAGCCAAAGAAAGTTGGGTAAAAATTTAAAGGTGTCTTAAATTATGCAACTAATCAAAAAGACACAAATCAACAGAACGCTTTATCATATATTTTATATTAATAAAATCTTATTTCAACTATCAAAATTATTATACATGGGAAATTATTATATTAAAATAATTTTTATCAATTAATTAAAATTATTTAATTTTTCAAAATAATTTTAAATTGTTCAAAATTATTTTTAAAACGATTATAATTATTATTTTGATCATATTCACAATTTATTTACCTATTAGAATTAGTACAAATTAAAATTTGCGGAGGCTTCTATGATATTCTTTATAATTTGAAAATGCTAAGGTAAGAATCACCTATTAGACTATGTTTACTTGAAAGGATAGAAATAAAAATTATTAAAAAAATTTGATGATGGAAAATTTATCTTATTTACTTCTAAATGAGAATGATTTTTTTTTTACTTAATTGACTCGATGGATTTATGAGTATGACGGATTATTTTTTTTATCACTTTGTCTTCTGTCATATTCCAGAAGAGAACAGCGTGGATGATTAATCACCAAAGTGTAGCCCACGAGAACGATGATGGGGAGAAGATGTTCATGCCCTGCGAGATTAATATGAACATTAATGGGAATACACCGGAAGGTTTTCCGGCGGATCCCACTCCGACGCTTAAGTCAGGAATCTGAACTCTCTTAGGAGGACAACGAGGAATCAAAAGATTTTCTCTAAATTCGGAAAGTTTACCCCCTTTACCTGGATGCTAAGGCATCTTATATACCCGAGGTTTCGATCACCCGTGTCCCCACGTTCTCCTCCACATCCATTAATCATCGGTTACTGGATAGACATCCTATCTTTTGGTAACGACCCCTGCAATTATTAAGACTTTAATTGCCATGCGTTGCGGGTAATCACCCGATAACTTTCCTATTTTGGAAAGAGGAACGACTACATGACGTTAGACTCTCTAACTTCTAGGTTGATCTTTGGGCTCCACTCTTCCAAATCAGTCTCAGAGTCTCACCTTCCGAGTTGACCTCGGGGCCTTCATGCGTTTTATCGAGATGGTCTCAGGAGCCCGACCCCTCAGTTCGACCTCAGAGGCTTTGATCTGCTCTCCCAACGTGGTCTTAGGAGCCCGATCCTTGGTTTGACCATGGGGACTTTGATTTGTTCTCCCGAGGTGGTCTCGGGAGCCCGATAGTTGGTCTGACCTCGGGGCTCGGGTCCATTTTCTCGAGATAGTCTCGATCTAACTTCGGAGCTCTAGCTCAGTGGACCCTATTATGTAACTTCCTCGTACCACATACCACATATCCACTCCGGAATGTTTATGCCCATTAGGTCAAAATTGGATGGAAAATAATTTCAGCTTTTCCAAACCGAATGTTTGTCTCCATGCTAGTGACTGACCTCACGCCACGACAACGGATCCTCGTGATGACCTCGAGACGGACATAAGACAGCCCCATCATGCTTTGGGGCACTCATGTGCTAATAACATGCTTGGGTCAGACCCAACAGAACTTTCATAATGTAGGCACAATTTGACAAATTGTGGATTGCACCATCTATGGCCTTCCTTGTTAATAGGAACCCTAGAGCCAATTATGTGATGATTGACTAGGGGTATTTTGTATCATATTCTATCATTGATAAATGCATTTTGGTTATTATACTTACTTTGTATTCTGTGCCAAATAACTAAATATAATAATGTCCTTGTGTAGTAGGTTCTTATCTACATTATATCGATTGGTTGAATCGATAGTGAGATAATGTAGAGAACACTATCCTAAATTATTCCTAGTCGAGCATTAATATTCAGGGACAATATTAATGCATGGAGATTAGCATGTAGGTCAACTGATGACTTGAGCTCACAAGTCATGGATATGTGATATCAAGTTGACACATGGGTATATATTGGAGAATGTGTACTGAATGACCCGCCATGAGAAAGTTTCATAGATTGTCATATGAGTGTCGTAAACTTTCTCATGTGACTATTGGTATGAATAGTCCTTAGACCTGAAGTCACTACGGTTCCCTACATAAGGAGTTATGTACTTTGGTATCGTCAAACGTCACCCGTAACAGGGTGGACTATAAAGGCGATCACTGGGTATGTAATGAATTATGCGGAGGGATGTGAGTGATGTAGATGGGATCTATCCCTCCCATATGACGGAAGTGATATCTGTGGGCCCCTTGATCGAGTAGGACTACTGAAACGCATGGTCATGCTCAAATGAGTCAATATGAGATATTGAGCTCATTTGTTTGAGTGAGTCTACTCGGGGATCAAGAAACACAAGATTGATTGAGGATGACACGGTCTATGCCTCATTAGTCAATCTAGATATCAAAGATAGAATGACAAGGTCATACACTATGATAGTCACGGAGGTTTAGTCGGATCTCGACTTTTTCTTATTACTTGGGTAGCAATGATGCATTGCTAGATGCCGCTCATTGCTTATGTGTCTAAAGTGTTTAGGCGCATTGCCAACATCACGAGAACTTATTGGGTCACATACTAAGGACGCAATGCTTCGGGAATTCTGTTCGGCAGATAGGAGCCCGAGTTTGGGAACTCGGGAGTCCGATCCCGAGTTGGGAACTCGGGAAGACCTGAGCCCGAGTTAGGAACTCGGGAGGTCAGTTAGGGGGGTCTCGAGTTGGGAACTCGAGAGGCCGAGTCGGAGCTCGGCGGGCCGAGTCGGAGCTCGGCGGGCCGAGTCGGAGCTCGGCGGGCCGAGTCGGAGCTCGGCGGGCCGAGTCGGAGCTCGGCAGGCTGAGTCGGAGCTCGGTAGACTGGGTCGGGAGCTCGCCACTCGGGAGACTCGGTCGGGAGACCGAGTCGGAAGCCCGAGAGGCCCGGTCGGAGTTGCATGAAGGAAAGAGAAAAGTCTCTCTTCATTGGATGAAAAGATTCTTTTCTTGCATGGGAAATGATAAAGAGCCACATAAAAAGATGTGCTTTTTATTGGGAAGCCAAGAGACACAAACCTCTTCATATTCATGGAATGATTATAAAAGAGGGGCTTGTGACTTTGGATGAGGTCTTCTTCTTCTAGCCTTAGTTTTTCCCCTTCCCTTCCTCTCTCCTTCCACTTCCCCACTCTTGGCCGAAACCTTACTGTAAGGTTCTTGGTGTTTTCGAGCTACCTCAAGTTGCTAGCACAACTAAGGTAGTTCTCCTGAAGTTGAGAGATTGTGTCCGTGGGGATACGAATAGAGGCCGGACATTTGAACATGCAAGAGATCCGGCGCATCTTGGACGAGCGGGATAATCGAAGGGCACGCTTCAAAGATATAAACAGTAGATAAATCTATTAGATAGATAGCTTTGTACGAGTTTTCTTTCGCATGGATTGCTCATGGGTTCTTGTTTCCGCTGTGTTTTTATTGTTTTGTGCCGGGAGAACCCAACAGTGGTATCAGAGCCACTTGCGAAAGATCGTACGAAGATTTTTATACTTTTATATGTGATATAGAAGTAGGACAAAGTTTATTATGAGTTGAATATACACTGTATGATATAGTAGTCGGACTCCCGACCTCCCACTCAGGAAGACTAACCTCTAAGGTCATACCGAGCCGAAGCTTCCCGAGGCCACTCGGGAAGACAAAGACTCGGGTCATCCCGAATGAGAAAACCCCGAGAATGTCTCGGGAGAGGAGAGTCCGAGGGATCATACCGTAGGTAAGTGGGTCTCGGATGCATGTTGATGATTAACAAAGGCAAAGGTAAGACCCAAGCCAAAGGCAAGGCCAATTCTACTGCATCTAAAGCCAAAGGCAAAGTGCCTAAGGAAGGGACCTGCTTCCATTGTGGTGAGACCGGACATTAGAAGAGGAATTGCAACATCTACCTAGAGGAAGCAAAGAAGAAAAGAAGTGAGACTTCTGCCTCAGGTATTTTTGTTATAGAAGTCAATCTATCTATCTCTTCTTCTTGGGTATTAGATACCGGATATGCTTCTCACATTTGTACTAATGTGCAGGGCCTTCAAAGAGCTAGATCATTTACCAAGGGCGAAGTGGACCTACGAGTAGGCAACGAAGCAAGAGTTGCTGCTATTGCTGTAGGGACATATTCTTTGTCTTTGCCCACTAGGCTTATCCTAGAACTAGAAGAGTACTTTTATGTACCCGCATTAACTAAGAACATTATTTTAGTATCTTGTTTGGACAAGAAAGGGTTTTCATTTACCATAAAAGATAAATGTTGTTCTATCATGCTGAATGATATGTTCTATTGTAATGCACCATTGATGAATGGACTCTATGTTCTGGATCTAGAGAACCCAATCTATAACATAAATATCAAACGGTTCAAACCAAATGATTTGAACCAAACGTATCTCTGGCATTGTCGCTTAAGACATATAAATGAGAGTCACATATCCCAGCTCCATAAGGATGAATTACTGGACTCATTTGATTTTGAATCATATGAGACATGCGAATCTTGTCTTCTAGGCAAGATGATCAAGACTCCATTTAGTGGACACGGCGAAAGAGCGACAGAGTTGCTAGGACTCATACATATTGATGTATGTTGCCCTTTCAATGTCGCAGCTAGAGGAGGCTATCAGTACTTCATCACTTTCACTGATGATATCAGTAGGTATGGCTATGTGTATCTTATGAGACACAAGTCAGAATCCTTTGAAAAGTTCAAAGAATTCAAGAGTGAAGTACAAAATCAACTTGGCAAGAGTATTAAGATGCTTCGATCAGATTGAGGCGGTGAATACCTTAGCCAAGAGTTTCGTGACCATCTAGCAGAGTGTGGGATGATATCCCAACTCACTCCACCTGGAACACCACAGTGGAATGGTGTGTCCGAGCGGAGAAATCGTACTCTATTAGATATGGTACGATCGATGATGAGTCAGACAGATCTTCCTACTTCCTTCTGGGGTTTCGCTCTAGAGACAACTCTTTTCACACTTAACCGAGCTCCATCAAAGGCTGTCATAAAGACACCATATACGATATGGACTGGGAAGAGTCCCACAATGTCTTTTATAAGAATTTGGGATTGTGAGACTTACATTCGACGTCAAGTCTCGGATAAACTAGGACCCAAATCTGATAAGTGTTATTTTATAGGATATCCCAAGGAAACGAAGGGATATTACTTTTACAATCCCACACTTGGCAAAGTGTTTGTCGCCAGAAATGGCGTCTTTCTAGAAAAGGAGTTTATTTCTAGAAGAGTTACTGGGAGTAAAGTCCATCTTGAAGAAGTTCAACGTACAAATAACACATAGGCCTTAATGGATATTGAACAGACACCACAAGATGTTGTGGATCATGAGGTTGTTGCACAAGAAGTTGTGGAACAACAAGCTGTTCAAGTAGACCAACCTCCTTGCAGATCTGATAGGATACGTCGTCAGCCTGAGAGATACTCTTTTCTCTTGTCTGACCATGATGACGTTACGCTCATTGAGTTGAATAAGCCTACATCCTATCAAGAAGCTATGATGAGCCCAGATTCTGAGAAATGGCTAGAAGTCATGAGGTCCGAAATGGAATCCATGTACACTAACCAAGTATGGACTTTGGTTAATCCACCTGAGGGAATTAAACCCATTGGGTGTAAGTGGGTCTTTAGAAGAAAGACTGACATGGATGGACTCATGCATACCTATAAAGGGCAATTGATAGCTAAAGGTTTCAAGCAAATTCATGGTATCGACTATGATGAAACTTTTTCACCAGTTGCGATGCTTAAGTCCATTCGGATCATGCTTGCTATTGCAGCTTACCATGATTACGAGATCTGGCAGATGGATGTCAAAACCGCATTCCTGAATGGGAATCTACTCGAGGATGTGTACATGACACAATCTGAGAGTTTTGTAGATCCAGAGCATGCTGGAAAGGTATGTAAGTTGCAAAGGTCCATTTATGGGCTAAAGCAAGCCTCTAGAAGCTAGAATCTTCGATTCGATGATGCAATCAAAGCGTTTGGTTTCATTAAGAATGAAGATGAACCCTGTGTTTACAAGAGTGTTAGTGGGAGCACAGTTATCTTCCTGATCTTGTATGTAGATGACATACTCCTCATTGGGAATGATATCCCTTCACTACAGTCTGTGAAGACGTGGCTCGGGAATTGTTTCTCAATGAAAGACTTAGGTGAAGCAGCCTATATCCTAGGCATCAAGATCTATAGAGATAGATCTAAAAGATTGCTTGGCTTAAGTCAGAGAACATATATTGACAAGGTGCTTAATCGTTTTGCCATGCAGAATTTCAAGAAGGGATTTCTGCCGATGTCACTTGGTGTGAGTCTTTCGAAGACTCAATGTCCCTCTTCTAAGGAGGAGAGAGACCGTATGGATCAGATCCCTTATGCATCCGCAATAGGGTCTATCATGTACGCCATGTTTTGTACTCGTCCAGATGTCTCGTATGCTTTGAGCATGACGAGCAGGTACCAGTCAGATCCAAGTGAATGTCACTGGATAGCTGTCAAGAATATTCTTAAGTACTTACGAAGGACGAAAGAATATTTCTTGATATTTGGAGGCGATGAGGAGCTAGCTGTAAAGGGTTACAGTGATGCAAGCTTCCAAACAGACAGGGATGACTATAGATCGCAATCAGGGTATGTATTTTGCCTGAATGGTGGCGCTGTGAGCTGGAAGAGTTCGAAGCAGGACACAGTCGCAGATTCTATAACAGAGGCCGAGTATATTGCCGCGTCTGAGGCGCAAAAGAGGCTGTTTGGATCCGAAAGTTCATTACAGAGCTTGGTGTGGTTCCTAGCATAGCAGACCCGATAGACCTCTATTGTGACAACAATGGGGCTATTGCGCAGGCTAAGGAACCTCGTTCACATCAGTGGACCAAACACATACTACGACGCTTCCATCTCATTCGAGAGATCATCGATAGAGGAGATGTGAGGATATGCAGAGTACACACTGATTCTAACATCACAAATCCTTTGACCAAGGCTTTGGCACAAAAGAAGCATGATGGTCATACCAGGTCACTGGGTATTAGATACTACAGTGATTGGCACTAGTGCTAGTGGGAGATTGTTAGTAGGAGCCCTAGAGCCAATTATGTGATGATTGACTAGGGGCATTTTGTATCATATTCTATCATTAATAAAGACATTTTGGTTATTATACTTACTTTGTATTCTGTGCTGAATAACTAAGTATAATAATATCCTTGTGTAGTAGATTCTTATCTACATTATATCGATTGGTTGAATCGATAGTGAGATAATGTAGAGAACACTACCCTAAATTATTCCTAGTCGAGCATTAATATTCAGGGACAATATTAATGCATGGAGACTAGCATGTAGGTCAACTGATGACTTGAGGTCACAAGTCATGGATATGTGATATCAAGTTGACACATGGGTATACATTGGAGAATGTGCACTGAATGACCCGCTATGAAAAAGTTTCATAGATTGTCATATGAGTGTCATAAACTTTCTCATGTGACTATTGGTATGAATAGTCCTTAGACCTGAAGTCACTACGGTTCCCTACATAAGGAGTTATGTACTTTGGTATCGTCAAACGTCACCCGTAACAGGGTGAACTATAAAGGCGATCACTGGGTATGTAATGAATTATGCGGAGGGATGTGAGTGATGTAGATGGGATCTATCCCTCCCATATGACGGGAGTGATATCTGTGAGCCCCTTGATCGAGTAGGACTACTGAAACGCATGGCCATGCTCAAATGAGTCAATATGAGATATTGAGCTCATTTGTTTGAGTGAGTCTACTCGGGGATCAAGAAACACAAGATTGATTGAGGATGACACGGTCTATGCCTCATTAGTCAATCTAGATATCAAGGATAGAAGGACAAGGTCATACACTATGATAGTCACGGAGGTTTAGTCGGATCTCGACTTTTTCTTGTTACTTGGGTAGCAATGATGCATTGCTAGATGCCGCTCATTACTTATGTGTCTAAAGTGTTTAGGCGCATTGCCAACGCCACGAGAACCTATTGGGTCACACACTAAGGACGCAATGCTTTGGGAATTCTGTTCGGTTGATAGGAGCCCGAGTTTGGGAACTCGGGAGTCCGATCCCGAGTTGGGAACTCGGGAAGACCTGAGCCCGAGTTAGGAACTCGGGAGGTCAGTTCAGGGGGGTCTCGAGTTGAAAACTCGAGAGGCCGAGTCGGAGCTCGGCGGGCCGAGGTGGAGCTCGGCGGGCCGAGTCGGAGCTATGAGGGCCGAGTCAGAGCTCGGCGGACCGAGTCAGAACTCGGCAGACTAGGTCGGCACTCGGCAGACTGGGTCAGAGCTCGGTAGACTGGGTCGGGAGCTCGCCACTCGGGAGACTCGGTCGGGAGACCGAGTCGGAAGCCCGAGAGGCCCGGTCGGAGTTGCATGAAGGAAAGAGAAAAGTCTCTCTTCATTTGATGAAAAGATTCTTTTCTTGCATGG
Source organism: Boesenbergia rotunda (assembly GCA_024364735.1). Taxonomy (NCBI): domain Eukaryota; kingdom Viridiplantae; phylum Streptophyta; class Magnoliopsida; order Zingiberales; family Zingiberaceae; genus Boesenbergia; species Boesenbergia rotunda. The sequence continues at coordinate 55,210 of JAGFNQ010006852.1, read as the reverse complement.
GAAATGATAAAGAGCCACATAAAAAGATGTGCTCTTTATTGGGAAGCCAAGAGACACAAACCTCTTCATATTCATGGGATGATTATAAAAGAGGGCCTTGTAACTTTGGATGAGGTCTTCTTCTTCTAGCCTTAGTTTTTCCCCTTCCCTTCCTCTCTCCTTCCTCTTCCCCACTCTTGGCCGAAACCTTACTGTAAGGTTCTTGGTGTTTTCGAGCTACCTCAAGTTGCTAGCACAACTAAGGTAGTTCTCCCGAAGTTGAGAGATTGTGTCCGTGTGGATACGAATAGAGGCACGGACGTTTGAACGTGCAAGAGATCCGGCGCATCTTGGACGAGCAGGATAACCGAAGGGCACGCTTCAAAGATATAAACAGTAGATAAATCTATTAGATAGATAGCTTTGTACGAGTTTTCTTTCGCATGGATTGCTCATGGATTCTTGTTTCCGCTGCGTTTTTATTGTTTTGTGCCGGGAGAACTCAACATTCCTTTTGTCAAGTAGCAAGCTAGATTTGTACGACTCCAAGCCTATTCATGCATGTTTGAAGTCCTAGACGGAAGCCTCTGATATCGTTTTAAAAAAATATCTGCCATAATTTTTTTTCATTTAAACTTGAAACTGATATATATATTAAACAAATTAAATATTAATTTTTAAAAATATATATATAACAAAATTGACAAAATAAGTTCAATGAAATGTGAACAATATAAAGGATCATTTGCGATGATCAGCATCATTCACAAAGCATAAAAAGCAAATTAATAAATAAAATACATATATAAAATGATAAAACTCAATCTAAACCCTAGAAAATGAAGATCGCACCAAACTAGCTATTATCATTTATCATGAAAATAATGAGTCTTTTTAGGCATAGAATAGAAGATTTTCATCACCTAAATAAGAGTAGTTATAAATGATAGTATGGTGATAATTTGGAAACAAAATGTATAACTATAAATACATCTAAATAAAAAACTAAATCTAATATCAATCAAGAAAGTAAAATAAAAGAGATATATAACTCTTAATTGTTCAAAAATAATAAAATCTTCTATTTCAATCAAACATAATATGGATGAATGCATCAGCATTTGAACTAATCAAACATAGTAGTACCAATCATATAAGCGTGATAGTGATATGTGCGATTTCTCTTCTCAAATCTCAATGAGCGAACAACATAGAGGGGAGTTGCAAAAGAAGAGGGCAACTCAAAAAAAAAAAATTTATTTTATATTGTAAGGATAAAAATTTTTCTAATTCATGAGAAAGTGTTACCAATAAAAGAAAAATGTAATGAGAGAATGCTAAGGTTGAGAGATATTGAGAAGGAATAGATTAGATCTCATGATGAGTGTAGATATGATATGTTTTTATCCTTGTTTTCCCGTTTATTCACTTGTTATTATTGATTCATATTTGCGTTATTTGTGGGATCGGTGAGATCGATTAAGAGGGAGTGAATATTGATTTGAAATTTTTTTCAGATTTAGGGAGGAGTATACGTAGCTGACAGAATAAACACAAGTTAAAAGTCAACGCTAACAATTTTGTTTTTACTTAGTTCGAAGTCTATAACAGCTCCTACTCCAAGGCCCACGGTCATTGACTTTGGATTTCAACTCAAATCCTAGGTTAGACAGGTGTCTACTGTTCCCTCTTTCAGGGTACACATCCTCACCTGCTCCACTCTAGAGAAGTTACCTATTGCTAACCGACACCTCCGGTTGGATATTTGCTCGGCCTCCGAAGATTCTGGATATCAAGATGTCCGTACCTCATCCTGTCTCTACTTCTGTCCGTTGTCGTCACTCTGCTAAGACTCTTGCCTAATCTTCCGAATCAGGTCTTCATGCCCGACTTCACTGACCAGGTCTTCGGTGTCCAACCCCTAGTCAGGTATTCATGCTCAATTCCTCGAATCAGATCTTTGTGCTCAACCTTGTAGGTCAAGACTTCGTGCTAAGAAAACTAGGACTTTTCTGCACATTTAGTGAAACACATTAGATCCAAATGAATACTTTGAACCCTTTGCCATTATCAAAATCAGATTCAATTTGGTGGTTCCGGCACCAACAATCTGTTCCTTTTGATTTATGGTAACCTAGTTCAAAAGTTTTGTTAAAATAGATATTTAAGCAAGTAGCAAAAACATTAAAGGAACACCATTCAACAATTTTTCAAGGTAAGAGAAAATTTTCAAAGTATTATTTCAAAGTTAGAAATATTTGCAATTTGAGTTAAAATTCAATTTCAAAATATTTTAAGAAAACTTGCAAAGCTCCCTCCTTGATAAATTAAGTTTTGAAAATGCATGAAGCTCCCACTTGATATATATTACTCTCCCCCCGAAGCTTTTGAAAGATGTACATTTTCAATAGGTTTTTGAAAATATGTAAAGTTGGTTCCAAAAAAAATTTGAAAGCAGACATTAAAAAAATCCCATTAAAGATAGATTTTGAAAGGCTATTTTGAAATAATTCAATGTAAATTTTGAAGAAAAAATTTTAACTTTTTCTTTCCCTCCCCCTTTGATTTTAAAATTTTGAAAAGCTTAAAAAGTCCTTTTGAAAAACTCTTTTGCTACTTAGAAAAAAATTTCCTTTTAACTTTTTCTTTCTCTCTCTCTTTGACTTATATCAAAACATTTAAGGGAAAAAGCTTTTTTCGAAAAAGGAATTCAGGTATTAGAGTCCATAATCATTTTTAAAAATGCAAATAAATTATACTGAGTAAGTTTTGAAAAGAATAATGCTAAGTAATATTTGAAAAAATAATTTTAAGTGAGGCAAGTCAATAATGTTGAGTAAATTTTGAAAAAATATTTTAAGTTAAACAACTAAATAATGCTAAACAACTATTTTAAGTGAAGTAGATAATTAATGCTAATTAAAATAGGAATAACTAAGCAAAAATTTGAGAATTAATTTGATTCACCCATTTGAGTCAAAGCATTATTTGAGTCTAAGCATGATTAAAAATAAACAAGCATATATTTTTGAACAAATTAGAAAAATAAGTTTGATTTTGAAAAGGAATAAGTTACATTTTGAAAAAGTTTCGAAACAATATTTTTGAAAAATTATTTTGGAAGCAAAACTCTTTAACATTTCCTTTCTCTTCCCCTAAGGTTTTAGAAAATATACATTTTCAAAGTTTTGAAAAACTTAGAAACACTTTCAAATGAAGTTAAAGAGAACATTTTTGGGGAAATAAAATTCCCAATCTGAAAAATAAGTTTAGGTATTAGAGTCTTGACTACCAATATATGTAAGAAAAAAATAAATTTTGAAGGTCATCTTTTGATCCTAACAAAAGAAAATTTCCAAAAAAACTTAAGTCCAAAAAATGATAATTAAAACAATTTTATAAGTAGAAATAATATCCTTTTTAAAACAAATTTAAAAAAAAAAATTAGGTGTAGATTTGAAGTTATTTCTAAACAATTGCATAGTATTTACTAAAGTGTTTTAAGAATTAAATTGAGTTTGAAAAATAGAAATTATATTTGAAATTTAAAAACTAAATTGAGTTTGAAATTTAAACCATGTTAAGTTTTGAAAAGATAAGTTAAACTTGAAAAATTAAGTTAAATTTGAAAAGTTAAGTTTGAAAATTGAAATTTGGAAAGTTCATGTTTGAAATTTAAAAAGTGAAAAAGTTTAACTTTAGAAAAAATAAATTGAGTTTGAAAAGAGTTCGAGGGAAAAAGTTGATTTTGAAGAATTAATTAAATATTTTAAATAAGAATTTTATTTGGGGTAATGTTTTAAATTAAGTTAATAAATTAAATATAAAATTAATTAGGTTTGCGGGTTGGTTAGGTTGGTTGGGTTGGGCTAGCTTTTTAGGTCCTTAACATCTTATCCATTTCTAAATGATAAAATAGGGAATCCTTGTCTGTTTTGTAAGATGTATTAATTTTATCTTGAAATTTAAAATGAAAACTAAAATTTGATTGAACCTTGAGTTAGATTCAAATTTAATAAGTAGTAACTTAAAAATAAATTTCAACAATCGACTTTCAGGTCTTGGCGAGGCACAGGGGACCTTCTTGAGTATCAAAGCAACGACCCTTTCCTAGTCAAAGTCTTTTAAAGAAATTATATTTTTAATTTACTCTTTGAGAAACCTTGGTCAAACTAGTCAAGGATGTGGCGAGATAGCTTCGGCTAGTTCCACCAGCTAAAAAGATCAAATAAGATACTCTTTACCCTACCTGACTCCTTAGACAGACTTTTTTAACGTACTATCAGCTCGCCCCACCCTAATACTAGGTTGTGCAAATTTCAATTAAGTCTAGTCCTTATCTAACCATTTTTAGTCCTAAGCATGACAATTTGTAGAAAATAAATAAATAAGCAATCAAATAATTTTTACAAGCATGCTAAGAATTTATCTAATAATATAAATGGTTTTTCTATTGACTTCCTTTGGACTAAAGTCTCGATATAGACTATCCAGGTAATGAATTTGTTCCTTGGGGATCCAATAGTGGTTTGATCCTACTTGATTTGTCAAAATCAGTTTGGGGATCTGTGCTTGGACTCAAGTGTTAGTACGGATCACAATTGAATAGTATGATCTATATCGCGAGTTAGTTATATACCCAAGTCTGAATTGGTCAAGAACAACCTTTTATTTTTCAAGAATCATGTCAAGATTCTTGGAACCCAAAGTGAATCGCTGTAAGGTTGCTCTAAGTTCCTTAACTTAGGTTTTCAGAGAGGAATTCTCTTCCTTAAGTTGTTGGACTTGAGTTGAGGTTCCACCCTGAATTGTCTCAGTCAAGGAACTCAAGTTAACCTCCTCCCTAAGGGCTTGGATCTCCTTTTGAAGGGACTTGACCTGATCGTTTGATTTAGCCAACTTGTGAGATAGGTAGGAGATAAGATTAGAAAGTTCATTTTCGGAATAACGACTTACAATGAGTTTCCCCTTTTCGGAGATGGAGATTGATCCATTGCTTCTTTCCGACTCGGTCTTAGGCTCGGTGTTGGATTCATTCTATGACTCGGTGTTGGATTCATTCTCAGACTTAGAGTTGGATTCCTTCTCGGCAACATGTGCTTGTACCGGTAGTGCCAGAAAGCCTAGTTGAGTTTGCTATTCTTCGTCTGACTCTTCCAATAACTGATACCATGTTGTTTTTAGGGCCTTCCTTTTCCTTTATTTCTTGGTAGCTTTTGTGTTTGGGTACTATGATTGAACCATCCTTTATTTCTTGGTAGCTTTTGTGTTTGGGTACTCTGATTGGACCATCCTCTTTTTCTTTAGTATTTTTCGAACCAGGTTGACTACTTTGGAAATGATCTCTTTGTCATCTTCTGAATTCGATTCATCTTCAAATTCAAATTCAGGTTCAAACTTGGGCTTCAACTTCTTGTTTGTAAGTTATCCTGCAAGTAGAGCAAGATCTTTCTCAGCTGGAGAAGTATTAGTCTGTTCATGAAGTTCAAAAATTTAACTTTTGAAAGATCCTTGAAAGTTTGTATGCATCTATCTATACAAATTATTTCTTGGGAATGCTTTCAAAGTGTACCTGATTATGTCACAATTTTCAACTTGCTGTCCAATCACATGTAGTCCATTGAGGATGTCTTGAATTTTGGTGTGAAGTTGACATGACGATTCTCCTTCCTGCATTTTGATAATATAGTTTATTAAAATACAAATCACGTTTATTTACCTTCGTTTTAGAGGTCCCTTCGTGTAGCTTGATCAGTTTCTCCCAAAGGTCTTTATCACTTATAAATGGTTAAACCGGTTCAGCTCCTCTTGGTTAGGGCACATTGTAGTATTTGGGTAGCTTTTGCATCAGCCTCAATCCTTTCGTTAGTATTGCATCCCAGAGTTTGCATCCTAATGGTTCTCCATTTAGATTGAGATGTAGTGTGAAACCCATTTGGATGATCACCCACATTTGAACTTGGGTCTTTAGGTGAATCTCTATCCAACTTTTCTAGTAGCTGAAGTCCTAGCTAGAGAAAAGGGGCAAGCGAATGGTACTATAACCTTCTTGTTGGTCCATCGAGAAAGAGGAAGAAATCTCGCAAAACACAAACAATGAAAATGAGTACCAAGACTTGGTCTTGGATTAGTAGTATGGAAAAAAAAGCTCTAAAGGTGTTGCATCAAATTTGAGAAAAAATAATATAAAAATAAAAAAATGATAATGACAAAATTTTCAAAAATAATAGTTATATCAATTCTAACTTATATTGAAAATATGAGAATTCAAAATTGAATAAGGCGAGAATTGCACAAATACTTTTTATTTGAACGAAAAAGGGAAAAATTCGAAAACTAAAGAAATGCTCGAATGGTGGTTTCACCAATTCAAAGCAGCCCTGCTCTGATACCAATTGTGGGATCAGTGAGATTGATAGAGGGGGGTGAATATCGATTCGAATATTTCTTCGGATTTAGGAAGGAGTATACGCAACAGAAAGAATAAACACAAGTCAAAAATTAATGCTAACAAGTTTATTTTTACTTGATTCGAAGTTTGTAACGACTCCTACTCCAAGGCCCACAGCCCTTGACCATTTACATTGGGAAATTCTATAAGTTCATAAAAATATTATAGATACACAATTCTAAGTACAAAAGAAATAAAGTAAATACCAACAACATTGACTGAAATAAAAAGGAGAGTGCGTCATTGTCGGAGTAGCATGTCGGTGCTTTAGAGCAGCACACTTGAGCACAAACGATGTGAAAAACTTATGTGTAGAAGCGGTGGTTGTTATATATAGGCATACGGGCACCCAAGTGCCTATAGGGGCACCCCCAACGCAGCGATCCAGCCACGTCCCCATCCACTCTTCTGGTCAAAATTTTATCCTTCTCGGGCGCTTGAGAGCATCTAGGGCACCTGTGTTGCTGTCGTCGCCGATCCAACTAGCGTGTGTCAACTCAGCCTCGTCTAAGCCGAGTCATCCTCACAAGGGCACCCGAGACCTCCCGGGTGTCTAAGACCTCTCAGGCGCTTGCGTTCTCGAGCACCCGAGTCCTCTCGGACGCCTAGGATGTGTTAGTAATATGAGAGAAGTGTCCTAAGGCAATCGCCTTATGATTGTAATCATTTACTTTAATAAATGAATATTCACTATTTGAGTATACATGTTCGTCTATTTGATTGAGATCTTAAACTCATTTACTGAATGTCCGCAATACAATTCACAGCATGAGAGAATTTGTGATGAATTCACAACTAGTGATTATCTCTACATGTGCAATTGTGAAGTATTGAAATTGTCCCTAATCGATGAATTGATAAATACGGACACTATCAATTCTGTTGAGACTAGCATGGGTTATTCTCTAATCAGCTGATTCTCACTGACTGGTGACATTGGGATGTCCGGAGATAAACATGAATGCTAGTTAAGAGAACTAGTTCATTAGAGTGACTAGCTGTAAAACTTCATATGGTAATTTACATATAGATATGTCAATAAAGTTCTTACTACAGCTTAAGTGCGATGTTCCTTTGACTTGCAGTGTTCAAGTCATCTTGGTCATGAAGACTTATACTTTGACATCTTAAGCAAGCATCTCCAAGGAGGTGTGGACCCAGGATGATTGGGTATAAGCCGAAGTGCCCGAAGATGTTTGAACAACCTACAAAAGATTCATCACTCCTTGCGAGGAGATGTATACCCAAGGCCTATTATCGGATTATTACTCGATGCCTCTGGCTAGAGCATCACATGATCTGAGTATGAATATCTCAGATACATGAGAGTAATTAGAATCCGTTGGATGAGAAAGACATTACTTGGGCTAGGTGTGACGTAGTCAGCCTAGTGGGGACTGACACAAATAGACCGTGTCCTGAACCAAGTGGGTATAAGATGGTGAAGGGAATGAGGCACGATTCATTAAAGCTGCTGAAGGGTTTCAGAATTAATTCTAAGGTCAACTGTTGATCTTTCGATTAATTGGGGATCATGATGTACTACTAGGTGCCACTCATGATTGTTCTATAATTGGTTGATTATAGACGGCCAACATAAATCGAAAGCCTATTTAGTCACACGCACTACGAGTGATCCGAGGGATTTAAAACGAGTTGAAAATTGGATTTTCTGATCAAGAGAGATAAGTCGAATCTGAATTTTTCAGAGACGCATCGGAAGCATAAAATGGCTAAGTCTTTTGAGGACTTATTGGACGAATTAAATGAGTTTAATTCGTACGGTTTTGGCTTGGGTTTGGCCGGCCAAAGAGGGTCCCCACCCTCTTTGTTTGGCCGACCACAATAAGAGGGAAGAATCAAATTGTTTGGTTCAAATTTATAAAATAAACCGCGCGTGGTTTGTCTTATAAAATTATGGATAAAGAAATTTGTATAAAGAAATTTATATAAAGAGATTTATTTTTCATGGAAATTAAAATAAACCTTGGATTGGTTTATTTTATTTTATAAAATCAATAAATGGATTGATTTACCATGATAAAGAAATTTATATAAAGAAATTTATATAAAGAAATTTCTTTCCATAATAAAAGGGGAGACATGGTTGTTTTTTAAGTTATAATAAAAACTTGGCATAACGGAATAATTCATAGAAAAATTTATAAGATAAATTTCTTATGAAAAATTTATTCCATTAAGAGGAGACTTGGCGATTAAGAGGCTACTATATAAAGGTACCAAGGCAAGGCTTGGAAATGAATCCAAGAGATCAAGGATTCTTGCCTAGCCTCTCTCCCTCTCCTTCTCTACCTCTCCCTCCTCTAGTGGCGCCGACCCTAGAGGCCCTCCTTTTGGTTGCCGTGAGCTTCCACCACCAAGAAAAGGCCGAAGAAGAAGAAGAAGCGGGGGCGACTCCTTCCTTCCTCCCGGAATCTTGATTTCGTTCTTCGTTTGGTGGTTAGTCATTTCATCTCTCTCTTGGTATTCTTGTCGTGCCTTTGGAGAATCTAGTAGTTCTTGTCGGCACGAAACTCGTGGCTTTGCGAAGTCATCCCGAAGAAAACTCGGCGTGGACGCGAATAGAGGCGGAGCTTCCAAGGGACGCTACGGTTGGATCTCGTCCCTTTCTACGAGTTACGCGAGGTATTAAGTAAATTAGTTTACTTTCTGCAAAATTTTAAATGTATGATCATGTCTCCACAACATAAGGTTGCTTGCTAGATACGTGGTTAAAATAATTTGAGAAATTATTTATGCTAAACCTTCCGCTGCACGTAATTAAATTTTAAAATTACGAACCCGAATCCATGTCAACATGCACCCGGTCCCAACAGTGGTATCAGAGCCAGTTAGTGTTCGACATAATCATATAATTATTTTGCAGAAAAATTTGTCATGATCTTAATTTTAGAAAATTTTTTAATTATGGAAACTTTCCAATTATGATAAATTTTAGATTTAGGAATTTCAAAGTTTGGAAATCCTCATGAAATTTCGCAAACTTTTGAAATATCCTAGTTTCTGAAATTTTATGATAATTGTGAAAACTTTCCATTTTTGGAAACTTTCTAATTTTGGAAATTTTCTATTTTGAAAATTTTTCAATTTTGGAAATATGTAAGTTTTCTTTGTACCAGAAACTTACAATTATTCTAAAAACCTATTATGAAATCTCACAATTTTGGGCACTTTATTTCAAGAAAGTCTAGACAAATTTATGGATTATTAATTGACAATTAAATTCGAATTGGTTTTAAATTATTAACAAAATTCTTTATTTTGGATTGAGCCTCGGGGAGCCGTCCAATTTAAAGTTAGTTGTTGTAATTTAATTTCCTATTTTGAATAAAATTGTCATGTTTAATTTGGTTACGCCTCGGGGAGCGGACCAAATTAGATTTACAACAAATTCTTTTTTTTGGGTATCTGAGCCTCGGGGAGCCACCCAAAGAAAATAATTTGTTGAAATTAATAAATTCATAAATAAAATATGTAAATCAAATCTTGGAAATTTTGAGGTGATTCTCAAACGATAATTTCCTTATTTGATTTAAGAGGTGAAGCTCTTACATATTGTTGTCTCCAAAATTAATTAGGAAAATGGTTTCCTATAGAGTTTTCTTAAATAAGATTTTCATGAAAATAATATGTGGTTGAATTAAGGGAATCTGTCTCTTAATTTAATAAGATTTGATTTAGAGAAATCAAAGTCATAAACATATTATTTCCGAAATTGATTATGACAATTTAGGAAATTGTTTCCCAAAACAATTCCTTAAATAAAATATGAAATTAGAATTAGGAAATCCGGTTCCTAATTCAATTAATGAGACTTGATAAATTAAGTCACATACATACTTTATTAAGGAAATCGTTAGTACATGACATAATTATATGTCATGAATGTGCTTAGAAAAGAAAGGATGAGACCCAAAACCCCTTACAAAATATTAAGGCCAACACCTTCCATTAATATGGTTAGAACCGGAGTTTTGTTTCTCGTTTGGGTTGATGGACACATCCATGCCCGGCTTGAACCTCAACATGTTCAAACCATGGAATTAGTTTATGATTAATATAGTTGGAGTCAGAGGTCAATCCTTAGTTTTGGTTGTTGGACACATCCAAGCCTGACTAAACGGTTGAATGAGCTCCAACCATATTAAAACTATTTCCCGATTAATGGGTCAGCCTTAAGCTTGGAGCATCGATTTGTTGTGCCACAGCCAAGGTCGATGTAAAGAGAGGTGCAGTTGGGTGCTATGTATAATGTTGCATACTTGTTAATGAATTAAGAACCCAATGATTTATGCAAACATTCAATTAGTTGATAGCATAAAGTGATAGTTACATATATGTGATGTGTAATTGGTATAATTACCTACCTTCATAGCTAAGAATAACTTGTTGGCCACAACCATGGTTGTTCTTATCTATGGTTGAATATCAACCTATTTGGAGATGTTCTTACGATCTCCCGAATTGATAAAAAGGGTTATTCAATTCGAAAAATAAATAGGAATTAATTAATGTATGTTGATGCATTCTTTATCATTCTTCTCACATAAGCTCAATTTGTATTTCTAGGATAATCACTCGATCATGTCTTCTCTAAATTTGCGTTCCATTTTGGACACCAATAAACTGACTGGGCCAAACTTCATGGACTGGCTTCGAAACCTGAGGATAGTCCTCAAGGTAGAGAAGCTTGCTTATGTCCTTGAAGATCAACTTCCCAACCGTCCTTCAGAAAATGCAACTCCAGACCAGTTAGTGGCCTATCAGAAACATGTGACCGATTCTGAACTTGCGAGTTGCATCATGCTAGCCGCTATGGTACCTGAGCTGCAAAAGCAGCATGAGCATATGAATGCTTATACCATCATCTTCCATCTTTATGAGTTATTTGATGAGCAGGCGAGATCCGAAAGGTTCGAGGTCTCCAGACTCCTCTTCACCTCTAAGATGCAGGAAGACACTTCTGTCTCACAGTTTGTGTTGAAGATGTTGGGGTACATTGAGCGACTGGTCACACTAAGGTTTGCAATGGATCATGAACTAAGTATTGACTTAATTCTGCATTGTTTACCCAAATGTTATTCACAATTTGTGATGAACTATCGGATGAACAAGCTAGAGACTACCATTCCTGAGTTGCTCAACCTGCTGAAGACTGTAGAGCCTTCTGTGAAGCAGGATCAAAAGACGGTACTGTTAGTTGCTTCCTCGAAGAAAGGTTCTAAGAGGAAGGCCAAAGAACAGAATAAGGGAAAGAAGAAAAAGGCTAAAAAGACACCAAAAGGCAATTGCCATCACTGTAGCAAGGAGGGTCACTGGCGAAGAAACTGCAAGGTTTATCTTGAGTCCTTGAAGAAGAAGGCATCCGATGCCCCATCCTCTTCAAGTATCTTCGTTATTGAATGTCACTCTATTTCCTCAACCACCTGGGTACTTGATACTGGGTGTAGCTCACATATATGTAAAGACATACAGGGGCTAAGGAATAGAAGAAGACTCGTCAAGGGAGAAGCGAATCTGCGAGTTGGAAATGGAGCAAAGATTGCTGCTGTTGCCATCGGAACATATTTGCTAAAGCTCCCTACTGGACTTGTCTTAGAGTTGGATAATTGTTATTTTGTTCCTTCATTAATAAAGAACATTGTATCTATTTCATGCTTAAATGAAAAGGGTTATCATTTAACTTTTAGTAACAATTGTTGTTACATAACTTTAAATGGTGTTCTTTATGGGACCGGAACTTTGTGCAATGGTATCTACACGTTAGATTTATCCGGTGACGTTTTCAATATCGAAGTTAGCAACAAACGTACTCGAATAGATAATCGAATAGACTCCTATACGTGGCATTGTCGTCTTGGTCATGTAAGTAAGAAACGCATGACCAAATTACACCAATGTGAAATTCTGGAATCATTTGAACCCAGTTCATTTGATATATGCGAATCATGCTTAAATGGCAAGATGGCCAAATTACCCTTTTCCGGAAAAGGTAATCCAGTGGGTGAATTGCTTGGTCTAATACATACTGATGTATGCGAACCAATGCCAACTCTTGCACAAGGAGGCTATAGCTACTTCATTACCTTTATCGATGATCACTCACGATTCGGGTATGTGTTCTTGATGAAACACAAATCTGAAGCTTTTGAGAAATTCAAAGAGTTCAGAAATGAAGTAGAGAAACAGCTTGGCAAAAGTATTAAGATACTTCGATCCGATCGGGGTGGTGAATACTTGAGTCAAGAGTTTCAAGATTATCTTAGGGACAATGGGATATTATCTCAATGGACTCCGCCGTATACACCACAGCATAATGGTGTAACAGAACCTTGATGGACATGGTTAGATCCATGATGAATCATGCAACTCTTCCAAAATCCTTTTGGGGCTATGCACTTAAAATAGCTGTTTACTTGCTAAACAGAGTCCCGACCAATGTAGTCTCTACTACTCCATATGAGACGTGGAATAGTAAGAAACCCCACTTAACTCACCTTAAGATATGGGGTTGTCCTGCTTATGTGAAGCGGACTGTATCAGACAAATGGATGCTAAGTCTGATAAATATCTATTTATTGGATACCCTAAGGAAACAAAGGGTTACCAATTCTATCATCCCTTGGAATAAAAGGTGTTTGTTTCAAAGCATGCTGTATTTCTGGAAAAAAAATTTCTTTTACAAGAAAATAGTGGGAGTGGCATTGAACTTGATGAAGTTCAAGAAACTCCAATAGACATTACAGAGACACCTAGTCTAGACCCACAACCAATAACTCATAATGATGAGCTATCAGTTGAACCTAAAAACAACTCCACCTCTTCGTAGGTCTGATAGGACACGTAATATTCCAGAGAGATACGGATTTCTCATAAGTGAATGGAACGACGTGTTACTCATAAGCGATGATGAACCTATCAGTNAATCCCATAGCCAAAACCCATCGAAAAACAGCCTTACCTTATTAAACAGCCTGTATCAGTCGACTGATGACGTCATCAGTCGACTGATACGGCTGAAATCTGTTTTACAGATTTCGGCCCTTGCTTTTTAAGCCCACCATTCCTTCAATTTCGAGCCAAATAAGATCATGACACATTTCTATACTCTATACCAATTTTCTAAACAGTTTAGCCAATCAAAATGAATCCATAAACTTAAAATTAGGACTTTTACGCAAGAAAACAAACTACAAAAGTTGTTTGAACTTTAACACTAAGGTTTGTGCCAAACTTTACTTCTAACCATTCAAACTCATCATGCAAAGTTCTATAACTTTGCTAAAGCATTATGAAATATGAATGCAACTTTTCTAAACATATTTAAGCAATAAAAACTTAGTTCAAAGAGAATTTGATACTATCTTGGCACATGCGTCTATTTTCTAACAATGTATCAATATCTCCATCTATTCACATTTCTACTCATTCAATGCAAGCATAAGATTATATAAGCTAATTGAAATGACATGGAAACTTTACTCTAAGCAATTGAGCATGTAAAACTATCCACAACTTAAATGTTTACTAACTCCATAAACAAGAACTTAAAATCTGAATAAACTATAACATTGTAGTTTGAATAGTTAAATTGTCTTGTCTCGAAGATCTCTCCATAATCAGCCACCACACACACACTCTACTCAGCACCGCCTCGTCGTCTTCCTTCAGAATTGCTTGCCTTTACCTTTATCTGCAATAAGAGGAAATGCATCTATAAGCAAAAAGCTTAGTAAGTACTATCTAGCTCACAAAAACTCGAAATATGCAAACATGCTTCTAGAACGATATGAAAATCATATGAGATACTGATATGCTTGAAAGAAAACTAAACTAAACATGTATAACTCAAAACATGCATACTCAAGCAATAAATAATCTCAATCTACTTTTCTTGGCTCAACTTGAAACTTTAGCTATTCTTTATCTTTTGAAAACTTTTTGTATTTTCGAAAACTTTGCTAAAGCATATACTTGAAAATACTAATCACTTGGATCCACTGAAGACGTAAGTACCATCTGAATGCGCGTTCCCTAAAAGGTTGGGGTAGCGAGCCACCAATCCTAATAGAGCAGACCTTGGTCTACCAGGGCCAAGACCTTGGAATTGGACACCTGGATTTCTTTAACGACGCCCTTGGACGCCGGGTACTGGCCTTATAAAATAAAATAGCTTTTCTTTCTTTTCTTTCTTATCTGTAAATGCCTTGGCATTTTCTGGAGCACCTTGCGTGCTAAAATCCCTAAGTCTTGACTTTTGGGGATTTTCTTAAGGCCTTGGCCTTTTCTTTTCTTATCTTTATCTTCTTTTCTTTCTCATAACTTTCTTGGCCCTAAACTCACATAGGGTGCTTATCAAACATATACAAGCATATAAGAAACTAAGATCACATGCAAAAGCTAAAGCAAAAAGGAAAAATTCTCTTTTAAAAACTTTTAAAGGAAATTCTCGCGGTAAAACCGCCTCTTACTGCAGGTGAGCAGTACTTACATTGATATCTTGGACTTACAACCAAGATTGAGGTCTAGAGCTCGGGAGAAACTTAAGATCTCGAAGAATTCTCACGTCTACGCGTTCCTCTCGTCGCGGGGATCCCGAATATAGGATTATTTCTTGGAGAAGGGTCTCGGCCGGCCCTCTTGACCTTGGTTTGCGTGCGCACAAGAGAGGAGAGGGAGAGGGGTCGGCGCAAGGGGTGTTGGCCGAAGGGTTTGAGAGAAATCCCAACTTCTCTCTTTAAGTTTTCTATTTATACACTTGGGATCGGATTTACTTAACCGCAGCTTAATTATAGGTCTTACCCTCTTCTGTTGTGCTGATACCCCTAGCCCAGCCGGTTGGGCGCTTGTGCTGTTCGGTGGAGGTCGCGGGTTCAATCCACCGGCTGCACTAAATCTGTTTTTCCATTTTTGGCAATTTTTCCCTTTTTCCTTTTCTTTTTCTTTTTCCAAAAATACCAAACGGACTCGGAAAATTCCATAAAAATACTCTAAAAATTCCTAAAAATATCTAGAATATTTCTAAACCATTTCTAAATAATTCTAAGGACTTTAAGAACTAAAAATGGAAATTTTGGGGCGTTACATTGACTTTCATCACAATTTGACATAATAGATATAAGAGAAGTTGAGTATATCTTAGAAGTGCAGATCATTCATGATCGATCAAAAAGATTTTTGGATTTGTCCCAAGAAGTTTATATCACTAAGATTCTACAACAGTTCAATATGTCAGATTACAACATTAAACATGTTAGTAGGAGCCCTAGAGCCAATTATGTGATGATTGACTAGAGGCATTTTGTATCATATTCTATCATCAATAAAGGCATGTTTGGTTATTATACTTACTTTGTATTCTGTGCTGAATGACTAAGTATAATAATGTCCTTGTGTAGTAGGTTCTTATCTACATTATATCGATTGGTTGAATCAATAGTGAGATAATGTAGAAAACACTACATTAAATCATTCCTAGTCAAGTATCAATTATTCAGGGACAATATTGATACATGGAGACTAGCATGTAGGTCAACTGATGACTTGAGCTCACAAGTCATGGATATGTGATATCAAGTTGACACATGGGTATACATTGGAGAATGTGTACTGAATGACCCGCCATGAGAAAGTTTCATAGATTGTCATATGAGTGTCATAGACTTTCTCATGTGACTATTGGTATGAATAGTCCTTGGACCTGAAGTCACTACAGTTCCCTACATAAGGAGTTATGTACTTTGGTATCGTCAAACATCACCCGTAACAGGGTGGACTATAAAGGCGATCACTGGGTATGTAATGAATTATGCGAAGGGATGTGAGTGATGTAGATAGGATCTATCCCTCCCATATGACGGGAGTGATATCTGTGGGCCCCTTGATCGAGTAGGACTACTAAAACGCATGGTCATGCTCAAATGAGTCAATATGAGATATTGAGCTCATTTATTTGAGTGAGTCTACTCGGGGATCAAAAAACACAAGATTGATTGAGGATGACACGGTCTATGCCTCATTGGTCAATCTAGATATCAAGGATAGAAGGACAAGGTCAAACACTATCATAGTCACGGAGGTTTAGTCGGATCTCGACTTTTCTTGTTACTTGGGTAGCAATGATGCATTGCTAGATGCCGCTCATTGCTTATGTGTCTAAAGTGTTTAGGCGCATTGCCAACGTCACGAGAACCTATTGGGTCACACACAAAGGACACAATGCTTCGGAAAATCTGTTCGGCAGATCTGAGCCCGAGTTGGGAACTCGGGACACCTGAGCCCGAGTTACGAACTCGGGAGGTCAGTTCGGGGGGGGTCTCGAGTTGGGAACTCAAGAGGCCGAGTCGGAGCTCGGCGGGCCGAGTCGGAGCTCGGCGGGCCGAGTTAGATCTCGGCGGGCCGAGTCGGAACTTGGCAGACTAGGTCGACATTCGGCAGACTGGGTCGGAGCTCGACAGACTAGGTCGGGAGCTCGCCACTCGGGAGACCTAGTCGGGAGACCGAGTCGGAAACCCGAGAGGCCCGGTCGGAGTTGCATGAAGGAAAGAGAAAAGTCTCTCTTCATTGGATGAAAAGATTCTTTTCTTGCATGGGAAATGATAAAGAGCCACATAAAAGGATGTGCTCTTTATTGGGAAGTCAAAGAGACACAAACCTCTTCATATTCATGGGATGATTATAAAAGAGGGCCTGGTGACTTTGGATGAGGTCTTCTTCTTGCCTTAGCTCTTCCCTTCCCTTCCTCTCTCCTTCCTCTCCCCCACTCTTGGCCGAAACCTTACTGTAAGGTTCTTGGTGTTTTTGAGCTACCTCAAGTTGCTAGCACAACTAAGGTAGTTCTCCCGAAGTTGAGAGATTGTGTCCGTGTGGATACGAATAGAGGAACGGACGTTTGAACGTGCAAGAGATCCAGTGCATCTTGGACGAGCGGGATAACCGAAGGGCACGCTTCAATGGTATAAACAGTAGATAAATCTATTAGATAGATAGCTTTGTACGAGTTTTCTTTCGCATGGATCGCTCGTGGGTTCTTATTTCCGCTGCGTTTTTATTGTTTTGTGCCAGGAGAACCCAACAGTGGTATCAGAGCCACTTGCGAAAGAACGTACAAAGTTTTTATGCTTTTAAATGTGATATAGAAGTAGGACATGCTTTTCTTTATGAGCTGCATACACTGTGTGACATAGTAGTCGAGCTCCCGACCTCCGACTCGGGAAGACTGACCTCAGAGGTCATACCGAGCAGAAAGCTTCCCGAGGTCACTCGGGAAGACAGACGCTCGGGTCGTCCCGAGTGAGGAAACCCCGAGAGTGTCTCGGGAAAGTGGAGCCGAGTGATCATACCGACGCTATATAGGTCTCGGGACCGCCGTGAGTTCTGCTCAAGCGGCTAATTTTGTTTTGCACTCATAATAAAATAAATGTCCTAAATTCAATTGTGTATGATGACATGGTGAATGGTTATGGCCTTAACCCCAATGTGATTGGATGTATGTGTGGTGTGCATGTTGTAATTCATAATACGGCCTGCGTGTCGTACCTTGTCTCTATTCTTCCTAATTGTAAAATTAGATTTAGACTCGAACGTAACTCGAGTTTTTCCTACATTGTAATGTACAAAAGAGGAATGGAGTGTCCATTGAAGAATGAAGATACAAGGAGGATGCCAACCACACATGATGACCGGAGGATGCTCTTGGAGAAGAAGTTATCCCTAGGTTGACCATCGATCTTCTCATTGGCTTGAGAAAATCGTAGTAGGTCATAACCATGTCACATTTTTCTTGCTTATATGTTGATATTTGCTATATGCATGTATGTGATGCATGATTAGATAAAATGTTTATCTTAATTAAGTCAACTCTATATGTCTACCAAAGTTTGGTACTTATAAACTACCTCGATCATTTGTTGTTGGGTTCTGCCAAAGCGAAGCAACACATTTTATCTTGGTAGAGTGCGAGAGGACAATTGTGATGTCCCGCTATCAAACTTTGGGTGAGACTTAACTAAGTCACCTCAATTGGATTGAGACACTTAGAGGCATATCCCAAAAGTTGGGAAAGATGGGCAAGAGGAAAATTATAATAAGTCTTGGGCGATTAGCCAAAGCTAACTCAAGATGATGTATAATGTGAATCTTAACCCTTTTTCAAGAGTTGCATACGATGTAATTGGTAAAATGTTACCTACTGAGTTGTACCAAGTCTTGGGCGATTAGCCAAAGCTAACTCAAGATGTAGTACAATTTGGATCTTGTCCCACATAAATGTAGTCGCTAATTGGGTTGGAGCTAGTAGTGTGGACAAGATGAGTTTGCCTACATCCATGACTAGCCCCTACAAAAGCTCTACAATTTAGTGGGAGCATCATTTAATTAAAGGCCTAATTAAATGATCTAGATATGATACTTATCTCTGCATGTTGTATTGTTGTAGATCACCATGTCGTCTAATACGTCGAATACTCCCTCTCTGCGATCTGTCTTTGAGAAGGACAAGCTCAATGGAGCTAATTTCCTAGACTGGTACAGGAACTTGAGGATAGTCCTCAAACAAGAACGTAAACTGTACGTTCTAGAGCAACCCCTTCCAGAAGCACCCGTTGCTACCACCACCCGTGCTGAAAAGGATGCTTACAAGAAGCATCAGGATGATGCATTGGATGTATCATGTCTTATGCTTGCCACCATGAACTCTGAGCTCCAGAAGCAACACGTGAACATGAATGCACATGATATGGTTAAGCATCTGAAACAACTATATCAAGGGCAAGCTAGGCACGAGCGGTTCGAGGTGTCCAAAGCCCTATTTGCATGCAAGATGCAAGAGGGAACTCCTGTAGGGACTCACATACTCAAGATGATTGGGTATGTGGAGAACCTTGAAAGATTAGGATTCCCACTGGGCCAAGAATTGGCAACAGACCTTCTCCTGCAATCGTTGCCGGAGGGTTATAATCAATTTGTCATGAACTACAACATGAATGAAATTGATAAACCTTTGCCTGAGATGCTCAGCATGTTGAGAACTGCTGAGCCCAACCTCAAGAAGACCAAGACCAGTAATGTACTGATGGTTAACAAAGGCAAAGGCAAATGGAAGCCTAAAGGCAAGGGTAAGACCCAAGCCAAAGGCAAGGCCAATTCCACTGTATCCAAGGCCAAAAGCAAAGTGCCTAAGGAAGGGACCTGCTTCCATTGTGGTGAGACCGGACATTGGAAGAGGAACTGCAAACATTACCTAAAGGAAGCAAAGAAGAAAAGAAGTGAGACTTCTGCCTCAGGTATTTTTGTTATAGAAGTCAATCTATCTATCTCTTCTTCTTGGGTATTAAATACCGGATGTGCTTCTCACATTTGTACTAATGTGCAGGGCCTTCAAAGAGCTAGATTATTGACCAAGGGCGAAGTGGACCTACGAGTAGGCAACGGAGCAAGAGTTGTTGCTATTGCTGTAGGGACATATTCTTTGTCTTTGCCCACTGGGCTTATCCTAGAACTAGAAGAGTACTTTTATGTACCCGCATTAACTAAGAACATTATTTCAGTATCTTGTTTGGACAAGAAAGGATTTTCATTTGCCATAAAGGACAAATGTTGTTCTATCATGTTGAATGATATGTTCTATTGTAATGCACCATTGATGAATGGACTCTATGTTCTGGATCTAGAAAACCCAATCTATAACATAAATACCAAACGGTTCAAACTAAATGATTTGAACCAAACATTTCTCTGGCATTGTCGCTTAGGACATATAAATGAGAGTCGCATATCCCAGCTCCATAAGGATGGATTGCTGGACTCATTTGATTTTGAATCATATGAGACATGTGAATCTTGTCTTCTAGGCAAGATGACCAAGACTCCATTTAGTGGTCACGGCGAAAGAGCAACAGAATTGTTAGGACTCATACATACTGATGTATGTGAGCCTTTCAATGTCATAGCTAGAGGAGGCTATCAGTACTTCATCACTTTCACTGATGATATCAGTAGATATGACTATGTGTATCTTATAAGACACAAGTCAGAATCCTTTGAAAAGTTCAAAGAATTCAAACGTGAAGTACAAAACCAACTTGGCAAGAGTATTAAGATACTTCGATCAGATCGAGATGGTGAATACCTTAGCCAAGAGTTTCGTAACCATCTAGAAGAGTGTGGGATCATATCCCAACTCACTCCACCTGGAACACCACAGTGGAATGGTGTGTCCGAGCGGAGAAATCGTACTCTATTAGATATGGTACGATCGATGATGAGTCAGACAGATCTTCCTACTTCCTTCTGGGGATTCGCTCTAGAGACAGCTCTTTTCACACTTAACCGAGCTCCATCAAAGGCCGTCGAAAAGACACCATATACGATATAGACTGGGAAGAGTCCCACGATGTCTTTTCTGAGGATTTAGGGTTGTGAGGCTTACGTTCGACGTCAAGTCTCAGATAAACTAAGACCCAAATCTGATAAGTGTTATTTTGTAGGGTATCCCAAAGAAACAAAGGGATATTGCTTTTACAATCCCACACTTGGTAAAGTGTTTGTCGCCAGAAATGGCGTCTTTCTAGAAAAGGAGTTTGTTTCTAGAAGAGTTAGTGGGAGTAAAGTCCATCTTGAAGAAGTTCAAGATACAAATAGCACTGAAGCCCTGATGGACACTGAACATGCACCACAAGATGTTGTAGATCATAAGGTTGTTACACAAGAAGTTGTGGAACAACAAACTGTTCAAGTACACCAACCTCCTCGCAGATCTGATAGGATACGTCGTCAGCCTAAGAGATACTCTTTTCTCTTGTCTGACTATGATGACGTAACACTCATTGAGTTGAATGAGCCTACCTCCTATCAAGAAGCTGTGATGAGCCTAGATTCTAAGAAATGGCTAGAGGCCATGAGGTCCGAAATGGAATCCATGTACATTAACCAAGTATGGACTTTGGTTGATCCACCTGAGGGAATTAAACCCATTGGGTGTAAGTGGGTCTTTAGGAGAAAGACTGACATGGATGGACTCATGCATACCTATAAAGGGCGATTGGTAGCTAAAGGTTTCAAGCAAATTCATGGTATTGACTATGATGAAACTTTTTCACCAGTTACGATGCTTAAGTCTATTCGGATCATGCTTGCTATTGCAACCTACCATGATTACGAGATCTGGCAGATGGATGTCAAAACCGCATTCCTAAATGGGAATCTACTCGAGGATGTGTACATGACACAACCTGAGGGTTTTGTAGATCCAGAGCATGCTAGAAAGGTATGTAAGTTGCAAAGGTCCATTTATGGGCTAAAGCAAGCATCTCAAAGTTGGAATCTTCGATTCGATGATGCAATCAAAGCGTTTGGTTTCATCAAGAATGAAGATAAACCCTGTGTCTACAAAAGGGTTAGTGGGAGCACAGTTATCTTCTTGATCTTGTATGTAGATGACATACTCCTCATTGGGAATGATATCCCTTCACTACAATATGTAAAGACTTGGCTCGGGAATTGTTTCTCAATGAAAGACTTAGGTGAAGCAGCCTATATCTTAGGCATCAAGATCTATAGAGATAGATCTAAGAGATTGCTTGGCTTAAGTCAGAGTACATATGTTGACAAGGTGCTTAATTGTTTTGCCATGCAGAACTCCAAGAAGGGATTTTTGCCAATGTCATATGGTGTGAGTCTTTCGAATAGTCAATGTCCCTCTTCTAAGGAGGAGAGAGACCATATGGATCAGATCCCTTATGCATCCGCTATAGGGTCTATCATGTACGCCATGCTATGTACTCGTCCAGATGTCTCGTATGCTTTGAGCGTGACGAGTAGGTACCAGTCAGATCCAGGTGAAAGTCACTGGATAGCTGTCAAGAATATTCTTAAGTACTTACGAAGGACTAAAGAATATTTCTTGATATTTGGAGGCGATGAGGAGCTAGCTGTAAAGGGTTACAGTGATGCAAGCTTCCAAACAGACAAGGATGACTTTAGATCGCAGTCAGGATATGTATTTTGCCTGAATGGTGGCGCTGTGAGCTGGAAGAGTTTGAAGCAGGACACAGTCGCAGATTCTACAACAGAGGCCGAGTATATTGCCGCATCTGAGGCGGCAAAAGAGGCTATTTGCATCCATAAGTTCATTACAGAGCTTAGTGTGGTTCATAGCATAGCAGACCCGATAGACCTCTATTGTGACAACAATGGGGCTATTGTGCAGGCTAAGGAACCTCGTTCACATCAGCGGACCAAACACATACTACGACTCTTCTATCTCATTCGAGAGATCATCGATAAAGGAGATGTGAGGATATGCAGAGTACACAATGATTCTAACATCGCAGATCCTTTGACCAAGGCTTTGGCACAAAAGAAGCATGATGGTCATACCAGGTCATTGGGTATTAGATACTACGGTGATTGACACTAGTGCTAGTGGGAGATTGTTAGTAGGAGCACTAGAGCCAATTATGTGATGATTGACTAGAGACATTTTGTATCATATTCTATCATCAATAAAGGCATGTTTGGTTATTATACTTACTTTGTATTCTGTGCCGAATGACTAAGTATAATAATGTCCTTGTGTAGTAGGTTCTTATCTACATTATATCGATTGGTTGAATCGATAGCGAGATAATGTAGAGAACACTACACTAAATCATTCCTAGTCAAGTATCAATTATTCAGGGACAATATTGATGCATGGAGACTAGCATGTAGGTCAACTGATGACTTGAGCTCACAAGTCATGGATATGTGATATCAAGTTGACACATGGGTATACATTGGAGAATGTGTACTGAATGACCCGCCATGAGAAAGTTTCATAGATTGTCATATGAGTGTCATAGACTTTCTCATGTGACTATTGGTATGAATAGTCCTTGGACCTGAAGTCACTACGGTTCCCTACATAAGGAGTTATGTACTTTGGTATCGTCAAACATCACCCGTAACAGGGTGGACTATAAAGGCGATCACTGGGTATGTAATGAATTATGCGAAGGGATGTGAGTGATGTAGATGGGATCTATCCCTCCCATATGATGGGAGTGATATCTGTGGGCCCCTTGATCGAGTAGGACTACTAAAACGCATGGTCATGCTCAAATGAGTCAATATGAGATATTGAGCTCATTTATTTGAGTGAGTCTACTCGGGGATCAAAAAACACAAGATTGATTGAGGATGACACGGTCTATGCCTCATTGGTCAATCTAGATATCAAGGATAGAAGGACAAGGTCAAACACTATCATAGTCACGGAGGTTTAGTCGGATCTCGACTTTTCTTGTTACTTGGGTAGCAATGATGCATTGCTAGATGCCGCTCATTGCTTATGTGTCTAAAGTGTTTAGGGGCATTGCCAACGTCACGAGAACCTATTGGGTCACACACAAAGGACACAATGCTTCGGGAAATCTGTTCGGCATATCTGAGCACGAGTTGGGAACTCGAGAGACCTGAGCCCGAGTTAGGAACTCGGGAGGTCAGTTCGGAGGGGTCTTGAGTTGGGAACTCGAGAGGCCGAGTCGGAGCTCGGCGGGCCGAGTCAGAGCTCGACGGGCCGAGTCGGAACTTGACAGACTAGGTCGGCACTCGGCAGACTGGGTCGGAGCTCGGCAGACTGGGTCGGGAGCTCGCCACTCGGGAGACTTGGTCGGGAGACCGAGTCGGAAACCCGAGAGGCCCGGTCGGAGTTGCATGAAGGAAAGAGAAAAATCTCTCTTCATTGGATGAAAAGATTCTTTTCTTGCATGGGAAATGATAAAGAGCCACATAAAAGGATGTGCTCTTTATTGGGAAACCAAAGAGACACAAACCTCTTCATATTCATGGGATGATTATAAAAGAGGGCCTGGTGACTTTGGATGAGGTCTTCTTCTTGCCTTAGCTCTTCCCTTCCCTTCCTCTCTCCTTCCTCTCCCCCACTCTTGGCCGAAACCTTACTGTAAGGTTCTTGGTGTTTTCGAGCTACCTCAAGTTGCTAGTACAACTAAGGTAGTTCTCCCGAAGTTGAGAGATTGTGTCCGTGTGGATACGAATAGAGGCATGGACATTTGAACGTGTAAGAGATCCGGAGCATCTTGGACGAGCGGGATAACCGAAGGGCACGCTTCAAAGGTATAAACTGTAGATAAATCTATTAGATAGATAGCTTTGTACGAGTTTTCTTTCGCATGGATCGCTCGTGGGTTCTTGTTTCTGCTGCGTTTTTATTGTTTTGTGCCGGGAGAACCCAACAGAACAAACACCTATAGCAAAATGTATTAGTCTAAGCAAAAGTATATCTCCCAAGACTCCTGAAGATGTAGCCGATATGAAGAAAAAATTATATGATAGTGTCATTGGTAGTTTGATGTATATTATGTTGTATACTCGTCCCGATATAAGCTATGTTGTCGGCTTAGTTAGTCGTTTCCAGTTAAACTCAAGATCGAGATACTCGAAAGCAGTAAAAAGGATCAAAGCTGAGCCTGAAAGGTTATACAGATGCATATTGAGCAAGGGACTTTGATAACATAAAATTCACATCTAGCTATACGTTCTTGTTGAATGGTGGCGTCATCTCATGGAACAGCAAGAAACTGGCTTATGTAGCGTTGTCAAAATAGGCTTATGTAGCTCTGTCGAAACAGTCTTGTGTAGCGTTGTTGACAATGAAAGCTGAGTATGTGGCTCGTGCAGTTGTTGCACTAAAAGTTATTTGGTTAAGAAGGTTCTTGATGTATCTGAGGATTGCTGACAACAGTGGAAGTCTTGTTACAGTGTATTATCATAATCAAGCTATTATAGATTTTTCTAAGGATCTCTAATATCACAGCAAAGGCAAGCATAAGGGATATTGTTGACAAGAAAAAGATAATTCTTCAGTATATCCTACACATGTTATGCTTGTTGATCATTTTACTAAGTCATTGACTAAAGAGTCATTTCAAGGACATGTGAAGTCTTTGCGACTTCGAAAAATATAACACATTAATTATATATGAAATGTCATGATCTATTCAGTGTAAATATCTTTGTTACATTTGGATAAAAATCTCAATGAGCATGTTGGTAGGTTGAGATTGATTCACTCACATGAATAATCATCTCTATTTGTTAAGTATAAATAGAGATAAGACTGTTACTTATGGCACAACTTGTGTAGTTGTAAATAGAGACATACTCATAAGTTGATGTCACCTTGATAATTGAGTCAAGATAAGATCATTTGTGCAATGATTGGAGTAAATCAACCCACCATTTACTAAACCTATTAAATGCTAGATTGGAATTCATAAATTGAATTCAGATTCGACATTAGGTATGTTTAGATTGAAATCTATACGATGTTAAATATTTTGAGAAAAACATACACTCTTTTTGGTAAAGAGAAAAATATCGTAGTATATGATTCATACTACATGTATTATAGCGACAATAAGGGTAGTAAGAGAATGGATCCCTGCTTCTCTACTATGTGAAACCCTTGAGATTATAAGTTAATCTTAATCTTACTCTAAGTGACTATTTAGTTGTTTACTTGAAGTTTTTATTAGTGTCTGCTACTTTAGTGTGTATCCTATTGGTTATGCATGATTCGGTCTATGGAGCATAACTACGAAAGCAACTGATTAGAATGAATAGATTCTAGCTAAAAAGGAAGATTAAAATTAATTTACATTTGTGATACTTATTCACTGGTTGACTAGTTATATTTTTTGTTGAGTACTTAAAATGTGATTGTGAATAAATGTATTGATTAGAGATGTTGAACATGCTCTTGACATAGTAGTCATATAAGAAATTAGATATGTTCATATTAATATAAATATTTAATCTAGGGTAAAGGCAAGTTATTGATATCTCAGATTCGTTTTACAGAGTAGCTAAGTTAAATGTAACAACTTCCTTAGCAGCAATTACTCAATGTGCTTGCTGTCGCACAAATCATTTTCCCTGGAGTAAGAATTAAATGTTCTTAAATGGTTTTTGTGACTTTCTTACATGATCTTTATGACTAGATGACCAATATGGATTGACTTGGACGAATGAGAGATGTTGGAGTTATAGGAAGATGAAGAGGGCACCCCTTCCTTTTCATCTTCCAATCCATTCATATTCCTCCATTAATAGAGGAAGGGGAAGAGACCTTTTATATATATATATATATATATATATATATATATATATATATATATATATATATATATATATATATATATATATATATATCAAATATACTAGGTGTGCACGAGCGATAAAGTCCTTAGCATAAAATTTCTGTATATATATATATATATATATTCAACTTCCAATCCATTCATATTCCTCCTGTTGACAATCAGATAACTTTGAGGACTAAGATGAAAATGTATCGAAATTAAGGGCTTTTGGGCGAATAAGTAAATAGGAGGGGCTGAGTGTAAAAGGTCTGCTTATAAGGGCTTGGTTGTGGCGGTTCGCGAGCACAGATCTCGCAAGCCCCTTTCCTTTTTCCTCTTCTTCTCCGCCCAACTCTTCTCTGCCGGCGATCGACGGAAGAGGCCGAGCAGAACCCTGAGGCTGGTCGCGTGCCTCATATTCGCGTGGGGAGGAGACTCAGATGGCGGAAGCTTCGACCTAATCGCCGACGTCTCTTCATTCGTTCCGACGAGTAAAGGTGAGTTAGGGTTTCGATCGGGTTTTTCTTCCACGATTTGGATGCGAACGTCGATAGTTTTGGATTCTTAATTTCTTAATCTAAATGGTCGGCTGATCTCGATGGTTTATCTGTGAGTTAGGGATTGTTGGGATTGATCCTCCTTCTCTACCCGATCTCGGCATATTGGAATTGATCGGAGATGGGCTCGGGATGCAGAGGATCGTAGATCATTGTTTTCTTCCGAGGATCTTGGTTGATTGCTGTAGATCAGTTTCTGAACAGGGAGTTCTTCCCTCTCGCGTGCGTGCCTCCGCTCAGGTGAGTTGGTCTGTGTTGTGTAGTTGTTCTTGATTTGGATTGAGCCGTGAGTTTCCTATGGATACATTAGGTTGAGTTGATTCTTCTTTTGATCTGGAATTAAGGTGTGGAGCTGAGCTAAGATTCGAGTAGGAGGAACTGGTGGTTACCTTCCTTTGATGGGTCTGTTCTTCGTTATCTAAGCAGAGACCTCTGGGTGCACATCTAAGGTAAACTCGATCTTTGTGATGAGTTAGAAGGAATTGATTCTGTGTTAGTTCCTCTAATCTTGAATTGGAATAGGCAGGATTCAGTCGTGTATTTTCTGGGAATTTGAATGGATTTCCTGCTAAGTGTTTTGATAGGGAATTGCTGAGATTGAGGGTATTCTCTGTATGGTATTGGATTGGGTTCTTCTTGTGAGGTCTGTGGGTTGTTTGATCGGTTTTGTGTAGTTATTAATTGGGCTGTTGCTGATCGATTTTAGCTGAGTTCCCTACTTTTCTGTTCTTGGTCGTGTGCCTCTGTTCCTGTAGAATGTTACTACATGTTAATTAGGGTTTGGGTTCTTGGGGTACTTGGTGGCCGTGAGTGGAAGGGGACTGACCAAGGGTTAATTGATTTGGGATTAACCTGGGTCTGTATATGGTATAAAAGTTAGTTTAATTGATTAGCCTTGATTAATTTTAATAGTTATTTAGCTATGTATATCCTGTATGGTTTTAGCTAAATAATTATTATTCTGTTATGCAGGGTGTTGACTTAGATTCCTGTCGCGGATATTATATTTTGGACGGGGGGTTCTCGACGTTGCGGACTTCTATATTGAGGCGGGTATCTCTGACTTATCTTTTAGATTAGTCATAGTTGATATGCTTGATATGCTAGGTTTAGCGGTAGAGTAATGTAGTATTTTGTATATGCTCTACCTTGGCTGATACTGTTTATGATATACCCGGCATGTGATACCTATACCTTTAGGGTCTAGGTTATGGTGCATTATTTATGATCCTTGCATATCATGTTGATATAGGTGGATTAGATAGTGGATGCTGTCTGACCAGTGTCATGCATCATCGTGCACTGTGCATCACTGTCGATCAGTGGCCCCTTATGGGTGAGTCAGATCGACAGTCATACTGACCTATCCATACGGCCACTCATGGGTTAGTGGTTAACGGGGTATGGGTAGTGTGCTCTGTGCTGCTCCGCTCATGCACTCATGGGTTAGTGAATCGGAGCGTGGTAGCAGGCAGAGGTCCCTCCTGGAGTAGCCCATATACCAGGAGTTGAGAGAGATAGGTCTCTCCCCCATTTATATACATGGGGTAGGTGTTAACACTCAGATAGAGATATCCTCCAGAGATGACCTGGGGCTGATAGTGATATAGCCAGGATAGGTGATGGCCTGGGGCTGATATAGATACCGCCAGGATAGGTTTTGGCCTGGGGTTGTTATTGATACAGCCAAGATAGGTTTTGGCCTGGGGCTGTTATGGATATCGCCAGGATAGGTCATGGAGTAGGGGTGTTACACCGACAGCATACCGGCTACTCGGTTGCTCAGGAGTAGCAGCGGCAGAGTACGGACGGCAGTCACAGCTCTACGCAGGAGGGTGAGCGAACACTTGCCGTGCTTGTTACTGGGATGTTGCATTTGATTGACATGCACATACAGGAGACCCTTATGTCTGGTTTCGACGACTCATCTTGTTTGGTATGGTATTTCTATTCCTGTTCCAGTTATGCTTACCACTGCATGTACCTATGTTATTTCGATTGCCTGTTACTCTATTGCTATCTTGGACTATCCTGTATATCTGATGAGATATTCGCTGAGTATTATGACTCACCCCGTTAGTTCCCTGTTTTTATTTCAGGATGATTGTCTGGACTGCCCGGCAGCCTGTCCCAGTTCGCGTATTTCTTCGAGATGATTCCGGGATGTTTTCTTTTACTTTGTTGGGGGTATATGTTAGTACCCGTTTTCTGTTTCTTTTACTTTACTTTTCCGCTGCTATACTCGTGTTTGGTTTTGTCAACTTATACGGCGGTATAGTTGTACTTTTGTGAGCCATGGAGGCCTTATGCTTTGCGGTTGTCGTAAGTCGTACCGGTACGCAGTTTGTTTTATTATCGTCCCGCTTTTGTGTATTCCAGACGGTTGTTCCAGCCCTATAGGCTGTGGTACAGCCAGCTGAGGTGGTCGTAGAGGTTAGGGTTCAGCATTGTCCGTCGATCGAGGGAGCGGCCGTTCGGTCAGTACCGGACCGGCAGCTCCTTGGGGCGTGACACCTCCATTAATAGAGGAAGGGGAAGAGCTAGAACTTCTACCCCTTATATATATGTGTGCGTGTGTGTGTGCGCGCACGCTTCCAAAGCAAAGGGGAGGTTAATAGAGAGGAGGTGCAATGGGTGTGCGTCCAAGCAATGAGTTTATTGAAAGAGACAAGATGTGTGTGAGGTCTATGTAAGGTCAATAAGAAAGAGTTTGTCCCGTGTATGTAACGTCTTTGTGCAAGGTTTATCCGGATGCACGAGAAGAATGGATTATTGCGAAGAACATTCAAGATTGGTTCGCTCAATTACTGAAGAGGGATTTAGTTTGTAAATCTTGAAAGACAGTTTGTATTTCGTGATTGTTTCTTGCCGACGGCAAGTTCTTCAAGACTTCTTCGATTTTTTCTCCAATATCACTGTGAATTTATATTTACAGAATTTATTTCTGAAATTTATGTTTTAGAAATAGTAACATTTAAAACAACATCGATCGAGTTCAATGGATCAAAAAAAAATGTTCCCTTTAATTGCAGATCATGCGTATTGTGATTCTAATCCTTTAGGACCTTTTTTTTTATCGCCAAAAATTGATAATCTTCGGAAGCAGTGATTTGCTCCTCTTCCTCTCGCATCCAGCTGCTGCGTTGAAGTTATTCGACCTCATCGTGCGTGCTCTTTCCGGTTCAACGACATGGAATTCTTGATCCAGCAGGACACCGGGATCCGATACCGCAGATAAACTCCTTGCGACACCACTCGTCGCCATCCTCTCATGCCGTCTCGGCCTCCTCAGCTCTTGCTCCGCGTTAAGTTTAGCTTCGTTCGACTTCTCTATCTCTTCCAACGTAGCATTCAATGTCTTCTTCTGTCTTAGGATCTTCTTATTTGCTTCCTCCAACTCCTGCAACCTCCTCGCTTTGGATGCCTTGGCTTCTTTGAGTTGCTCAATGGCAGAGATGGTCCTTCTTCTCGCCATCTCTTCTGCTTCGTTCGCTTTCTGGCTAAGTTTGAAATACTCTTCTATCGACAAGGTGACTCTTTCGGATGAATCGTGTGCCGTAACCTGTTCTAGTTTGGTTTCCATGGCCTCAAGTTCAGCTTCAAGAGATGACACAGAGACAATGGTCAAGCCTGCCTTTTCTCTCAACCTTTCAAGGAATCTCTTCTTCGTCTCCAACTCGGAAGAGACTGAAAAAGCCGTAGCTTTAAGATCGACGACGCGTTTGCTTGCTTCCTCAATGTCAACCCTTGCCTCCTGTAATGCTTTCAGTGAAGTCAATTCAGCTTTCTTCTCAGAGAGTGCAGCAGAAACTTTGTCTAGTCTTGATTCCAGCTCATTTGTTTGCCGGAGTTGCTCATTGAGCTGTTGCAACTCATTCTCCACTCGCTTCAATTCCTTCTCCCAGCTTAACTTGTCCTGCTCAAGTTGAAAATCTTGTTCCTCAACTTCAAGATGTGCAGATTGAGCCAGGTCAAGCAATTCCATGTTGGTTCTCACCTCTATCTCATTTGATTCAGAAACCAACCTTTTAGCTCTCATCATGAGTTCTAGCTCTTCCTTTGCTGATGCTAAATCTGCATCAATAAGTTCTTTGGCAACCTCCAATTTTGCCACGTTATCAACACTTGCGCAGCTCGCGATTTCTCGATGCTGTTGTCTCAGTCTCACATCTGCAATCTCAGCTTCCTCCTTGGCCTTTCTCTCCAAACCTTCTGCTTTCTCCAAGTTCAACTTCAGCTCTTCGATATATCTCTTTGCATCATCTAGCTTCTTCACCACTTGTGCTTTGGTTTCTTCGACAGCTTCATATTCTTTTCTGTGCTCTAGAATTTCTTCTTGTACTTTCTCCAATTCAAG
This sequence comes from Boesenbergia rotunda, assembly GCA_024364735.1. Classification (NCBI taxonomy): domain Eukaryota; kingdom Viridiplantae; phylum Streptophyta; class Magnoliopsida; order Zingiberales; family Zingiberaceae; genus Boesenbergia; species Boesenbergia rotunda. Next base: position 23,704 of record JAGFNQ010006852.1, on the reverse strand, counting down.
TTGTATTGTTTTCTGCCTCTGCGTATAAAAGAATTTAGCTAATAATGGCTGAATTGAGTGCTATCATAAAACCAGTCGAGCTAAATTTACCTCTGCAGCTGGAATTGTTTGAGCCTCACGATGAACAACACCACCAAACTTATTGATAGCCGCCTTAACTGACTCAAATGGTGCAGCAGTGTCAATATGCCCTCGACTCATTTCATCCTTGTGAAAAAAAACATTAAATTTTCAGAGAAAAACATTAATTCTTGGTCAAAAATAAAAATAAATAAATAAATAAATTTACCTCTCTATTGCTCAGGGCTGACTTGTAAATTTCATTGACCATCGTACGGGGATTAACTTCTGTCTCGAGCATCTACGCAAATAAATTATGTTCTGCACGGAAGTTGATGATTTATAAGAATTAATAAAAAAAAGAGTAAAACATATATCTTTGTTGAGAGAAGGAAAAGAGAGAGAGAGAGAGAGCTAGCAAAACATTCATGAACCGTCTTCCTTTCTTGGAGTCTTTGATTCCCCAGTGAAAGAGTTTGAAGATGCAATATGATGAGGAGATTATATATAATCTGTTTTTTCCTTCAATTTGGCAATTTCGATAAGATTATTTGCAACTTTCACTATGTTTGGTCATTAGCCACCTCATGATCACTTCATCGACACCTTGTTTTTGAAGTTTTTAGGTGTCAAAAATTATTCTATTCTAATGAAGCGCAAAATATGGAGATATATTTGGATCAATAGAAGATCTATATTTAGTTAAAGTCAATGCGCTTGTTTAAGATTAGATGATAAATATGAGAAAATGATTTTGACTACATATAAAATAATTTTTATATATTTTTTATTTTTACGTTTGGGTAACATATATATTTCTAAAAAATTAATATCAAATCAAGCGTTTTAATTTGAATTTGTTCAATTAAATATAATTAATGAATGATGTTGAAATATTTTTAATTGTTTTTATGTAACATAATTCATTTTTTCTAGATTTAAATAATTTACCAGTATGTATATATTTAAAAATATATAATGCATTGTTTTTAAAACAAAGAACACACAGAAGTGAAATCAATCATCGCTAATAGTGATGTACTACTGTGTCAGTATGACTAATCAAAATAACATATGTCCATTCGGAGTGAGTGTTTGATAAGAGTATGGAGACGGTAGATGAAGAGTTCAAGTATTCATTTTAACCATTGCAGTTCAATTTTCACCTCTGGTTTTGTTTGTGTGTGTGTGTGTAGTTTACTTTCTTTTATGTCAAGTTTGTATATATTTGACTTTCTTAATTTTGTGTCAAGTGTTTATGCACTCCGGTGTTTATAGATTAACTCCCTTCCATTTTTACATTTGATATATATACATGTTGGTCTTTCTTTGGTAAGTTTTGAGTGTTGCTTTTGTTGACACCAGCAGGTTCATTGAAAAGGTATATGAATCCTTGGCTGAAAGACTTGGATCATCTCTCGGAAAGGTTCAAGAGCTAAATTCAAAGTAGGTTACTGAGTTTTGTGTCATTATTCAATTTACATGGTAAGGGGAAAAAAATTTACATGGTAAGGAACTTAGCATCTAATAGTCCGCTGTCATGTTTCAAGTGCTTGAGATGGGATCAGTCTGTTATCAATTCAATTAGAAGGTGCCATTAACCAAATTTACACAGCACGTCATAAATGGCAAACCCAATCATCCATTTTTATCATGGTAGTTGTTCCGGAAATGAACGACGGGGATGACAAATCATCACGGCACAGTCTAGAGTGACGGTGAGCGAGGACACCTGCGCCTGCAAGATTAACACGAACGTTAAGGGGATACATCGAAAGGAGTTCCGGCAGAGTACTTTCCGACGCTCAAGTCAGAAATTCTTCTAGGAGGGAGAAAGAGTGAGGAAAATAAGAGTATCAGAGTTTGTCAGAAAGAGAGAAAAAAAGAGAGAGAGAGAGAGAACGAGAGAGAGAGAGAGATCCCCCTTACCTAGGTGCCAAAGCTGTAGGGATCTTCCGGCGACATAAAAAAACGTAATGGAAACAAGATCCCTCGAGCGATCCATGCGAAAGAAAACTCGTACAAAGCCGATCTACAGCTACTGATCTTGTGGATATACCTTTGATGCGTGCCCTTTCGTTTATCCTGCTCGTCCAAGGTATGCCGGATCTCTTGTATGTCTAAGCGTCCGTGCCTCTATGCGTATCAACACGAATACGATCTCTCAACTTCGGAGAAGAACTACCTTAGTTGTGCTAGCAGCTTGAGGTAGTTCATAAAACCACTAAGAACCCCAAAGAAAGGGTTTCAGCCAAAGAGGGAGAAGAGGATGAAGAGAGGAAGGAAAAAAGACTTAGCCTCATCCAAAATGACAAGAAAACTCTTTTATACTCATCCCATGAATATGAAGAGTTTTTGTCCATTTAGCTTCCCTTTATTAAAGCCAATAAAGAACACATCTTCTCATGTGACTCTTCAACTACTCTACATTCAATGAAGAGAATCTTTTCCTCTTCCTTTATTATTAATTCGTTAAACACTTTAATGAATTAATAACTCATTCAAATGTGGTTGAGTCTAATCTAAATGAGTCTAACTCAAATTAGATCTCAATCCCATAATCCAATTGGATTCACTTGAGTCTAACTCAATCAATCCAATTCGAATCAAATCTTAGTCAAGCTAAGATCAATTAATCTCCGAAGCATCGTGTCCTTAGTGTGTGACCCAATAGATTCTTGTAACGTTGACAATGTGTCTAAAGCGCTTTAGACACATAAGCAATGAGCGACATCTAGCAATGCATCATTGCTACCCAAATAACAAGAAAATCGAGATCCAACTTAACCTCCGTGACTATGACAATGTATGACCTTGTCCTTCTATCCTTGATATCTAGATTGACCAATGAAGCATAGACTGTGTCCCTCGATCAATCTTTGTGTTTCTTGATCCCCAGGTAGACTCACTGAAACAAATATGCTCGATATCTCATATTGACTCATTTGAGCATAGTCATGCGTTTTAGGAGTCTTATTGGGTCAAGGGCCCACACATATCACTCCCATCATATGGGAGGAATAGATCTCATTTACATCACTCACATGCCTCCGCATAATTTATTATATACCCAGTGATCGCCTTTATAGTCCACCTTGTTACGAGTGACGTTTGACGATACCAAAATACATAACTCCTCATGTAGGGAACCGTAGTGACTTCAAGTCTAAGGACTATTCATACTAATAGTCATATGAGAAAGTTTATGATACTCATATGACAATTTATGAAACTTTCTCATGACGGGTCATTTCAGTACACATTCTCTAATGTATACCCATGTGTAAATTTGATATCACATATCCATGACTTGTGAGCTCAGGTCATCAATTGACCTATATGCTAGTCTTCATGCATTAATATTGTTCTTGAATATTAATGTTTGACTAGGAATGGTTTAATGAAGTGTTCTCTATATTATCTCACTATCGATTCAACCAATCGATATAATGTAGATAAAAACCTACTATCCAAGAAAATTATTATACTTAGTTATTTGGCACAAGTATGAAGTAAGTATAATAACCAAACATATCTTTATTAATAATTGAATATGATACAAAAAGTGTCTAGTCAATCATCACATAATTGATTCTAGGGCTCCTACTAACAATCTCCCACAAGCACTAGTGTCAATCACTGTAATATCTAAACCCAGTGACCTAGTGTGACCATCATGCTTCTTTTCTGCCAAACCCTTGGTCAAAGGATCCGCGATGTTAGCATCAGTGGGTACTCTGCATATTCTCACATCTCCTCTGTCGATGATCTCTCGAATGAGATGGAAGCGCCGTAGTATGTGTTTGGTCCGCTGATGAGAGTGAGGTTCCTTAGCTTGTGCAATATCCCCATTGTTGTCACAATAGAGGTCTATTGGGTCTACTATGCTAGGAACCACACTAAGCTCCACTACAAAACATACTCGATTTTGCAACGAAATTTGCGACGAATTTTTAAAAAAAATTTGTCGCAAAAATTTTTGGGACAAATTTGGCAACGAAAAAAAATTCGTCGCCAAATAGTCGTCGAAGAATTCTGCGGGAAAAAATGAATTTGTTGCAAATTTTGCGACAAATTCAATTTTCGTCGCAAAATTTCCGACAAATTAGATTTTCGTCGCAAACTTTGTCGCAAATTTTAAGATAATTTATTTGAATTTTTGTAACAAATTGAAAATATCATCGCAGAATCTTCGACGAATTTTAAAATTGGTCGCATATTCTGCGACGACTTATGAAATTCATCGCAGATTCTGCGACAAATTTTCAAAGTTGTCGCAAAAAATCTGCAACGAATTATTATATTTGTCGCAGAATTTGCGACGAAATTTAAAATATGTCACAGATTATTTTTGGCGATTACAAAATTTATCACAAAATTTGCGACGAATAATAAAATTTGTCGTAGATTTTTTGGGACGAAAACATAAACTTGTTACAAAAACTACGATAAATTTTTTATTCATCGCAATAAATCTGCAACAAATTTGAAAATCCGTTACAAATTTTGCGATGAATTTCATAATTGGTGGCAAAATTTGCGACGAATTTTAGAATTCATCGCAAAAAATCAGCGACAAATACCTAAATTTGTCACAGATTTTGCGACCAATTTTAGAATTCGTTGCAGATTTTGCGACAAATTTTTTATTCGTCGCAGATTTTTGCGACGAATAAAAAATTCGTAGATTTTCATCGCAATTTTATAATCTGCAGCGAATTTGTTGCAGAATCTGTGGCAAATTTTTTATTCGTCGTAGATTTTTGCAATGAATTTAACCGAATTACAAAATTTAAAACCGAAAACCGAACTGAATTAATCAAAAATCGAACCGAATTTTGAGAAAAAACTGAAAACCGAATTTCAAAATTCGATCGGTTCAATTCAGTTAATTCGGTTTTTGCTCACCCCTAAACACAACTTTACAAACAAGTATATATGTCAAATAAATCTAAAAACTGAGAACTTACTACAAGCCTAGAAAATGAGAACTATCTCTGTTATTGGAACTGAACTATAAGATGTAAGACTAAAAAAATATAATGGTGCATAGAAAATAAAATAAGTTATAAGAATTTGTTATTAAAAGAAATATTTATCTTATTAACAAAAATTTAAGCAATCTCGGTGAACATTAACAATTTATGCAATTTCAGTGAATATTAACAAGTAATAAGAAAGATACCTCATTATTTTACCTTGATGCTTCAACAGGATATAACTAAATATAATAATAAAAATTGATTCCATGAAATCATAAAATAAAAACTTAATGAATAAATTGAGAGCTATATAAAAATTAAGGATACTCATATGTAACAAAGTGAAAGCAAAAGTTAATACTTACATTTTCGGATAGTGAAACTCATATATCTCCTCAATCCTATTAAAAGAAAATAAACAGTATTAAAATATATATATATAAGATTACTACGTCTACGACTCATAGTAGGTGCATTACTAGGTCCAGACTCATCCTGAGAACTACGTCTACGACCACCACCCCATCTGAAGATGTGTTGTAAAATAAAAAATGAGATAAAGTTAAAATAAATTTGATACATAACAATTAATATAAAAAACCTTACCATATTTGCATAGATAAAGAGAATGCGCAAATCCTGCGACGACAAAATATCACCTGTAATGACCTATAAATAGTAAGTAATATAAAGCATTAACAGATAATATATATAAGATTACAAATGAGATATCAACTATACATTAATTTTTTATATTACGATAATAAACTTACCCATCATCAAAAATCAACATCCTCATTGTCATTGTCATCCTCATCCTCCACCTCCTCCTCATCATCCTCCTTCTCCTCCTCCTTCTCCTCCTCATCATCATCATCAATTTCACTTGCATCCACATTTATCACTATTCTACTGGGATCTCGTAATGTTGGAATAATATATTCCTCGGTCTGAAATGTATTTACAACTTGCTCTTGTTGATATCCAATGTCTTCCCAATGTTCCTCAATTTTTTCCGTGCTTTCGTTTTACAAATAGCCCACCAATCCAATTTGTCACGTTTCAAACTAGGATATGAAGCATAAAATACTTGAATTGCTTGTTGTGCCAATATAAATGGTTCATATCTCTTATACAATCTCTTATGATTTATTTCAACCAAATTATACTGTGGATGCACATTCATCCCTTTGATAGGGCCAAACCAATGGCACATGAATAGAATAACTCGCATAACTGGGCCAGGATATTCTACCTCTATAATTTTATCCAGCAAACCATAAAAAGTATTGCTTGGGTCCTCATCATTTGACGATTTTACACAAACTCCACTATTCATTGTACTCTTTCCCATGCCATACTCTTGAGTATGAAAATTATACCCATTTATAAAATAGTTGGCCAAGTGCGTACTAATGCTTTTGGACCCCATGATAGATGGAACAACATTTCATGTTGAATGTGAGTTTGATTATCATGAACCTAATGACAAAGATGTCAATTGTTAAAAATATGTTTATATAAACTAAATTTAGATTTTATACTTACATATGATTTGAACCATGATGCAAATTCTTCAGCGCATAAACGATCAAACTCGTGTGTCGATAATTCAGAATATAAGTTTTGAAAAATATTACCATCAAAAAAAAATTATGTAATCAATTTACAACATAAAAATTTGAAATCGAGGGAATATATACTTACTGGTAATATGGCGATACTTCAGGATAATTAAGTAAAATATATGTATGCGCTGCTTGCCATAGTTAAGTATCTCTCTTTACATTGTCCACTTGGTCAACCAAGATAATTAAAAATTGAGAATGAGTTAAAATTAGGATCAATAGGACCCTCATCATTTCTTCCTGGTCTCCGTCTTTTGCTTTGAACGTGGGGCTCAAAATAATAAGATGCAAAAGTTGTAACTTCTTCCACAATATATGCATTAACAATAGAAGCTTCAACTCGTGCCTTATTTTTAATTTTTTTCTTCAAATGATATAGAAATCTAATTGTAATAAAATAACTTATATTAGATATTAATATATAATAAAATAAAATAATTATTATGCATTAAGATATTATCTTAGTATATTTTACCTTTCAAATGGATATATCCAGCGAAAATGTACAGGTCCTCCAACTTTAGCCTCGTATGGCAAATGAACTAAAAGATGTTCCATGGAATCAAAAAATGAAGGTGGAAAAATCCTTTCCAAATTACACAAAATAATTGGAATGTGTCTCTCTAATGCCTCCATGTGTGAATGTCTTAAAACTGTTGAACAGATATCATATAAGAAAATGCTTAACTCGCTAATGGCACCCCAAACAAAATTCGGCAAGAATTCCTTAAAAGCAATAAGAATAAGTCTTTGCATGATTATATGGCAATCATGACTTTTCAAACCAATCAATTTGTATTCCTTCAAATCAACACATCTTCCAAGATTAGAGACATAGCCATATGGAAATTTCAATGATTTAAACCATTCACAAACAACACGTCTTTGGTCCTTATTTAATGTATAAACTACCTTTGGCTTTGGTCGTCTACTATTTTCATCGAGATCGAGAGTGGGTCTTTTGCAAAGGAGTCACAAGTCTTTTCTTGCATTCAAATTGTCTTTGGCTTTTCCATTGATATCCATTACTGTATTTATCAGATTATCACAAACATTCTTCTCAATATGCATTACATTGAGATTATGATGAATCAAATAACTATACCAATATGGTAAATTCCAAAATATACTTCATTTAGTCCATTTATGTGTTCTTCCATATTCATATGTTGTATCATGCGGCTTTTTAATAACAGATGGAAAGTCAGCCACTCGCCACCATATCTGTTCACTAGTTAATCTCAATGGTGGAGGTGTTCTTTCAATTCTATTCTTGGTGAATTCATTTTTATTTTTTTTGAAATTATGATTTGTTGGTAAAAATTGTCTATGAGAATCAAAATAACTCGGCTTCTTTCTAAGTTTCAATCTGATAGACTTTGATCTCTCCATACATATTGGGCATCCTAAGATCCCAGCGGTACTCCAACCGGATAACATACCATAAGCAGAAAAGTCATTTATTGTCCAAAGAAGAGCAGCCTTCATTACAAATGTCTGATTAGTATGAACATCGTATGTAGAAACACCTTCATCCCATAATTGTTTTAGTTCTGCAATCAGTGGTTGCATATAAATATCTATTAACTTCTTTGGATTTTGCGGGCCAGACACAACTAAAGTTAAAAACATATAAGGTGTTTTCATGCACATCCCAGGTGGAAGATTATACAGAGTTAAAACTGCATTGTATTTGCTATTTTCCCCTAACTTAAACGTATTGCCAAACATCAAAAAGGGGAAGATTGTTGGGGCAATCTATGGTCCGGAGTGACCATGTGTTTTGATGTTTGGGCAAAGGGTTTAAGTTAGGTTCACCCTTGTGTTATGATATGTGTATTTTGAGTGTGCAGGTTTGCAGGATACACATAGGCTTGGTTGGACGGCGTCGGGTACGGTGAAGGGTGGCATGGAGGTAAGTTGTGGGCTTGTGTGCACATCTGAGGGACCATGGACAAAGCAGAGATGATGAGCCAAGGGAAGCGGACTTCGAGGTGTACATGAAGGATGACATGGAGGTAAGCCGAGGGCTTGTGTGCGCATCTGAGGGACGAGGGCCAAAGTCGAAGAGGGCTTGAAGACAACATATCGAGGCTGCCAGAGCAGGAACGATGAGCCGAGGGATGTGGACTTCGAGGCATGCGTGAAGGATGGCATGGAGGTAAGCCGAGGGCTTGTGTGCGCATCTGAGGGACGGGAGCTAAAGACGAACAGGGCCCGAAGGCAATAGATCGAGGCTGCTGGATGAAGAGTCAACCAGGTCGTGAGGATTCGAGTGCTGAGTGAATTGTACTCGGGAAATCCTAGGGTTGAGTGTTGAGTGAAATGTACTCGGGAAGGGAAAACCATAGGTGTAGAAGTGGGTCAGTCGATTGGTGCCAAGGCAGTCGACTGGTGAATACCACAGAAAGATCAGTCGACTGGTAATGGACCAGTCGACTGGTGGTCAGTCAACTACCCCTGGAGCAGTCAACTGGTGTGGCTGAAAATTCGAACGCTGGGCTTGCAACGGTCTAATTTAGGTGGGATCAGTCGACAAGTAATGGACCAGTCTTCTGATAGCGAGTTTCTCAGCCTTGAGCACTATTTAAAGGGGCTTGGGTTTGGCTGAGAGTTCTTGACGAAACGAGCTTGGTTAGATCTCATTAGTAGTCTTTGTGCTCAAAAGTGTTGTTCGGGGTTGTGGCGAGGTTTCTTCACCCACAAGGAGCAACACGAGCTAGCCAGAGGTTTTCTAGGGAGTCATCCACCGACGGATCGGGATCGTCCACCTTACGAACAGCCGTGGAGTAGGAGCATCATCTCCGAACCACGTATTGGTGACGTGTTGGCGTTTGTTTGATTTTGTTATTATTGTTTCCACTTGCGCACGCTAACGTTGTAGGTAGAAAAATCGAGAAAAACTATTCACCCCCCTCTAGCTTCACGGTAAGATCCTAACATATACGGGAGAGGGGGCGAAGTGCAATACACAACATACAGGCAATGCATGAGATAGGAAACAAGATGTAGAATATAAGTCACATGGGATATTGAAGCATAAGATAAACATATTCCATTCAAAATTGGAGCTTACATTTGGACTACATTCATGCAAGAAAGTAACAGAAGATAAAAATATTCCATTCAGAATCGGTGATTGCATTTGGTGTACATTCAAAAGCATAAAATAAAATGCAAAATACAAAAGATGAAAAAAAACAACACAGATTTGGGAAGGGCACTACAACTCTTTGTCCTCCACTGGAAGCTCCTCCCAAACCTGACCGACGCTGAGAAAACTCAGATCAATATCTGGTTTCAGCACTTTGGCTGGCTGGAGTTGTTGGACGACCCGATTAAAGCTTGTTGGATCGGGTTGGACCGGCTAGAGGGGGTGAATAGACGGTAAAAAAAATATGAAAGTGAAGGCACTCGTCTTTAAAAAAGAAACTTGTTCGCAACTGAGAACGTTGCTTCCAAGACAGTGGACGCTCAATAAAAATCTCCTTATGGCGGAGAAGCCTTACAAAAATAGCACGTTAGACTTTTAGAGAGTTTATAAGAATGAATTAATTGAATGAATGAAAAGGTTGAATCTCTAAGTCTATTTATAGCCTAAGAGAATAAATTTGGATTGTTGATTGTTGAGGAATTTTCTCTTGGTCATTGATCCATGGATGTAATCTGAACGGTTGATCTTGGATGGGATTAAACTGCATCCATTGAATCAGATTAAAGATAAGGTTTTATCCTTTAAGACTTTTTCTTCTGCTCTAGACTTCGTTGTTGTAATCTTCAAGTAGTAATATTGGCAATTGCATGTTTTCATCACCAGCTATCCCAAGTGGTAACCATGGTAACATATCTTAGGTGAGGTCTTGGGATCGAGTCTTCTTAGCAGCAATTAAATTCTTTTTTTTCAAGCGCCTTGCTTGACATGGTAAAACTGACCAGTCTTTTGGTTCTTCGTCTTCTGGGTGATTTCCGTCCAACCGGAGTTAGGCTCACCCGAACCCGACTCCGGCCTTTTGTCCCTCGAGCGTCCTTCCTCCTGGCTTCTCGTCCCTCGGACACCGCGAACGTCTTTCTCGCTCCACCGACGTACTCATCCGCAACTTCCGCATCCCTCGGATTGTACCGAGCCCGTCGGCTCACTTCCCCGCACAATCCTTCTTGTCCGTACGTCTTACGCTCGACTTCCTCCGTACATAAGCTCCTGCACACTTAGTAGAGGGATTAAACACACCAGAACCTAACTTAAATCGGTTGATCACATCAAAATCAACCAGGGGTACTTACAATCTCCCCCTTTTTGTTGTGCATCAATCCGAGTTAAGTTATGGTAAACAAAATTAAAACACATGCATAATAATGCAAACAGTGTAAGTTCAATAAAACTTAAATTTAGTGTAAATTAAAAGTCTACCCTTTAACTTAACCATATTTCTCCCCCTTTGATCACATCAAAAAAATGGGGGAAAATAATTAGGGAGGATTTTTTTTTGAATTTTTAGATATTTTTTTAAAAATTATAGTCCTACTCTCCCCCTTTGATACCAAAATATTTTTCTATCGAATTTTGAAATAATTCATTAAAAAATTGAATATCTATAAAAAAAATTTGAATATTTTCATCAAAGTCGAAGAAAAAGATATGATTTTGGAAAAAAATTTCAGCTTTAAATTTGTTCATCAAGTCTGAAAATAAATAAAAAATAACAGATACGAGTTTTTGAAGAATAAATTTTAAAAAATTCGAAAAATACTTCGAAATATTTTTAAAAAATTATAATGAGTTCTTTCCACTATATTTGAATCATGAAAAATTAGATCTTAAATTATTTATCTATTTTTAAAATTTTAATTTCAAATTTTGAGCGGAAAATCAAAAAATATTCGAAAATTTTTGAAAAATTCTCAGTAGATGGACAACATAATTGTACATAAAAAAGATATAATTTTTGTAAAAAAAATTCTGCACATAAATAATAAAAAACTTATCAATTTAAAATAAATTTTGGAACCCAAAATAAATTTCGGTCTACAAGATTAATTAACAACTTAGGCGGAATATAGCTTTTGGGTACTTTTTTAAATTGACCCTTGTGATTTTTAAAATACTATTTTAAATTATCTGGAAAGCTTCTTTTGTCGTAAATATGCAATATCAAGTTTTAATTTTTGCACTAAGTTTTTCAAATTATCATTTTCATTTTTCAAAATATCAAAAGAGGATGTAAGTGTTAATTCATTTTTTAATTTTTAATTTTCTTTTTCTAATCTACAATTAGATTTGAGCAAGGCTTTAACTCCTACATATAATTGATCATGAGGAAGAAAACAAAGCTCACTTACCGGGTCGTTTCGAAAAGCGAGGTTCCTCTTTCGTCGTCGCTTTCTTCTGACGTCTCTCCCCCTTCATCAGTGCTCCCTTCTTGATGATTTGCCATCAGCGCAAGTCCCGCGTATTCTTGACCTTCCGACTCTTCTGACGAGGACTCATCCCAGGTGGCCTTCAGTGCCTTTTTCTTCTTTGGCTGGTTTTTGAGTTTAGGACACTGGTCCTTCAGGTGTCCCTCATCTTTGCAGTTGTAGCATCTGATTATTCGTTTCTTTGGGGACCGTCTTCTTTTCTGCATTCTTGAAAATTTGTTAGCTTTAAAAAAACTTTTAAAAGAGCTTACCATTTTTGTTATTTCGTCGTCAGTCGAGGATTCCCCATCGAGTTGGATCTTCCTCGTATTCAGTGCGACGATGTTTATTTTCTTATTCTTTTCTACAAAACGAGATTTCTGAAGCTCCAAAGTAGAAAATAATTGCTCTAATGTACTTACCACTAAATCTTTCGAAACAAAAAAAGCGTCGATTACCGAGGTCCATTCCGGTAGGGCTGTAATCGAGCCGAGCTGAGCCGAATAACTGAGAGTTTGAGTTTTGTTCGTTTATTATCGAGCCGAGCTCGAGCTTAATTTATCGAATATAGTGATGGCTCGTGAGCATATTCGAGCCTAATCAAGCCCTAAACGAACTTACCAAATATAAATTATTAATTATATTATTCATCAATTTATTGAAAAAATAAATTATATATTCTAAAAAATATAAAATATTTACTAAATCTATGATTTTATTCATACAAATGAGCTTTATTGGATATTTTATATTTATTAAATGTAAAAGTATCAAAATTATATATTTAATGTTAAATATTAATTTTATATTTTACGAACTAGCTCACGAGCTTATTAACGAGCCTGTTCACGAGCTAACGAGCCGAATACTGTTGAGTTTGAGTTTGGTTCGTTAATATTAACGAGCTTTATTAAACGAGCTCGAACGAGCTTCTATCGAATCGAGCTCCGAATAGTTCACGAGCGGCTTGATTCATTTACAGCCCTAATTCCGGGGTTCTCAAAAACGCATCTAAGACATACCTTTGAGCGTCCCGACTTGTTACCTTTTCTCCGAGGTTTTCAAGGCCTGTTATTAGTTCCTTTACCTTGGCGTGTAGATGCGCAACTGATTCTCCATCCTCCTTTCGAAGGTTTGTCAGTTGGCTTCGAAGAAGGTCTCGTCGCACTAGTTTTGCCTCTGAGGTACCTTCATGCAATTCCAAGAATTTATCCCAGAGCTCTTTTGCCGAGTTGTAATTTCCGATGTGGTTGACTTCTTGTGCGGGAAGAACGGCTAGCAGATGAAATTCTGCTTTGTCGTTTGCTACAAAGTCCGCTTTCTCCTTCTTCGTCCACGACTCTATTTCTTTATCCTTGTCGTTATTGTCTTTTGGAACTGAAAAACCATTTTGCATAAATCGTAGCAATTCTATATCAGTTTTAAAAAAATACTTGCATTCGGCGCTTCCACATCGCGAACTCCCACTCAAACTTCGGCAGGTAGATTACGGCTCCAACCTTTTTCTTGAAATTGCTACAGTCGACGGTTAGTCCTTCTGCGGTGAACTTGGCTTTGATACCACTTGTTGGCTCGGGTTGGACCGGCTAGAGGGGGCTGAATAGACGGTACAAAAAATATGAAAGTGGAGGCACTCGTCTTTAAAAAAGAAACTTGGTCGCAACTGAGAACGTTGCTTCCAAGGTAGTGGACGCTCAATAAAAATCTCCTTGTGGCGGAGAAACCTTACAAAAATAGCATGCTAGACTTTTAGAGAGTTTACAAGAATGAATTAATTGAATGAATGAAAAGGATGAAACTCTAAGTCTATTTATAGCCTAAGAGAATAAATCTAGATTGTTGATTGTTGAGAAATTTTCTCTTGGTCGTTGATCCATGGATGTAATCTGAATGGTTGATTTTGGATGGGATTAAACTGCATCCATTGGATCTGATTAAAGGATAAGGTTTTATCCTTTAAGACTTTTTCTTCTACTCTAGATTTCACTGATGTAATCTTCAAGTAGTAACATTGGCAGTTATATGTTGTCATCACCAGCTATCCCAAATGGTAACCATGACAATATATCTTAGGTGAGGTCTTGGGATCGAGTCTTCTTAGCAGCAATTAAATTCTTTTTTTTTCGAGCGCATTGTTTGACATGGTCAAACTGACCATTCTTTTGGTTCTTCGTGTTCTGGGTGATTTCTGGCCAACCGGAGTTAGGCTCACCCGAACCCGACTCCGCCCTTTCGCCCCTCGAGCATCCTTCCTCCCGGCTTCTCGTCTCTCGGACACCGCGCACGTCCTTCTCGCTCCACCGGCGTACTCTTCCGCAGCTTCCGCATCCCTCAGATTGTACCGAGCCCGTCAGCTCACTTCCCTGCACAATCCTTCTCGTCTGCTATGTCTTACGCTCGACTTCCTCCGTACCTAAGCTCCTGCACACTTAGCAGAGGGATTAAACACACCAGGACCTAACTTAAATCGGTTGATCACATCAAAATCAACTAGGGGTACTTATAAAGCCGTGTTTCAGACGCTTCAGGACTTGTCCAGCCAAAATGTCGCCAAACTTCTCGAACTGGAGGAACTTGGCCTTGAATGCGGCCTCCGCCTTCGCCTGTCGCGACTCTTCGTTAGCCTTGTATTTCTCTAATTCTTCTAAGGCTTGGTCCCGAGGAGTCTTTAGCCTAACCACCTCAGAGGACATCTGATCATGGACCGCCAGTGCCTCCTTGAGCCGCTCTGAGGTAGTTGAGAGAAGTGAGCTGGTTTAGCCGAGGTCCTTCTATAGGTCGGATACGTGAGCAGCAACAACTTCTTTCACGGTCTTTTTCTCCGTCAACTAATTCGCCTACTCTTCAATCTGACCATTCAGGGAATCGGCGAACGACTCCAGGAGGTGGACGTCTTCCAATAGTTTCGTCTCCCAAGCTTGGAGTCGACCCTGCTCCTGAGTCAGTTGACTCACTTCCTCGAAAAGAGTTGTCGCCCTCTTTGACAGAAGTTGCACCCGGTGGCTGGTACTGAGCAGTGATGCTTCAGAGGCTAGAAGGGCGTCCAGGCAATGGTCTACTTTGGCACGTAGATCCATGCTAACCTCTAGTTGTATCCAACCCCCCCCCCCCCTCTCACGAGCTTGGAAAACCTCTGCCTCCAATTCTGCCACCTGCTGGTGCAGGGATTCAGTTTCTTGCTAGGGAGTCATCTGCTGGCCCAAAAGGAGGCACTCGGAAGTTGCTTGACATAAGAAAAATAAGGGTCAAAAGGAAAAAATAAAATAAAATAAATTCACCGAGAAGCTTGCCATTAGGAGCGACTCATACAAGCTGGTGATTAGCCTACCTGAAGGCATCCCTCTGAGGGATGTAATGTACTCTTCGATTCGCCCCACATGGCTCCTTGGCTCCGTGGGGAAGGTATTCAGGAGGTAACCCTAGAGCCGCGAGGAGTGAGAGGTAGGAGGCGCGGCGTGGAGCCGGGTACGCTTGAGGGGTTGGGTGCCTCGTCATCGGTGCTGGAGGACACCTCGTCAGCTGGATATTTCCCCTGTGGTAGCTCCTTAAGCTGGACTGGTTGGAAGCCTCTAGTCGCTGCCTTTTCGGCCGCTTGTACCTTCCGGCGCAGGAGAGCGCTGGTGAATTCGGGCTCGCCTGGTCTCACCCTGTTACCCTTGGGGCTGCTGGAGGCCTCGTGGACTCTGGGAGGGAACTTGGCCTCACCCTCCAGCTCCGCGGTAGTCGGTGCCACCCTCAGGTGGCGCTTGGAGAGAGGAACAGAATCCTCCTCCTCCTCAGTAACCCTGTCTGAGCGGGTCCTTTTCCTTGGAGGAGCCAGAGGGGGTGCAGGTTTTCAACAAGGGGCTTGTGGCTCGCTCTCCTCCTCCTCTTCCTCCTCAGCGGGCAGGATGAGGTATGGCCATCTGATAGGTGGCAGGCCTGCTTTCCCAGTTGGCTCCGTCGCCAACATCGAAGCCTGAGCCAGTGGCTCCTCGTCGCCACCTCCCGCCTCAGCAGGAACAGGAGAGAGGAGGGTTTCCTGAACACCGGGTAGCTTTGTGGTGGTCAGCTCCTCACCTTGGGTCTGCTCGGAGCCCTTAGAAGGCTCGACCTCAGAAGGTAGGGATGTTAGAGGAGGAGTCAGAGCCTGTTTATCTACAATCTCCCACTTGAGAAGCTTGCTCATGGCCCGAGAGAGCATAATGTTCTCTGCAACACATGCAACAGAATGCCAATTAACATAGATAAGCGCTAAATAAAACAGTGCACTTATGGAGGTCGGGGCTAAGACGGGTGACTTTGGGGTTGATCCCAGCCCTATGCAGGAGCTCTTCACATAGAAGCAGATTGGGGTCATGCAACTCCATCCCGGCTAAAATGCTTCTGGCCCGCTGATGCCCCTGATCTCGCTGGAAATCGCCCAGGTCTGGAGGAGAAGGTAAATCTTCGCGCCAACGTGTTGGACAAAACGGGCGCTCAGCAAGTTGAATAAAGAAGAAGCACTCCTTCCACCCCTTATGGGAGGAAGGGAGGCTACTAACGAACTTGTGACTCAGACGGGCGGTGAAGCTAAAGGCTCCCCTAGACGCTAAGTTCGGAAGGAAAAAGTAGTGGAAAGAACGGGAGGTCAAGGGTATATTGAACAGTCTGAAAAGGTTGAGTGCCCCACCCATTTGGGCGAAGGCATTTAGGGTCATCTGTTGCAAGGGCACATCGAAATATTTGAAGATGTCCATGAAGAAGGAGGGATTGGAAAATGTAAGCCGAACTCCACCTGTCATAAGAAGAAAATGTAAAACCCTAAGGGGGGTTCTACGGGGGACTGGTCGATACTAGGAATCTTAACCTCTAACTCCGTTGGAATGACATAGGCATCGCAGGTGGCTCTCAGTCTCAGGGTGGCGGACTTAACCTTAGATGAAGTGGCTTCATACCACTCCAGATGGTAAGCCCTTTCCTCTTCCGATTTCTCCTTCCTACCCTGGTCTTTCTTCCCCTTTCCCATGACTTCGGATGAAAGAAGGAGAAGAAGATAGAAGGTGAACGGGACTTACCCGTGAAGAAGAAACCCTAGCGAAAGAAAATTCTAGTAGACAGAAACGGGATGCGCAAGCTTAGATAGTCGACGATATAAGAAGACGGAAGACCGCTTTCGCCTTCCCTTTTTATAGGGAAGGAGTCGCTCTCGTGCGAAGAATAGAGGCACGACACGGGGATGATGATAACTGCCAATCTCGAGGCATCGCCCTTCCTTATGGTCGTCAGTTGCTAAGCGTATCAGAGGAAAATCACATAGAAAAGACCCTGTCACATGGCAGTATTCTATTCACTAGAACGCTCTCTCGTCATTAAGATACCCAATGCACTCTTAATGGGTAATGGACAACTATCATTACCGGGCCCTGGAACTCGCAAGGACTCTTGGATTAACTCAAAGGGTTGCCTTGGGCCAAGGGACGAATGTTTCTATTCTTAGGACCCGACAAGTCGTCAAGAGAGAAGGAATGGTAATATGGGCCCCGCAGATATTTTGCTTCCCCTCATTGTGTCACCAGCCTAATTAATCAACCACACTTCTTTCGATTAGACTTGAAGGGGGGGACTTGTGATAGGGATGAGCATCCCGGGGTGGACACGTGGCACGGGAAAGCTACGCGGCAGGGCCCATCGAACCAGTGCCCCATGTCAGGCCAAGGATCGGACTCCCGAGACTACCTCGGGAGTACTGAAGAAAGCCCCCGAGGTCAGATAAGGAATTTGGCTCCCGAGACTATCTCGGGAAAACAGAAGAAAGCTCCGAGGTCAGCTCAGGAGATAAGACTCTGAGACTGACTCGGGAGAATGGAGCCCAAAGATCAACGCAGGAATAAGAAAGCCGAGCTTCATACACCCGCTCCTCCTTCCAGAATCGGAAAGTCATCAGGTAATTATTATTCGCAATGCATGGTAATTAAGGTCGTAATAATCACAGTAGCCGTTACCAAAAGAGAATAGTTATCAAGTAACCGATCATTAAGGAACATGGAGGAGAACGTGAGGACACGTACAAGGAAGACATTAGGTATATAAGACGCCTCGACACTCAGGTAAAGAGAGTAAGCTTTTCAGAATTATAGCACTTCGATTCTTCATTGTTCTCGGAAAAAGAGAGAATTCTGACTTGAGTGTCGGAGATGACTCTACCGGGAAATTTTCTAGTGCATCCCCTTTAACGTTCGTGTTAATCTCGCAGGCGTCGACATCCCCTCCTCGTCATTATCGTCGTGGGCTGCGCTTTGATGATTAATTATCTCCGTCGTTCGCTTCCGGAACATATATGTATATGTCGATGCAGCTATTTGTGGGACAGAACTGGACGAATCCCTATTCTTGTGAAGAACAAGCTGCAGCGACCTTATTTGATCATAACATTACAGAGGAAATGATTTACGAATGTTTATCGAAGAGAAAGTCAGAAACATTCAACTTCTGTGGATGCGCCTAATCCCTGCAATTCCACATATCAAACCAGAAAGAACAGGTATGGTATTCGGTTATCAGTGTGGAAACTGGGGATATTGAATCTGTCAGATTTGAACTGGTTACAATGAGAATGCCATGTCATAGCTAAAGCAGCACATCTACTCTGTCCAATCAACATCTACAACTTGTTGAACTCAAATTCTTATTGTGAGATATATTCAGTGACTTATAAGGTTTGTCTTAAGTTAAATATAGGTTTAGTAAGTTGGCCTTGATGAAATTAAGAATGCTATAGGATGAACGCATTAATCATGATAATTACAAGCTCAATTGTCAGTACATCTCAATTATGGGCATACGCGACAAGTTCAATTGTGAGCGAACTAAAGAATTCCGAGGCGGAAAAAACTTATACACACTGGTACCAACAAACTACAAAGAATGAATGATGAAGAGCAAAAAATGAACCTAGTGTCGTCGTTGGCGGTGCTGCTTCTAATGCGACCCATGGCGCATGAGTTTGTTCGAAGAGGCGGTGAAGGACGATGTCGACGGAGCTGTGGACGTCGATGCAGAGGCAGAGGTGGAGGCGGAGACGAAGGAAGATTCGCCAGCGGAGGTGCGGGAGCCGCCGGTGCTGGCATGCGATGTTCTTGCATAGCGGGATCCCGGAACCCCGGGCCTCTTCGGCTCCTCCAACGCCGTCGGTTTCTTCGACAAGACGATGACAACTCGCTTCATGTCGGGCCGCAGCTTGGGGTCGGACTGCGTGCAGAGGAGACCCAGCTGCACGCAAAACGCCACCTGCTCCTCGTCCGCGGTGGGCTGCAGAGCAGGATCCATCATCTCCACACTACGCCCCTTCCTGTAAAGCTTCCATGCCTGAGATAATTTCAGATATAATAATCAATTAGAAGAGCTTAATACTTCCAGTTAATCTGTTTAGAAACTAGGATCGAACGGAGATCAGCGTAGCGTACCCATTCGAGGAGGGAGTTGGCATCGGGGTCGGGGAGAAGGTTGAAGGCGTTGTTCTTGCGGCCAGAGACGAGCTCGAGGAGTATGACACCGAAGCTGAAGACGTCAGCTTTGGCAGTGAGTTTGCCATGCATGACGTACTCCGGGGCCATGTAGCCGTTGGTGCCGGCGATGCGGGTGTTGACGTGTGTCTGGTCCTCCGGGAACAGCCGGGCCATGCCGAAGTCAGCGATCTTGGGCACCCACCGTTCGTCGAGCAGGATGTTGCTGGCCTTGATGTCGCGGTGGATGATTGATGTGTGCGCCGATTCGTGCAGGTACAACAGCCCCCGCGCCACCCCCATCATCACCTGGAACCGCCGCTGCCAGTCCAATTCCGTCGACTTCCTCCTCCACTGACCTCCCTCTTCTTCTCCTGCTCGATTACAGTTCAGTAAAAAAAAAAAAAATTAGAACTCCTATTTGCCCAATAATTGTAGTCTTTCATGGTAAAAAAAAAGAAAAAAATTGAACCTTTGATCAACTAATGAAGAAGATATGAATTTAAAAAATCGAAATAGTGCGTCGTTTTCGTGAGGTAGCTGGATTGATCAGAGTCTACGGTCACGTCAAATAAAAAAATCATTTTTATCCAAGAGAAAACGTCGCATATGAAAATCCAAATGATAATTTTCTTCCATGTCCGGCTGTTTGAACTACTGTACTGTATGATGTACCATCGATTGTGATATTAAACTATGATGATTGTGATTTAAGTTTAGAAGAATCCGGTAGACGGTCAAATTTAGAAGTATTGAAAATTCAAAATAATTTTATATATTGGCTTTTTCCCCTGGATTTGGGGGGAAATTAGCAAACAAGTTCATATCAATCCTAAGAAATGCTACACCACAATTAATGAATCATGCATGGGTTCTACGACACTGCTCCAGATTGAACTCACCAAACAACGCGTAACAATTTTTCTTCGATAACATTGCAGAAAAATTAAGCTATCAGTTTCATAAGAGAACTCGATTCGAGAGGAAAGATAAGCCTGGAAGTTAACGATCGACAGAGACTCAATAAATAATCTACTTGAAAAAATTAAATCCTTTTCAAAATATTGTGTGATTTATCAAATTCATTTTGATTTAAGCGTCAATCAAACTCTTGTGGCGAGCTTTGCCACTTAATTCGAAAATATGTCGCGATACGAAGAAAAAGGGCAAAAGAATCCGAAGGAGAAGAGTTCGAGGAAGAAGAGAATCAAGGGGAAGGGCAATGGTGCTTACGGGAGAAGAGGAGCTTGTCGAGGCTCTCGTTGGGGACGTACTCGTAGACGAGGAGCATTTCCTCGCCGTGGGTGCAGTAACCGTATAGGCTCACAATGTTCTTGTGCTGCACCCGCGACAGCAGCAGCGCCTCGTTCTGGAACTCCCTCGCCCCCTGCCGCGATCCCCTCCCCAGCCGCTTCACCGCCACCAGCCGCCCGTCCGCCAGCCGCCCCTGCGTCGAACACATCGTGCGCACTCAGTCTCCGCCATCGATTTTCAAAACACTAATCCCCCAATTGGTCATCGACTCGATCGATCACTTTTTTTGGGGGTACTTTACCTTGAAGACGGGGCCGAACCCTCCTTCGCCGAGCTTCTCCTTGGGGCTAAAGTTGTGTGTGGCAGCCACCAGCGTCTCGTACCGGAACACCTTCTCCTCCTTCGCTGCGATTTTCTCCAAATCATCCTCCTCCTTCGCCGCTGCAACTACCACAGCAACCTTAGTACAAGAAAACAATCTCAAAATTCCAGATCGATCGAGAAGAAGAAGAAGAAGAAGAAGAAAAAAGAAGAATAAGTAAGAAACTTTTGTTTCTACCTCCGAAAAGGGACTTCGCGAGGCTGCTAAAGAACTTCTTACGTCTCATGGTCATCGACGGCTAGACGGAGGGACAGCGCCGGCGATCCACTGTCCGATTCGAGACGGATATCAATTCCAAATTTTGAGTTGCAAGACGATGAAGACGGCGAGTTGCGTTAACCCACCGATCGCAATTTCCTTCGCCCTTCTCTTCCCACTTTTTCATTTTATTAATTTTTTTGTTCGCTTTACAATTTTTTTTCAACAGCAAGACGAAGACGAGCCCTTTGACAAAGTGGGAACACGCTTTCGTGGAAGTCAGACCCGATCGTTGCATTGATAAGACCGGGGGCTAATTCGGGCCTGACGTGTCGTCCACCCACAGGTAGGACACTTGGCCCCACGCCATCTGTACGTAACGTAGCTTGATGAATCAAACCTCGACAATGGAAAGTACGGAGAACAGTCGTTGGATCACGAGGTCCGACAACATAAGTCAACGACCATACCGCGTGTAATTAAACCGAATAGGGAGAGGACCTTGTGCTCTCCCAGTAACGGTTAAATGTCATGAGATTATTCGATCTATTTTACATCGGATAAAAATCAAAAGATAAGTATTGAAAATCATCGCAAAACGCTCCTCTTTTATTTATTATCAAAAGATTATTCTATTTTATTACTATATAATTTATTCTTTAAAATTATCTTTATTTTATTTTACACTTTACAGTAGTTATGATCAGATAACTATTAAATAATTATAATAGCTATCATTTTTTTAATTACTAGAACTGCATAATTGTTACTATTGAACGTCTATAATACAATATTAATTAGTATGGATTAGAAATAAAATATTTTTTACTATTTATAATTACTCTAATATAATATTGATAAAATTAATTAGTGTAAATCACTATTGACCCGAGATAAAATGATTATATTGTAATAGTTGTGTAATCCTTATATCATAATATTATTAGTATTATAAGAATTAAAGTGTTATTATTAAAATACAATATTATTAGTATAGATCATAATTGAAGTGTCTATACTTGTACTAGTTATAAAAATATAATAGCTTTGTACCCCGTGGCGGATACGTGGGCTAAAAAACTGAGTGGTAAGATATAGCGAGTCTGAACGATTCTTTTTTCGGAGCTCCCGAGACCCTCTCGGGAAGGGGATCCCCTGACCCCCCCCCGGCCCCCGCGCGATAGACACACCCCGAAGATTAAATCAGAAGACCCATTCTCGGGATCACCTCGGGAAATCAGACCCCGAGACCACCTCAGGGAAGCGAAGTGCCCGAGATCCCCCGGACTAGAAGATCCCGAGATCACCTTGGGGAAGCGGAGCCCAAGAAGCGTTCGACCTCAAATAACGGTTCCCCTTTCTTTGAATCTGCGAATAACCGTCATCCATTACCGCGGAGTCATCATGACTCATAAATGTCGCAACGGGCCGAACTTAATGACGGCGTGGACAACTGCAAAGGTTATCCGGTAACCGATAAATGGGGGGACATGGCAAAGATCGTGGAAATGCACGAAGGCAGCCACCACAGGTATAAAAGGTACTCCAACCTCTCCGATAAAGGGGGTTACGCATTCTCTACTACTCGCATATCCTCTTGCCTTCTTTTCATCTCCTTCATCGAGACATTGACTTGAGCGTCGGCGTGTTCCCCTAACGCACGTGTTAATCTCGCAGGGTGTGAAGTTCCTCCTCTAGCATCAACATTCGCGTGGGTTGAAACCTGGTGACTGGCCGTCGACGACGATTTCTTCCGAAACAAGTTTGGCGTCGTCTGTGGGAAACCAGTAAAGCACTAGAAGGAGCACCGATGGCAGAGCCGGCGGGACAACCCATTGTCCTGACAAAGGTGGAACTGGATCGCTTGGTAGCCAACGCCATCAAAGAGGCGCTCGAACATCACCAAATCGAGCACGCCATCTCACAGCGAGGTGTTTCTATATGGGAGGAGATCCCCAGAGTCTCTATCTCGCACCCTCAACCTCGAAGATCTGTCACACCACCAGGGCGACGTGCCGGAGCAACCCCGGACCATCGGCAAGACTCTCCTGGAGACATGGAGAAGGCCAACTCAGTAGCCTCTAGTGCGCTGAGACATGAAGATGGACAGGGGAAGAGGGAGGATCCTAAGGCCTCCCCTAAGGCTTCCTCTGCTCCCTTCTCATATGAGATTGTTGAAGACCCCATGCCGAAGCAGTTGCGCGGGCCTGGGATTGCTAATTACGATGGGAAGACAGATCCGAAGGATCATGTCTGCAAGTTTGAAAATGCGGCGCTCCTACACCAGTACACCGACGGTGTGAAGTGCTGGGTGTTCTTGAACACTCTATCTAGGGTAGCCCA
>JAGFNQ010006851.1:103906-145734 GCA_024364735.1 Boesenbergia rotunda | reverse complement strand
TTTAAACCATTTAACCTCAAACTTTAGCTCTTATTCAATTCTAAGCCCTCAAAACTTAAGTTTAAAAACAATTAAATCCTCTAATTCCAATATGGTCTCGAAAACCCTAAATCTTCTTCCAAATTTTTTTTTTTCGGAGCAGGATAAAAATGTCGGATTTAACAGTGAATATCGAAAAATGTTCGGATTTAACAGAAAGAGTAAGTGCGCGGCGGAATAAAGGCAAACAATGCAAACACCAAGATTTTACTTGGTTCGGAGCCTGGGTCGACTCCTACTCCAAGGCCCACGGTCGTTGACCGTTTACTTTGGGCAATTCTATAGTGCGCAAAACGGTTACAAAGTGAGATTACAAAATTACTGTAAATAGAAATATACACTTTGTTTTACCAACTCCCGGTGTAGATCGAGTTTCGGTGCAGTGGGAGGTTGACGGCGCTTCGTTCTTGAGTCGGGAAGTTTCCGGAGCAGAGCGCGGTCGTCAGAGCGTTTGGATGCGTTGAATGAAAGCTGTTTTGAAGCTAGGGGTCGAGGGGTGCTATTTATAGCACATAGGGGCGCCCTGGTCGTCGAGGGCGCCCTACCACGTGTCACCCGATCCGTGCTTCGCTCGGTCAAGCCTTATCGCACCAGAATAGGGATGAGGTTTGACCTCTGGGGCGCCCTGGTCGCAGAGGGCGCCTTGGCTGACTTTTTTCGCGCAGAAGACTCGGCTGTGGATAACGCTGAGGCTTCGCAGAGTGAGCTGGAGGCGCCTTGGCTGCTGAAGGCGCCTTGGCTGACGAAGGCGCCTTCGCTGCTGAGGGCGCCTTGCCCAGTAAGCAGCTGAAGCCTATTTTCCTTCGCTTGGTTCTGATTCACCTTGAGGGCGCCCTGGACACTCAGGGCGCCTTGCTCAGCTGTTGCCTCACTCCTTTGAGGCTCTCTGAGTTGCAGACACACGTTCCTTTGGTCCTGCATCAAGGGTTAGTCCAAAACACAATAAAACAATAATTATTTTATACAGCCTTAGCTGTCTTGATTCTGACTTTGGTCTCCAAAATGGAGCCCTAGGTCGAACCGACGCCTAATGTTCCCTCAAGGGGAACGCGTCCTCACCTACTCCTCTCGGGAGAGTTTACCTGGTGCCAACCGGATCCTCCAGTTGGACTTTTGCCCGGCAGTCCTTCGCCAGGTCTTGAGTTACCAAGCTGCCCTTCGCTTGGTGCTTAGCTTCTGGCAGTCCTTCGCCAGCCTAGCAGTCCTTTGCTAGGGCTTCTCCTGTCTGGCAGTCCTTCGCCAGTGCCTAGCATTCCTTCGCTAGGGCTTTTCCTGTCTGGCAGTCCTACGCCAGTGCCTAGCATTCCTTCGCTAGGGCTTTTCCTGTACACTCAAGAAGCTTGTTAGACAACAACTAACCCTTAACTTTTGAACCCTTTTGCCAATATCAAAACCCAGGTATGACTTGGGTGCATTCTGCACCAACACCTTCAAGCTAGGACTTGACCTTCCATGCCAGGACTTTTTCATCTAATTCTCCAAGATGGGAATTTGCACCTAACCCTCCAAGTTAGGATTTTTCACCTAGCCCTCCAAGCTAGGACTTTTCACCCACCTCTTCCGAATTAGGACTTTTCACACACTTAGCCCTCCATGCTAGGATTTTCAACACCTAACCTCCCAGGTTAGGATTTTCCAACACCTAGCCCTCCAAGCTAGGATTTTCCATACCATGTCTGATCCCCGATCAGGACTTAATCATCATCAATAATCATCCACCTAAACTAAAATCGGTGTCAACACCAAAACAACAATCAGGGCCAGATTGCATCAACAATCTCCCCCTTTTTGTTGTTTGACAACCCAATTTTATGTTTAGGGATTCTCAATTAAGTTTTTCAAATTTAGAATCATAGGGGAATCCAGATCCTCCCCCTACAACATGATCATCCTAAACTTAACCAACCGACACTCTCCCCCTTTGTCGAACACCGAAAAGGGGTCTAGAAGGGCTGTTAAGTTCAAACCAACTCCCCCTCATTCCTAGGGGTATCCCAAACCAATAACAATTTGATTTTTGATAAGCATATGAATACATATGACAAAAAGATATAAGCATGGCAAAACAAGCACATGTATCATATGAGCATGGCATCATAGGCATGAAGATAGCTATGGATCAAATATGTAGATAGTACTCATAGCATCAACAATAAGCATACTAACTTAGAATAGACATGCATCAAAGTTAGAAAGTTTAAGTCATAAAACATTCAGAGAGATAATAAGATGCAAGACATATGCATCAAGATCAAAATACGTGTGGCACAAGACCACAACAGATAAGTCATGGGGCATACAACCCAAAAGTCACACAGACCAAAACCAGTCAAGTACACAGATCAAGAAAAGAGGCAGCAGACATCCAAGCTCAAATGTCAGTGGGGGGGGGGTCGTCATCGTGCATGAGGTCATCCATCGTGGCATCAGTAGATCCCGGTGCAGCACTGCCCGAAGGGGCATCCCCTGGAAATGTATGGCGGCGCAACTCTCCGTACTAAGTCTGCTGCAATGCCTGGACCCCAGAGACAGTAGACTCTATGCCGGTCAATCGGTGATCAAAGGAACGGAAATTCGAGCGGACCTCCTCCCAATGGAGCTCCCTGATCGGTCTGTGGACCGATCACCATAGGATGCCAGATCGGTCCGGGGACTGATCCAGGCTAGCTCAGTATACTTGGTCAAAATTTCGGAAAATCACTGCTGCCCTCCGATCGGTCAGTGGACCGATCGTTACAGGATGGAGCCAGATCGGTCCGGGGACCGATCAGCCATATGCCTAATCGGTCCGGTGACCGATCAGGGTTCCTGATACTCCCTGATACGATCTGAAACATTCAGTTTCAGATTTTCGGAATTTTTCCAACGAGATCTGATGAAGTTTATCGAACTTGGACATGATCTCATGACTAAAATTGATCCCTAAACAAGGATCTAAAGTCCTTATTGGTTCAACAATCACATTGATCCACCCAAGTGGAGCCAAACTCAATCAACAATCATTCAAGCAAATTCAATCAAGTTTTGGTTCCAAATTCAAGTTTCTAATCAAGTTTCCTTGATTGGAATGTCCAAGTATGATCATGGAGCCATATACACATATGTTATGCAATGGTTTTCCCCATACTTGGTCTTCGAAGTGATTATTTTCTCGTCAACTTTATTTCTCAAGGGATGCATTGACATTTTGAGAAATTTAATAGATCCTAACATCTCACCCCATATCTAGCAAACAAAAACGTTTTGTTAAACCTTATAGTTTGTGTGAGATGTTCCCAAAGTTACCCAATTGTTTCCCAACAATTTCGAAATAATCATGAAGGGTTTGAAAGCATTTTGAAATTCATGAAGCGTGACACATTCTCAACTCCCGTCTTAGGAAACTAAATTCGTTTTCGGGGAGTGGTTTAGTGAAAATGTCAGCTTGGTTTGATTTGGACTCTACATGCGAGAGTACAATATCTCCCCTAGCAACATGATCCCTAATGAAGTGGTGACGCACCTCAATATGTTTGGTCCTAGAATGATGAACTCGATTCGTGGTTAAGTTAATTGTGCTAATGTTATCACATAACACTTGCACACTCTTGTAACTCAATCCATAGTCCTCTAGAGTATGTATCATCCACAATAATTGCGATACGCTCTCTCCCATAGCAATATATTCTGCCTCAGTCATGGAGAGAGCAACACAATGTTGCTTCTGACTTGACCAACTTACTAAGGACGTGTTAGTGATATGAGAGAAGTGTCCTAAGGCAATCGCCTTATGATTGTAAACATTTATTTCAATAAATGATAATTCACTATTTGAGTATACATGTTTGTGTATTTGATTGGGATCTTAAACTCATCTACTGAATGTCCGCCATACAGTTCACAGCATAAGAGAATTTGTGATGGGATCACAACTAGTGATTATCTCTAAGTGTGCAAATGTGAAGTGTTGGAAATATCCCTAGTCGATGAATTGATAAATACGGACATTATCAATTCTGTTGAGACTAGCATGAGTTATTCTCTATTCAGCTGATTCTCACTGGCTGGTGACATTGGGATGTCCAGAGATAAACATGGATGCTAGTTAAGGGAACTAGTTCATTGGAGTGACTAGCTGTAAGACTTCATATGGGAATCTGCATGTAGATATGTCAATGAAGATCTTACTACGGCTTAAGTGCGATGTTCCTTTGACTTGCGGTGTTCAAGTCATCTTGGTCATGGAGACTTATACTTTGACATCTTAAGCAAGCATCTCCAAGGAGGTGTGGACCCAGGATGATCGGGTATAAGCCGAAGTGCCCGAAGATGTTTGAACAGCCTACAAAGGATTCACCACTCCTTGCGAGGAGATGTATACCCAGGCCTATCGTCGGATTGTTACTCAAAGCCTCTGGCCAGAGCATATCATGTTTAGAGTGAGAGTCTCTAAAATACATGAGAGTAATTAGAAATCCAAAGGACAAGTAAGACATTACTTGGGCTAGGTGTGACGTAGTCAGCCTAGTGGGGACTGAGACCATTGACCGTGTCCTGAACCAAGTGGGTATAAGGTGGTGAAGGGAATGGGGCATGATTCATTAGAGCTGCTGAAGGGTTTCAGAATAATTTCTTCTGAGGTCAAACCGTTGATCTTTCGATTAATTGGGGATCATGATGTACTACTAGGTGCCACTCATAATCGTTCTATAATTAGTTAATTATAGACGGCCAACATAAATCGAAAGCCTATTTAGTCACACGCACTACGAGTAATCCGAGGGATTTAAAACGAGTTGAAAATTGGATTTTCCGATCAAGAGAAATAAGTCGAATCTGAGTTAGTCAGAGGCGCAATGGAAGCTAAAAATGGCTAAGTCTTTTGAAGGCTTTTTGGGCGAATTAAATGAGTTTAATTCGCGGCGGTCCGGGTTGGTTTGGCCGGCCAAAGAGGGTGTCAAAAATCCCTTTGGTGGCCGGCCACAATAAGAGGAGAAAACTAATTAATTTTGGTTTAATTAATAAGATAAATCCAGCGCGATTTATTTTATAAATTATGGATAAATAAATTTGTATAAAGAAATTTATATAAATAAATTTATAGAAATTTATTCTTTTATGGAAGATTAAAATAATCCATGAATTGGTTTATTTTAATTTTATAAAATCAATTATGAATTAATTTTTCCATAATAAGAAAATTTATAAATTTCTTATAAAATTTATTCTATAATTTTAAGAGAAGAAGAATTTGTTTTATTATAAATTAGTTATAATAAAACTTATTTTTAAACAGAATAATTCATAAGAATTTATAGGATAAATTTCTTATGATAATTAGTTAGTTTTATTATAAAGTTAGTTATAATAAAATTCATAAGAGAATTTATAGGATAAATTTCTTATGATAACTAATTTGTTTTATTATAAATTAGTTATAATAAAACTAGGCTTAAAAGGAATAAGCAATAAGAAAATTTATAAGATAAATTTCTTATAACTAATTCCGTTAATTCGGTTTAGAGGGAGACTTAGCAAAGGAGTTGCTACTATATAAAGGAACCAAAGGCTAGCCCTTAATTCCAATTGAGTAATTAAGAAATTAATTATTCTCTCCCTCTCTCTCTTAATCCCTCCTCTCCTCCTTCTCCTTCTCTTCCCTTAGGGCCGGCGCCCACCCTAGCTCCCCTAGGGCCGGCGCCCAACCTACATCCAGTGGTGGAGGCCGTGAGCTTCAAGAAGAAGAAGGAGAACCCGAACACGAAGAAGAAGAAGCGGATAGCGATTCCTCTCTTCCCGGAATTCGATTCCGTTACTTCGTTGGTTAGTTTTTCATTATTTTCTCTTATTCTTCTAGTTGTGCCTTCCGAGAATCTAGTAGTTCTCGTCGGCACAAAACTCGTGACTTTGCGAAGTCATCCCGAAGAGAACTCGGCGTGGACGCGAATAGAGGCGAAGCTTCCAAGGGACGCTACGGTTGGATCTCGTCCCTTTCTTCAAGTTACGCGAGGTATAAAAGTAAATTAGTTTACTTTTCCGCAAACTTTTATTTTATGATTATGTCGATACACTATAAGGTTGCATGCTAGATACGAAGTTAAAATAATTTAGGAAATTATTTTATGCAAACTCTTCCGCTGCACGTAAAAATTTTAAATTTTACGAACTCGTATCCTTGTCGACATGCACCCGGTCACAACAGTGGTATCAGAGCCGGTTAGTGTTCGACTTAATCAAATAATTGTTTTGTGGAAAAACTTCGTCATGATCTCAATTTCGGAAAAATTTTTTTTTTCAATTATGGAAACTTTCAAATTATAATAAATTTTAGATTTAGGAATTTCAAAGTTTGGAAATCCTCATGAAATTTCGCAAACGTTTGAAATTTTCTATTTTCTGAAATTTTATAATAATTTCGAAATTTTCCATATTTGGAAACTTTCCAATTTTGGAAATTTTTCTTTTTTAGAAATTTTCCAATTTTGGAAATATGTAAGTTTTCTTTGTACCGGAAACTTGCAATTATTCTGAAAATCAATTTTCGAAATCTCGCAATTTTGGGCACTTTCTTTTAAGAAAGTCTAGACAAATTCATGGACAGTTAATTGATAATTAAATTTGAATTGGTTTTTAAATTGACAACAAAATTCTTTATTTTGGATTGAGCCTCGGGGAGCCGTCCAATTTAAAGTTAGTTGTTGTAATTTAATTTCCCAATTTTTAATTGAAATTGTCATGTTTGATTGGATTGAGCCTCGGGGAGCCGTCCAATTGGATTTACAACACATTACTTTTCTTTGGGTATCTGAGCCTCGGGGAGCCACCCTTAGAAAACAATTTGTTGTAATTAATTAAATCCATGAATAAAATATGTTTAAGAGGTGATGCTCTTACATATTGTTGTCTCCAAAATTAATTAGGAAAATGGTTTCCTATAGAGTTTCTTAAATGAGATTTTCATGAAAATAATATGTGGTTGAATTAAGGGATTTGTCTCTTAATTTAATAAGATTTGATTTAGAGAAATCAAAGTCTTGAACATATTATTTCCGAAATTAATTATGACAATTTAGGAAATTGTTTCCCAAAACAATTCCTTTAATAAAGTATGAAATTGTAATTAGGAAATCCGGTTCCTAATTTAATTCATGAGACTTGATAAATTAAGTCACATACATACTTTATTAAGGAAATCGTTAGTCATGACATAATTTTATGTCATGAATGTGCTTAAAGAGAATGAGATCATATAGTTCGAGTCAGAGGTCAATCATTAGTTTTGGTTGTTGGACACATCCAAGCCTGACTAAGCGGTTGAATGAGCTCCAACCATGTTAAAACTATTTCTTGATTAATGGGTCAGCCTTAAGCTTGGAGCATCGATTTGTTGTGCCACAGCCAAGGTCGATGCAAAGAGAGGTGCAGTTGGGTGCTATGTATAATGATACATACTTGTTAATGAGTTAACAACCCAATGTTTTATGCAAACATTCAATTAGTTGATAGCATAATGTGATAGTTACATATATGTGATGTGTAATCGGTATAATTACCTACCTTCATAGCTAAGAAGAACTTGATGGCCACAGCCATGGTTGTTCTTATCTATGGTTGGATATCAACCTATTTGGAGATGTTCCTACGATCTCCCGAATTGATAATAAGGGTGACTCAATTCGTAAAATAAATAGGATTCAATTTATGTATGTTGATACATTCTTTAATAAATCTTCTCACATAATCTCAATTTGTATTTCTAGGTTAATCACTCGATCATGTCTTCTCTGAATTTGCGTTCCATCTTGGACACCAACAAATTAACTGGGCCTAACTTCATGGACTGGCTTCGAAACCTGAGGATAGTCCTCAAGGCAGAGAAGATTGCTTATGTCCTTGAAAATCTACTTCCCTCAAATCCTCCAGCAGATGCAACTCCAGACCAATTGGTGGCCTATCAGAAACATGTGACCGATTCTGAACTTGCAAGTTGCATTATGCTAGCCTCTATGATACCTGAGCTGCAAAAGCAGCATGAGCATATGGATGCTTATACCATCATCTTCCATCTTAATGAGTTGTTTGAAGAGCAGGCGAGATCCGAAAGGTTCGAAGTCTCCAGACTCCTCTTCACAACTAAGATGCAGGAAGGCACTTCCGCCTCGCAGTTTGTGCTAAAGATGTTGGGGTACATTGAGCGACTAAACACACTCGGTTTTGCAATGGATCATGAACTAAGTATTGACTTAATTCTGAGTTGTTTGCCCAAAAGTTATTCGCAATTTGTGATGAACTATCGGATGAACAAACTAGAAACTACCATTCCTGAGTTAGTCAACCTGCTGAAGTCTGTAGAGCCTTCTGTAAAGCAGGAACAAAAGGCAGTTCTGTTAGTTGGTTCCTCGAAGAAAGGTTCTAAGAGGAAGGCCAAAGAACAGAATAAGGGAAAGAAGAAAAAGGCCAAAAAGACTGAAAATACCCTAAAAGGCACTTGCCATCATTGTGGCAAGGAAGGTCACTTGCGAAGAAATTGCAAGATTTATCTTGAGTCCTTGAAGAATAAGGCATCCGATGCCTCATCCTCTTCAAGTATCTTCGTTATTGAATGTCACTCTATTTCCTCAAGCACTTGGGTACTTGATACTGGGTGTAGCTCACATATATGTAATGACATACTGGGGCTAAGGAATAGAAGAAGACTTGTCAAAGGAGAAGCGAATTTGCGAGTTGGAAACGGAGCAAAGATTGCTGCTGTTGTCATCGGAACATATTTGTTAAAGCTCCCCACTGGACATGTCTTAGAACTGGATAATTGTTATTTCGTTCCTTCGTTAATAAAGAACATTGTATCTATTTCATGTTTGAATGAAAAGGGTTATCATTTAACTTTTAGTAACAATTGTTGTTACATAACTTTAAATGGCGTTCTTTATGGGAATGGAACTTTGTGCAATGGCATCTACACGTTAGATTTATCCAGTGACGTTTTCAATATCGAAGTTAGCAACAAACGTGCTCGAATAGATAATCGAATAGACTCCTACACTTGGCATTGTCGTCTTGGCCATGTAAGTAAGAAACGCATGACCGAATTGCACCGATGTGGAATTTTGGAATCATTTGAACCCGATTCATTTGATACATGCGAATCGTACTTAAAAGGCAAGATGACCAAATTACCCTTTACCGGAAAAGGTAATCCAGTGGGAGAATTGCTTGGTCTAATACATACCGATGTATGTGGACCAATGTCAACTCCTGCACAAGGAGGCTATAACTACTTCATCACCTTTATCGATGATCACTCACGATTCGGGTACGTGTTCTTGATGAAACACAAATCTGAAGCTTTTGATAAATTCAAAGAGTTCAGAAATGAAGTAGAGAAACAGCTTGGCAAAAGTATTAAAATACTTCGATCCGATCGGGGTGGTGAATACTTAAGTCAAGAGTTTCAAGATTATCTAAGGGATAATGGGATATTATCCCAATGGACTCCGCCATATACACCGCAGCATAATGGTGTATCTGAGAGGCGAAACCGAACCTTGATGGACATGGTTAGGTCCATGATGAATCATGCAACTCTTCCAAAATCCTTTTGGGGTTATGCACTTAAGACAGCTGTTTATTTATTAAACAGAGTCTCGACCAAGGTAGTCTCTACTACTCCATTTGAGATTTGGAATAGTAAGAAACCTCACTTAACTCACCTTAAGATATGGGGTTGTCCTGCTTATGTGAAGCGGGTTGTATCAGACAAATTGGATGCTAAGTCTGATAAATGTCTATTTATTGGATACCCTAAGGAAACAAAGGGTTACCAATTCTATCATCCCTTGGAACAAAAGGTGTTTGTTTCAAGGCATGCTGTATTTCTAGAAAAAGAATTTCTTTTACAAGAAAACAGTGGGAGTGGCATTGAACTTGATGAAGTTCAAGAAACTCCAATAGACATTACAGAGACACCGAGTCTAGGCCCACAACCGATAATTCATAATGATGAGCTATCAGTTGAACCTAAAACTACACCACCTCTTCGTAGGTCTGATAGGACACGCAACATTCCAGAGAGATACGGATTTCTCGTAAGTGAATCGAACGACGTGTTGCTCATTGGCGATGACGAACCTATCAGTTATGAAGATGTTCTGAAAAGTTTAGAAAGGGACAAATGGCTTGAAGCCATGAAGTCGGAAATGGATTCCATGTACGAAAATCAAGTATGGGACTTGGTTAACCCACCTGAAGGGATTAAACCCATAGGGTGCAAGTGGGTTTTCAAGAAGAAAACTGACATGGAAGGTAATGTTGTTACCTTTAAGACTAGATTAGTGGCAAAGGGATATCGTCAAAAACAAGGAATTGATTATGACGAAACCTATTCGCCAGTAGCTATGCTTAAATCCATTCGGATGCTCCTAGCCATAGCAGCTCATTATAATTATGAGATTTGGCAAATGGATGTGAAAACGGCTTTCCTTAACGGAAACCTGCTTGAGGATGTATACATGATACAGCCTGAAGGTTTCACATCGGTTGATAAAACCAAGGTATGCAAGCTTCGATGATCCATATATGGACTGAAGCAAGCATCTAGGAGCTGGAACATCCGTTTTGATGAGACAATCAAAAAGTTTGATTTCTCACAAAATCCTGACGAACCCTGCGTGTACAAGAAGGTTAGTGGGAGTGCAGTCGTATTCCTAGTATTATATGTCGACGACATCTTTCTTATAGGAAACGATATTTCAGTCTTACAGACAGTTAAAATTTGGTTATCAAAAACTTTCTCCATGAAAGACCTGGGAGAAGCAACCTATATCCTTGGGATTAGAATCTATAGAGATAGATCAAAACGGTTGCTTGGTCTTTCGCAGTCTACATATATAGACCGAGTGCTAAAAAGGTTTAGCATGTCGGAATCCAAGAAAGGTTACCTTCCCATTAGGCATGGGATCAACCTTTCGAAGTCTATGTGTCCGCGCACAGAAGACGAGAGGATTTGCATGAATAAGATTCCCTATGCATCCGCGATAGGATCTATCATGTATGCTATGTTATGTACTAGGCCTGATGTATCGTATGCTTTGAGCGGCACAAGCAGATACCAGTCAGATCCAGGAATGGATCACTGGGCAGCTGTTAAGACAATCCTTAAGTACTTAAGAAGAACTAAGGATGTGTTCCTAATATATGGAGAAGGAGATATGGTAATACGTGGGTATACAGATGCCAGCTTCCAGACAGATAAGGATGACTCCAAATCTCAGTCTGGATACGTATTTACTCTGAATGGAGGCGCAGTAAGTTGGAAAAGTTCCAAACAAGACATCGTAGCGGATTCTACCACGGAAGCGGAATATATCGCAGCTTCGGAAGCAGCAAAGGAAGCAGTCTGGATCAAGAAGTTCGTCTCCGAACTTGGTGTGGTTCCAACCATTGATGATGCAGTGTCGGTTTACTGCGACAACAATGGAGCTATTGCACAAGCAAAGGAACCAAGGTCTCATCAGCGATCCAAACACGTGCTTCACCGCTATCATCTGATCAAAGAGATTATAAGTAGGAATGACATACAAATTGAGAGAGTTCCCACTGAAAGGAATATAGCGGATCCTTTAACTAAGGCCTTGCCTCAAAGCAAGTTTGAGGGTCATGTTAGAGCCTGTGGTATTGGATACTGTAGCGATTGGCATTAGGCCAAGTGGGAGTTTGTTAGTGATATGAGAGAAGTGTCCTAAGGCAATCGCCTTATGATTGTAAACATTTATTTCAATAAATGATAATTCACTATTTGAGTATACATGTTTGTGTATTTGATTGGGATCTTAAACTCATCTACTGAATGTCCGCCATACAGTTCACAGCATAAGAGAATTTGTGATGGGATCACAACTAGTGATTATCTCTAAGTGTGCAAATGTGAAGTGTTGGAAATATCCCTAGTCGATGAATTGATAAATACGGACATTATCAATTCTGTTGAGACTAGCATGAGTTATTCTCTATTCAGCTGATTCTCACTGGCTGGTGACATTGGGATGTCCGAGATAAACATGGATGCTAGTTAAGGGAACTAGTTCATTGGAGTGACTAGCTGTAAGACTTCATATGGGAATCTGCATGTAGATATGTCAATGAAGATCTTACTACGGCTTAAGTGCGATGTTCCTTTGACTTGCGGTGTTCAAGTCATCTTGGTCATGGAGACTTATACTTTGACATCTTAAGCAAGCATCTCCAAGGAGGTGTGGACCCAGGATGATCGGGTATAAGCCGAAGTGCCCGAAGATGTTTGAATAGCCTACAAAGGATTCACCACTCCTTGCGAGGAGATGTATACCCAGGCCTATCGTCGGATTGTTACTCAAAGCCTCTGGCCAGAGCATATCATGTTTAGAGTGAGAGTCTCTAAAATACATGAGAGTAATTAGAAATCCAAAGGACGAGTAAGACATTACTTGGGCTAGGTGTGACGTAGTCAGCCTAGTGGGGACTGACACCATTGACCGTGTCCTGAACCAAGTGGGTATAAGGTGGTGAAGGGAATGGGGCATGATTCATTAGAGCTGCTGAAGGGTTTCAGAATAATTTCTTCTGAGGTCAAACCGTTGATCTTTCGATTAATTGGGGATCATGATGTACTACTAGGTGCCACTCATGATCGTTCTATAATTAGTTAATTATAGACGGCCAACATAAATCGAAAGCCTATTTAGTCACACGCACTACGAGTAATCCGAGGGATTTAAAACGAGTTGAAAATTGGATTTTCCGATCAAGAGAAATAAGTCGAATCTGAGTTAGTCAGAGGCGCAATGGAAGCTAAAAATGGCTAAGTCTTTTGAAGGCTTTTTGGGCGAATTAAATGAGTTTAATTCGCGGCGGTCCGGGTTGGTTTGGCCGGCCAAAGAGGGTGTCAAAAACCCCTTTGGTGGCCGGCCATAATAAGAGGAGAAAACCAATTAATTTTGGTTTAATTAATAAGATAAATCCAGCGCGATTTATTTTATAAATTATGGATAAATAAATTTGTATAAAGAAATTTATATAAATAAATTTATAGAAATTTATTCTTTTATGGAAGATTAAAATAATCCATGAATTGGTTTATTTTAATTTTATAAAATCAATTATGAATTAATTTTTCCATAATAAGAAAATTTATAAATTTCTTATAAAATTTATTCTATAATTTAAGAGAAGAAGAATTTGTTTTATTATAAATTAGTTATAATAAAACTTATTTTTAAACAGAATAATTCATAAGAATTTATAGGATAAATTTCTTATGATAATTAGTTAGTTTTATTATAAAGTTAGTTATAATAAAATTCATAAGAGAATTTATAGGATAAATTTCTTATGATAACTAATTTGTTTTATTATAAATTAGTTATAATAAAACTAGGCTTAAAAGGAATAAGCAATAAGAAAATTTATAAGATAAATTTCTTATAACTAATTCCGTTAATTCGGTTTAGAGGGAGACTTAGCAAAGGAGTTGCTACTATATAAAGGAACCAAAGGCTAGCCCTTAATTCCAATTGAGTAATTAAGAAATTAATTATTCTCTCCCTCTCTCTCTTAATCCCTCCTCTCCTCCTTCTCCTTCTCTTCCCTTAGGGTCGGCGCCCACCCTAGCTCCCCTAGGGCCGGCGCCCAACCTACATCCAAAGTGGTGGAGGCCGTGAGCTTCAAGAAGAAGAAGGAGAACCCGAACACGAAGAAGAAGAAGCGGATAGCGATTCCTCTCTTCCCGGAATTCGATTCCGTTACTTCGTTGGTTAGTTTTTCATTATTTTCTCTTATTCTTCTAGTTGTGCCTTCCGAGAATCTAGTAGTTCTCGTTGGCACAAAACTCGTGACTTTGCGAAGTCATCCCGAAGAGAACTCGGCGTGGACGCGAATAGAGGCGAAGCTTCCAAGGGACGCTACGGTTGGATCTCGTCCCTTTCTTCAAGTTACGCGAGGTATAAAAGTAAATTAGTTTACTTTTCCGCAAACTTTTATTTTATGATTATGTCGATACACTATAAGGTTGCATGCTAGATACGAAGTTAAAATAATTTAGGAAATTATTTTATGGAAACTCTTCCGCTGCACGTAAAAATTTTAAATTTTACGAACTCGTATCCTTGTCGACATGCACCCGGTCCCAACAGGACGAACCTAAGAATTGGCAACACCCACTTGTGCTCTTCCGGTCCAACTTACATCCAGCGTAGTCGGAATCCGTATAGCCAATTAAATCAAACGATTCAGTACGGGGGTACCATAAACCGACTCCTATTGTGCCTTTAAGATATCTCAAAATCTCTTAACAGCGATTAAATGAGATTCCTTGGCACAATCTTGATACCTAGCACACATACCTACAGCAAATAAAATATCTGGTCGACTGGCTATAAGGTATAGCAAACTACCTATCATGCTTCGATATTAAGTTAAATCAATAGGTTTACCACTCTCATCATTATCTAATCTTGTGTTTGTAGCCATGGGAGTAGTTACCTCTTTTAAATCACTCATGTTAAATTTTCGAAGCATTTCTTGTGTGTATTTTGATTGGTGCACATGGATACCATCGCGAGTTTGCTTGATTTCAAGTCCAAGGAAGAAAGTCAATTCTCCCACTAGACTCATTTCAAATTCACTCTCCATGTGTCCAATGAACTCATTTAAATAGCCCCTATTGTTTGAGCCACAAATTATGTCATCGACATATACTTGGGCTACAAAAATATTGTCACTATCTCTTCGTAGAAATAGTGTAGGGTCTATTTGGCCTCTAACGAAGCCTTTTTCAATTAGGAATGTAGACACCCTCTCATACCAAGCCCGGGGTGCTTGTTTAAGGCCATAGAGTGCCTTTTTGAGCTTAAACACGTGGTTTAGAAATTCGGTACTCTCAAACCCCGAAGGTTGTTCGACGTAGACCTTTTCTCTAATCAAACCATTTAGGAAGGCTGATTTGACATCCATTTGGTATAGCTTGAATCCGCGATGTTCTGCAAATGCAAGGCATAGGTCTCATCATAATCAAGGCCTTCAACTTGACTATAGCCCTTGGCTACTAAGCGTGCCTTGTTTCTAATGATTTCTCCCTTATGGTTTAATTTGTTCTTGAAGACCCATTTGGTTCCAATGATGGTGGTCTTCTTAGGTATAGGGACTAAGTCCCAAACTTAACTTCTTTCGAATTGACCTAGTTCATCTTGCATTGCAATAATCCAATCGGGATCATTTAATGCTTCATCAATTTTTCTAGGTTTAATTTCGAAAATTAGGGCAACTTCATTAGTCTCATTCCGGAAGAATGATCTAGTTCTAACCCCATGATGGATATCTCCCACAATCTGGTCTTGGGGATGACTAGAGGCTAATCTAGTTTGCCTTGGTGTTGGTGGTGCTTCTTGAATAGGTTCACTAGACACAAGTTTAGCCTCAGGATCCGGCTGATCAACGGATTGTCTAGGCTCACTGTCATCGGATTCATCGCCATCAACAACATTTGGACTCTCATTCAAACTTAGTCTCCTAAGTTCGAATTGGACTTCATCTTCTGGTTGGCCATTGACTTTTGGAATTTCTTCAAAGACAACATCAGAAGACTCTTCAACCATTCTAGACTTCTTGTTGTAGACTCAATAGGCTTTGCTAATGAGGGAGTACCCGACTAGTATCCCTTCATCAGCCTTTGCCGTGAACTTTCCAAGATGATCCTTGGTGTTTAGAATGAACACCTTACAACCAAACACCCTAAGGTGTTTAACCGTAGGTGGTTTTCCAAACCAAAGTTCATGGGGAGTCTTTCCTAAAAACCTATGAATGAGGACTTGATTTTGCACATAGCAAGCTGTATTTACAGCTTCAGCCCATAAGTAACTCGGGAGTGAGTACTCATTAAGCATGCTTCGTGCATCCTCTTGTAGAACACGGTTCTTCCTTTCTACAACACCATTTTGTTGTGGTGTTCTAGGAGTAGAGAACTCATGTCTATAACCTCTATTTTGATAAAATTCTAAAAACCTTTGATTTTGGAATTCACCTCCATGATCACTTCTAATTGTCTTAATAGTTAACGATTTTTCATTTTCAACTCTCCTACAAAAAGAAATGAAAATATCTAAGGTTTGGTCCTTATATTTTAAAAAGTAGGTCCATGTATATCTAATGAAATCATCAATGATCATAAAGCAATACCTACTTCCATTCAATGATATGATAGTACTACAATCAAATAGATCCATGTGAAGTAAATCTAATACAGTAGAAGTACTTATAGCGCTTTTACCTTTATGTGCAGATTTTGTTTGCTTACCCATTTGACATGCATCACAAAGTTTATCCTTCTCATACTTGATGCTTGGTAAGCCACGAACTAATCCCTTGTTGGCCAACTTCCGGATGTTCTTCATGTTCACATGTGCTAGCCTCCGGTGCCAAAGGGTGGACTCTTCTTCTTTTGACATGAAACACTTAGAAGAAACATTAGTAGCACTTTTAAATGAAACTTGATAAATATTGTCTACTCTTGTTCCTACTAGTACCGTGTCCAAGGTGTCATGTTGTCAACTAGACATTGACTTGGTTGAAAATCAATTGTGTAACCTGTGTCACACAATTGACTCACACTTAGGAGATTAAATTTCATCCCCTTGACTAGAAGGACATTTGAGATTCTAAGACATTCGGATATTTGAATGTCTCCTATACCTATGACCTTAAGACTACCATTGTTACCAAATGAAACATTACCTCTACTTTTCTTGTGAAGTGTGGTAAACAATGATCTATCCCCGGTCATGTGTTTGGAGCATCCACTATCAACGAACCAAGTTGATAGATGCTCTCCCTCAATCTAACCTACACAATTCGAAAAATAGAAGTTTTAGGTACCCAAACCTTGGGACCTAAAGCATCAACTAAACAAGACTTAGGCACCCATGCCTTGACCATTTTCTTTTGACCCTTGGGTGTCCTAGATTGTCTCATATCAGTCCTAGACATAAGAGACACAAATGAGGGTTCTTTAGGACGGTAACCAATACCGGCCCTATTGTAGACTGCCCTTTGGGCATTCAAGATCATGTCAAGGGTTTTAGAGCTAGTTGAGAACTTCTCAAGAATATTCTTGAGTCTCTCAACTTCACTATTTAATGATTGGTTTTCTTCTACTAACAAGTCATCATGCAAATCATCTACTTCCTCCACCTTAGAGGATTTTAAGTTTTCAACTTCAAGTTTCAATGATTTAATCTCATCCTCTAGCAATTCAACATGTAAATCATCAATGTTATCATCTCTAGATACTTTCAATTGATCAATTTCTAATTGCAATGCTTTAACCTTATTCTTTGACTTCTTAAGCATACTAGTTAAACATGCAATTGCTCAATAACACTTTTCAAGCTCGGGAGAAGTTACCTCTTCATCATCTGAAGATGATGAAGCCACGTTCGATGAGTTGGAAGATTCATCACTGCTCTCTTGATCTCCCAATGCCATGAGTGCCACATGCCTTGTGCTCTTCTCCTCCTTCTCTTCATCGGATGAGCTTGAGGATGACTCATCCCAAGTGGTCTTCAAGGCCTTCTTCTTCTTCTTGGATTTTTCTTCTTTCTTTTTGGATTTTTCTTCCTTCTTCTTAAACTTTGGGCATTCATTCTTGAAGTGACCTTTTCTACCACACTCAAAGCAAGAAGCATTAGTTTTATCAAGTTTGGATTCACTCGAGTTACCTCTACTCTTGAAGCATCGACCCCTTCTCATCATTCTTCTCACAAAGATTGCCATCTCGGATGAAGAAGAGCCGCTGCCATCTTCTTCGGACTCGGACTCGGATTCGGAAGAGGATGAGGATGAGGATGAGGAGACCTCCTTCTCCTTCTTCTTCTCCTTCTTCTTCTTGTTTGACCGGTCCCTTGCAACTAAGGCAATCCCCTTCTCCTTGGGGCCTTTGTTAGCCATTTCATGCAGTTCCATCTCACAAAATAAATCATCTAACTTTACAATAGATAGATCCTTGGAAACTTTGTAGGCATCCACCATGGATGACCACAAAGCATTCCTTGGAAAGACTTTCAAGACATACCTCACAAGGTCGCGATTCTCGACCTTTTCATCAATCGAATGAAGCCCATTGAGGACTTCCTTGAACCGGCTATGAAGCTCACTTACCGATTCATTCTCCTTCATGGAGAGATTTTGGAGTTGGTTGAGGAACAAATCCCTCTTTGCGATTCTAGAATCTCGGGTGCCCTCGTGAAGCTCAATGAGTTTGTTCCACAAGTCCTTTGCACTTGTGAAAGGACCAACCTTGATGAGTTGGTCTTTGTTCATGCCACATTGTAGAGTGACAACCGCCTTCGCGTCGGCTTCACTCTTTCGAGTTTGTTCGGCAGTCCATCTCCACGACTCAAGTTCTTTGCCTTCATCATCCTTAGGAGGGGTGAATCCTTCCTTCACCGCGAACCAAGTATTGATGTCCATCTTCAAATAATATTCCATCTTCGATCTCCAATATTGGAAGTCGGCGCCATCGAAGAATGAAGGTCGGGTGGTGGAGAAGCCTTCTCTCAACGCCATCTTGTTGATAACTCTCGGATGTTAAGCCGTAAACAGAGCCCCAAGCTCTGATTCCACTTGTTGGAAATCAGATGGCTAGAGAGGGGGGGGGGGTGAATATAGCCAATCACTTTGACCTTTGACACTTATCAAGGTTTCTGCACTCAACCTTATCAGTAGCACAGCGGAAGAAGCAAAGAAAAACAAAGCAGTGCAGAAAACAAAAACAGAAACGAAAGCAGACAAACACAACTAGCAAGATTGCTAACAAGGAGGGTTTACAAGGTTCGGGGATAACTTGCCCCTACTCCTTGGCATGCCCTTAAGGTGGGCGATCCCTTGATCGTCGACAGATCAAGCCCCGATGTTCACCAGATATAACGCAACCTCCTTCTCGGTGGAGAAACCTCTCCACAGCGTTTCAAACAAGGATATAAATTTAAGCTTAATGAAACACAGAGAATACTCTTACTCAGCACTTAGCAAGGACAAGAACACAGCAAGCTTGTCCCGAGCTCCACCCAGCGACGATCTCACGCAAGGACTCCCTCCTTCGTGTCTTCTCACTGTTGGACTCCAAGCTCCTTGTTCCTTCCTCCCATCACTCACGTAAGAGTTGGTTGCTCCACAGATCTCAATGACTTGCTCAAGGAATCAACAGCACACGTACACAGCAAGTCAAGTGTGGAGAACACAAAATCGCAGCAAGAACTTCAGCAAGCTCGAACACTTGGAACTCTCGAACTCTGTTTCAACCGAAGTCTTCTTCTCTCTTTTGTTTCTCCACCAAGCATCAGATGATACCATCCCTGCAGCTCCCAGCTGCTCATCTACCAATGCCAGCTACCACTGAGCTATCCCTGGACTCCCTGAGCTTCCCTCAGCCAATCTCCAGTCTCAGCTCCAGTCTGTAGCTTGGCCGTTGCAACCTGAGATGGAAAAACGGACAAACCTGCTCTAAGGAAAGTTCTCCTTGACTATCCTTGAGTGTTTGAATCCTCCCCTGTCACCTGCAGCTTAATCAGACTGTTACAGTAGCATATCACACAGTAAATCAAGTATCAGATGTAAACAGCAGAGAATCGGATATGGTCAGGCGCGATCAGAGCGTCTGACAGTGCAATTTGAATTAAAGTGATCGGTCACCCGACCGATCAGAGAGCCTCCTGATCGGTCACCAGACCGATCAGGCTGGGTCCAGACTGATCAGGCTCCATCCTGATCGATCCCCAACGCTAAATCAAAAATCGCAATTTCTTTGGGATTCTCCTGGACCGATCACCAGACCGATCCCAGGTTGTGGATCGATCACCGGACCGATCCACCTCTAATTTAGGCGATTTCTGAGTTTCGCAGTCCAAACCTCCTGATCGGTCACCTGACCGATCAGATCATGACCAGACCAATCAGGCACCGTCGTGATCGATCTTAGTGAGGAACCCGTAAAGCTGGATCGTTCTCCAGAACG
Organism: Boesenbergia rotunda; assembly: GCA_024364735.1. Taxonomy (NCBI): domain Eukaryota; kingdom Viridiplantae; phylum Streptophyta; class Magnoliopsida; order Zingiberales; family Zingiberaceae; genus Boesenbergia; species Boesenbergia rotunda. The sequence goes on along the minus strand of JAGFNQ010006851.1, from coordinate 125,678 downwards.
ATCTGCACAGTGATCCTGATCGGTCATCAAACCGATCAGGAGCAGTTCAGCAAGGGAACTCAACCTCACTGTCTGCTCCCTGATCGGTCACCAGACCGATCAGGAGCCAGTCAGTGGGTGAAACGCATACTCCCTGATCGGTCACCAGATCGATCAGGAGCAGCACAGTAGGTTCCCAACCTCACTGTGGGCTCCTTGATCGGTCACCAGACCAATCAGTCATTGCTGGATCGGTCACACGATCGATCCACGAAGGAGCAGCATGCCAGATTCCCTGATCGATCACCAGACCGATCCAGGGACTAAAACCTAGCCCTCCAAGCTAAGTTTTCATCCACCTTATCCCTCCAAGCTAAGGAATTTTCACCTAACTCTCCAAGTTAGGAATTTGCACCTAACCCTCCAAGTTAGGACTTTTCACCTAGCCCTCCAAGCTAGGACTTTTCACCCAACCCTTTCGAATTAGGACTTTTCCAAACCTAGCCCTTCAAGCTAGGACCTGACCCTCCAAGCCAGGACTTTTTCACCTAATTCTCCAAGATGGGAATTTGCACCTAACCCTCCAAGTTAGAACTTTTCACCTAGCCCTCCAAGCTAGGACTTTTCTCCCACCTCTTCCGAATTAGGACTTTTCACACACCTAGCCCTCCAAGTTAGGATTTTCAACACCTAACCTCCCAGGTTAGGATTTTACAACACCTAGCCCTCCAAGCTAGGATTTTTCATACCATGCCTGATCCCCGATCAGGACTTAATTATCATCAATAATCATCCACCTAAACTAAAATCGATGTCAACACCAAAACAACAATTAAGGCCAGACTGCATCAACAGTAAGGTATAGTAGACTTCCAATCATACTTCTATAGAGTTTAAGGTTTACTGGTTTGCCATCAGGGTCACTATCTATTTTTATATTGGTGGCCATGGGGGCACTTATGCTTTTAGAGTTGTCCATTTTAAATTTCTTTATTAGCTCTTTAGCATATTTGAATTGATGGACATAGTTTCCATCTTTAGTTTGTTTAATTTGTAATCCTAAGAAAAAATTGAGATCACCAACTAAGTTCATTTCAAACTCGTTTTCCATTATTTTCACGAATTCTTTTAAAAAATTAGAGTTGGTGGACCCAAAGATTATGTCATCGACATAGATTTGAGCAATAAAAATTTATTTTCCTAAGGTTTTAATAAATAAGGTTGAGTCAATTTGACCTTGTTTAAATTCCTTAGAAGTTAGGTAGGTTGATAGACGTTCATACCAGGCACTAGGAGCTTGTTTTAATCCATAAAGTGCTTTAGTAAGTTTGTAAACATAGTCAGGTCTTTCTAAGTCCTCAAAACCAGGGGGTTGTCCTACATAGACTTCTTCCTTAATGAATCCATTTAGAAAGGCTGACTTTACATCCATTTGGTATAGTTTGAATCCTTTATGGGATGCAAAGGCTAATAACATCCTAATGGACTCAAGTCTAGCTACTGGGGCATAGGTTTCGTCATAATCTAACCCTTCTACTTGACTGAATCCTTTTGCTACTAAGCGGGCTTTATTTCTGACTATTTCTCCTTAATCATTTAACTTATTCCTAAAAACCCACTTAGTGTCAATGACGGATTTGCCCTCAGGTTTAGGTACTAATTCCCAGACTTGGTTTCTTTCAAATTGGGCTAACTCTTCTTGCATAGCTATGATCCAATCAGGATTAGGTAGGGCTTCCTCTATAGTCTTAGGTTCAATTTTTGAAATCATGGCTATCTGACTAAAGTTTCTATAGGAAGACCTAGTTCTGACTCCTAAAGTTGGATCACCCACAATTTGATCAGTTGGGTGACTAAGTCTGGGTTTCTTGGTTTTTCTTGACCTTGGTTCAGCCTCAGGTCCGTCTGGTCGATTTGGTTCAATGTTTGGTTCAACATTTGGTTCAATTGACTCAAAAGTTGGTTCAATAGTTAGTTCATTCAAGGGTTCAATTAAGGGTTGAACAGTTTGTTCAGTATCTTCTTGATCAGTATTTGATGAAGTTAGGTCTGGATTATCAGATTTTGAGTTGATTTCTTCATTAAATATTAAGTTTGTTGTTTCTTCAATTTTCTTAGTTTGTTTGTTGTACACCCTATAGGCTCTACTTGTGGTTGAATATCCTAGGAAGATGCCTGGGATTGACTTAGACTGGAATTTTCCTAGATAGTCCTTGGTGTTTAGGATATGAACTTTGCATCCAAAGACCCTTAAGTAGTGTAGATTTGGAAGCCTATGGTAGTATAGTTCATAGGGTGTTTTATTGTGTCGTTTGTTGATTAGTACCCTATTTTGGATGTAGCAGACTGTACTAATTACTTCTACCCAATATTGGTTAGCTAAGTTAAATTCATTGAGCATAGCCCTAGCGGCTTCCTGTAGGGTTTTATTTTTCCTTTCGACTATGTCATTTTGTTGGGGGGTTCTAGGACATGAAAATTCATGTATATACCCATTTACCTTACAAAATTCCTCGAACCGTTGATTTTCAAATTCTCCCCCATGGTCACTTCTAAGTCTTTTGATTTTAGTATCGTTTTGATTTTCAATTAACTTACAGAATTCATTAAATAGGTTTAGAGTTTCATCTTTGGTCTTTAGAAATCTAACCCAGATAAACCTAGAGTAATCATCAACTATTACTAAGCAGTACCGATTTCCGCTTAGTGACTTGGCTCCATGTGAATCAAATAGGTCAAGGTGCAGGAGCTCAAGTGTGGTTTGAGTTTGATCAGATTGGATTAGTTTGTGATTAGACTTGGTTTGTTTACCTTGATTACATGATTCACATATTAAGTTTTCATGTTTTTTAATTTTAGGGATACCTTTAATTAGGCCAAGTTGGGTGATTTTTGAAATTATTCTCAAATTTGTGTGACCTAATCTCCTATGCCAGAGGTTTGATTGTTCTAATTGAGTTAACATACATTTAGGTACTAGGGGTAGGTTTATGGTGTAAACATTATTTTTTCTAGTGCTCTTAAGCATGATCTCTGAGTCTTGCAGGTTTTTAATCAGGCAGTTAGAATTGTTGAAGGTAACTACATAACCAGAATCATACAACTGACTTATGCTAAGCAAGTTAAAATTGAAGTTTTCAACCAAAAGTACTTTCTTAATAACAAAGTCAGATTTAAGTTCAATATTACCTGACCCAATTACCTTGAGTGTAGCATTGTTGCCAAATGCCACTGAGCCTAGGTTCTTGAACTTGAGTTTGGTGAATTTCAATTTATCTCCAGTCATGTGTCTGGAGCAACCGCTATCCAACATCCATTGGTCCAAATCTTTATGTTCCTACACATAGAGAGTTTTGTTGATTTGGATTCAATTAGAATCAGGATTAGCCTAAATTGATTTTCACAGTCTAGTCTGTCTCACCCAAATCTAGGGTTATCACTTACGTTAGCCTTACAGGTTTTGTGAGACAGGTTTTGATAGTTTTATTTGATGAACCATGATTTATTTTGAAAATCTCTAATTAATTTTGAAAACAATTGAGTTTGAGTTTATTTTTAAAAATAATGTTTGAATCTATAATTAACTGAAAATTTGTGTTAGATTCGAATTTGACAAAGAATAATTTGAATTTGAATTTCAAAGATTGGCTTCCAGGTCTTGGCGAGGCACTAGGCCTTCTTTGGCCGTAGCCTTATTGGATCATCAATCCTTTCCTTGACAAAGCCTTTTAATGAAATTTCATTTTCAAAATTATTCTTTGAGAAATTCTGGTCTAACTAGTTTGAGTCTTGGATCGGTAGCTTCGGCTAGTTTCACCAGTCTAAAGAGACCAAGTAGAGTATACTTGACCTTATTAGAATTGGCTTCCCTAATGTACTATCATCTCACCGCCACCCAATACTAGGTTGATCAAGTTTCAATTATTCTTTTTCCTATAGCCGATCTAATATATGCATAAAATTTAAATATGAATGACATGTCATATATTTAAAAGAAGTAGCAAATGCATGGCATGACAATTATGCATGAGTCAAAAAATTCAAATCATTTTATTTAAGTTTCTAAAAATGTATCAAATTCTCGATTTGATACATGTCGTGTGAACCCGCGAATATGCCAACCCACTTTGACATATTTAATTTTATTAAATTAATTGTTGCGGTTTGGGTAAGGTTTTAGTTTAGTTCGAGTTTAAGTTATTTTGGATTCAAGTTAATTAAGAATTAATTGAAGTTTGAATTTATTTCAAAATGAATTAATTAAGAATTAATTGAAGTTTGAATTAATTTGAATTAATTAAATTCGCATTTATTTGAAGTAAATTGAATTAATTAACTTTATTTGAATTAAATTGATTTAATTGACTTAATTAAGATTTTATTACGGTTTAATTTGAATTTAATTTAATTTAAATTTAATTTGAATTTTATTTAATTTGAATTTGAATTTAATTTTAATTTGAATTTAATTTAAGATTTAATTAAGATTTAATTTGAATTTAATTAAGATTTAATTTGAATTTAATTAAGATTTAATTCAATAATTTTTCAAAAAGTACTTAATTAAATTCAAACGCAGTGGATAAAATTAAGGTCTTAACTTAGATTAAAACCTAAGACCTAAGAACGATTAGAGGGAGGGGGGGGGGGGTGAATAAAACCCCCCATTCTAGGTCTTAAGTTAATCGAGAAGAACGATTGTTGGTGCAGACAGCACCCAAGTCGAACCTGTGTTTTGATAAATGACAAAGGGTTCAAAAGTTATGTCTTATTTGTTATCTAACATGCTACTTGAGTGTGCAGATTGAAATCCTAGCAAAGGAATGCTAGGCACCTAGCGAAGAAATGCTAGGCACTGAAACCCTAAGTGCTGGCGAAGGACAGCTGGGCACCTAGCGAAGGGCGGCTAGGATACGAAGACCTAGCGAAGGATTGCTAGGCACCGGGCGAAGGACAACCTGGGATCCAAGACCTAGCGAAGGACTGCTAGGCACCTGGCGAAGGACTGCCAGGATCCGAAGACCTAGAGAAGACCGATAGAGGGGGGGGGGGTGAATATCGTAAAACGTTTTTTTTCTTTCGGATAAAATTAAGAGCAAACGCAGCGGAATAAACAAAACACAAAGACACAATCGATTTTACTTGGTTCAGAGTCACGGTCGGCTCCTACTCCAAGGCCCACAGTCGTTGACCATTTACTGCGGGCAATTCTATATGTGCGCAAAAATAGTTTACAAAATGTATTACAAGAATAGTACAGTAAACATAAAAGCATCTCTTCGTTACCGACGTCCGGTGTAGATTTTATTTTCGGAGCAGAGGGACGTCGTCGGCGCTTGTGTCTCAAGTCGGGAGGTTTCCGGAGCAGAGCGCGGGAGTAGAAGACCGTGAATGCGTTGGAAGAATTATTGTTCTAAGCCTTAGGGTCGAGGGGGCTTTTTATAGCATCCCGGGGCGCCCTGAACGTTGGGGGCACCTCCCCCACGTGTCACCCGATCCGAGCAACTCTCGGTCAGCCCTTATCCCACTCGAATAGGGCCGAGGGTTGACTGTGGGGGCGCCCGGGACGCTAGGGGCGCCTTGGTTGACCCTTTCAGTGGGCTTCTCGGCTGGATGAAGTAATCCGCTTCGTTGGCATGAGTGCGGGGCACCCTGGAGCACGGGGGCGCCCGGGAGCACGGGGGCGCCCCGCCCAGTTAGCTTCCGAAGCTTTCTTTTGCTCAACTTGTTTTGTATTCACCTTGGGGGCTCCCTGGACACTGGGGGCGCCCGCTCAGCTACTTGCCTCTCTCCTTTGGGCATTCTGAGCTGCAGACACACGTTCCTTTGGTCCTGCATCCAGGGTTAGTCCAAAACAATATAAAATAATAAAGTATTAGGTTTATACAGCCTTACTATCTTGGTTCTGACTTTGGGTCTCCAAAATGGAGCCCTAGGTCGAACCGACGCCTACTGTTCCCTCAACGGGGAACGCGTCCTCACCTACTCCTCTCAGGAGAATTTACCTGTTGCCAACCAGCTCCTCCGGTTGGACTTTTGCCTAGCGGTCCTTTGCCAGGTCTTGGATACCAGGCTGTCCTTCGCCTGATGCCTAGTAGTCCTTCGCCAGGTCTTCGGATCCTGACAGTCCTTCACCAGGTGCCTAGTAGTCCTTCGCTAGGTCTTGGGTCCCAGGCTGTCCTTTGCCCGGTGCCTAGCAAACCTTCGCTAGGTCTTCGTATCCTAGCCGCCCTTCGCTAGGTGCCCAGCTGTCCTTCGCCAGGACTTAGGGTTTCAGTGCCTAGCTTTCCTTCGCTAGGTGCCTAGCATTCCTTTGCTAGGATTTCAATCTGCACACTCAAGCAGCATGTTAGATAACAAATAAGACTTAACTTTTGAACCCTTTGCCATTTATCAAAACACAGGTTCGACTTGGGTGCTGTCTGCACCAACAATCTCCCCCTTTTTGATTTATGGCAACCCAATTCAAAGAGTTAAGTTAATCAGAGTAGATGATAAACTAGTTTAGTTCCCTCCCCCTGGAAGGAATCTCCCCCTAGGTTTTTCAAAGTTTCGTGGGGTTTGAAAATTTTCTAAGTCAACATGATGGAATTAATTTTTCAAAACTTAGAAGATTTTTCAAAAATAGATTTTCCAAAAAAAAAATTTATACTTAGAAATTTTTAGAAGAACAACTTAGTAAAAAAAGTGTTTTAACTTAGAAGATTTTTCAAAAATAGATTTTCCAAAAAAAATTTGTACTTAGAAATTTTAGAAGGACAACTTAGTGAAAAAGTTTCTAAGACATCACTTTTGAGTTTTTGAAAGTACTTTAAAAGTTTTCAATCTCTTTAGTATTTTGAAACTTTTCTAGGGAAGTTTAGAAATAAGTACTTAGTGATAGCTTAAGTTTAAGTACTTAGAAAATGTTTTATTTTGAAAACAATTTAGATTAAGTACTTTTGAAAAATAATTTAGACTAAGTACTTTTTTTTTTGAACAAATTTAGAGTAAGTAATTTTTTGAAAAAACTAGAGTAAGTACTTTTTTGAAAAAACTAGAGTAAGTACTTTTTTGAAAGAGTAAAGGAAATTTAAAATTTTTTTAAAGAATTCAAAAAATTTTTTGAATTCTCTCCTTTCCTATCTCTCCCCCTTTGCAATATATCAAAAAAAACAACCAATATAGCAAAATAACAGATAACTTGCATAATAATATAACAGAATAATGTGCTGTATTGAACCAATGCAAGATAGACTGAATCAAACCAATTTGAATTTTCTCTGTAGGGACCTGTCTAACCCAATTAGCTACTTACTAACTGTTATAAACAGTAGTTTTCGCTAGGGTTAGTCTAGTTAAGTGTTCTGTTCAAGTTAGATTGTCTAAACTTGACACTTAACTGGATTACTATATTTAGTTGTATTTAGTGCCCCAATTGCTGCAGATGCACTGACTTAAAGCATCTTGAATTAAGGCAAAAACCTAAGCATCTCAACCCATTCTAGGTTATCAATCAATATTATCCTAAGGTGCTTGTGAGATGCTGGCTTCTAAATCTATAGGTGCATGCATTTCTAGGGTTAGGGCCTAGGCTAAGTCCTTTTGCAAAATCCTAGTTTTGAAAGGGGTAGTTTTTCAAGAAAAACTAAGAAAGAAAAAGAATAAAAAAAACTGATTTTAAAATTCAGTAAAGCAGTTTTAAAACTATTTTTAAAAGTTGATTTTTCAAATCAAAAGAAACCAATAGAGTAAACATATTCTACCAAGCATAGTCCTAACTCAGATAATCATGACAAGCAAATAATCTAACTCAATAAGTTAGCTGGTAAAAGAGAGAACTAGCACAATCATACAATTCAAACATGAGTCAACCCTACTGAGTAGGGACAGTCAAATAGTCACTAATACAATGCTACTCAAATCTAGGATGAGGAACCAGGACGATCAGATGAGCCCGTGTGCCAGTATTGAAATAGCACTATCATCTCGTGATATCGTGCGTCGCTAGTCTCTCTATCGGCTCTGCGGGCACTCATATACTCAGTGTAATAGCCTTGATTTGCCTCCATTCCTTCAGCATGATTTGCCTCCACTTCCTCTCGGAGGCTCTGGATCTGCGACTCGAGCCGTGTCACTCTCTCGTAGAGTGTCGGTGGTGGGGGCTCATCTATGTGCTCACGAACCTCGGCTGCTAGATCTCCGACATCTACCTCAACGTCCTCGTCGGAGTCTATCGGTGGTCCGGCTCGCTGGCATCTCCATGACAAAACCCCGGTACTCGAGACCTCTATACCAGCTAGGGAGAAGTTCCTATAACCTATCTCTTCGTAATCAGTCAGTGCGTCCGTCTCTCCCTCGGTAATGTTACGACCGTGGTAATGTAAAATGGAAGTGATGATGTGGCAATAGGGAGTGCGTACCCGCCCCTACGTGGTAACACTGGACGCATGTAGGATCGCATGGAACATGTGTAGTCCAATGTCGATATCAAGCTGATGCGTCAGTGCGTATAGGAGGAAGGTGTGAAATGGTCGCATGGTAGCGACGCCTCTAGTGGATAACGGCAGAATGCATCGAACTATAACTCTATATAGAGTGTAGTCCTGGACTTGAAGGTCAACAGACTAAAATCGTCTGGCCAGGGGGTTTCTAACATGTGTATAGAAATAGGAGTGTAGGGTATCCAGAGTGATGTGAGAATAGGGAGCATCAAAGGGAGGCTCCCTAAGAGGGTAACAACAAAAGGTGGACTGTGATGGTCGTAGTCCAAGAAATCGGTTGAGTAGTGTAGGTGTGATTGTCAGGGGAATCGCTTGGACAGTGGTTATGAACATAAGACCATCCTGTCTAATTATGTTATTATAGAATTCTGCACATAAGGATGTGTTAATTGGATGAGTGCAGAATACGAGGTTGTCGAGTTGGTAAAAGTTTATAACGTTCATTGCCAAGGGACAAGATTGGGTAAAGAATTGTCTATTTAAGTAGCTCATTTTTATAGGCTTGTATGTCGTTCGAGCAAACTTATTACACAGTTCTAAGGTTGGGAACCTAGCTAGGATCAGGACTAGGTTCGGTACCGGGTTCTGCCTGGTTTGCTCGGCGTTTTCTAAGATAAGAGATATGCATTTAAAGGAAGGAATTTAAGAAAAATAATTTTTGAATGCGTAAAAAAAATTATACCGGGCAGCTCGGGGAGGCATTGTCGAGGATGAGAGCTTGAGAATGTTGCAAGGTCTCTTGGAAGGTAGGGAGTTGAAGAGGAGAGGAGTTTTGGTGTGGGAAGTGAGTGAAGCTTGAAGGCTTTTTATAGGGTTCGGCCGGCGGCGCCCTGGTGTGTGAGGGCGCCCTGGCAAGCGAGGGCGCCCCCCCGTAAAGCTGCAGCTGCCTTTTGGCAGCTTTCAGCCTTTGACCACTCATATGGGGGCGCCCGTGAGAACCCGGGCGCCCTGGTCAATATCTCTTGCAGCTTTTCCGCTTGAAGGAGACAGGAAGGACAAGGGGGGCGCCTGAGGGTTCACGGGCGCCCGGGATAGACCTGTTTGACCAGGTTTGACCAGATTGACAGGTTTAACCATGGTTTGACTAATTTGACCATGGTTTGACTATTTTGATCATGGTTTGACCACTTTGACCATGGTTTGACTATTTTGATCATGGTTTGACTAATTTGACCATGGTTTTACTAGCGTTAAGTCAGTGCCCTTCTAAACTAAATGTTTGTATTTAAAATAATGCAGTTATTAAATGAATTTTGATTAAGTTTGCCGTCCCACCCAATCTAGGGTTATCAATCACGTTAGCCTTACAGGTTTTGTGAGACAGGTCTTGGTAGGTAATTATTTTGAAAAATTATGATTTATTTTAAAAAACATAAATTAATTTTGAAAACAATTGAATTTATTTTGAAAAGAATGTTTAAATCTACAATTAACTGAAGATTTGTGTTAGATTTGAATTTGACAGAGACTAAATTGAATTTGAATTTCAAAGATTGACTTCTAGGTCTTGGCGAGGCACTAGGCCTTCTTTGGCCGTAGCCTTATTGGATCATCAACCCTTTCCTTGACAAAGCCTTTCAATGAAATTTCATTTTCAAAATTATTCTTTGAGAAATTCTAGTCTAACTAGTTTGAGTCTTGGATCGGTAGCTTCGGCTAGTTTCACTAGTCTAAAGAGACCAAGTAGAGAATACTTGACCTTATTAGAATTCGCTTCCCTAACGTACTATCATCTCACCTCCACCCAATACTATGTTCTTCAAATTTCAGTTAAGTTGGTTCAATCCTTAAACTAACCATTCCTAAATCTAAACATGGTAAATTGCAGAAATTAAATAAACAAGCAATCATGCAATTTGCAAACAAAGATTGAATTTTATCTAATAATAAATATTATTTTTAATTTGGCTCCCCCTGGACTAAAGCCACGATAATGGTTTGGCAAGATGTGAATCTTGTCCTTGAGGATCCAATACTGATTTGATCCAGTTTGTTTATTCAGGCACAGTTTGGGTACCCATGCCTGAACTTTAGGTCTGGACTGGTTCAGTACAGCATAGTAGGATCTTTGTCTAGATTTGGCTCTATAGCCTAGTCCGGATCGATTTAGAACTAACTTCTGTTTTCCAAGAATCATGTCAAGACCCTTGGAACCAGAAGTGAATCGTTCTAAAGCTGATCTAAGGTCCTTAACTTGAGTTTTCAAGGAGGAGTTCTCTTTCTCAAGTTTTTCAACTTGAGTAGAGGTTCCTTCTTGAACCTTCTCAGTTAAGGATCTAGAGTCAGCTCTCTCTTTCAGGAGTTTTACTTCCTGTCGGAGAGATTCGACTCGGAGTTTAGCTTTCGCCAAATCTCGAGAAAGATACGAAATTAACTCATTTAAATGAATTCTTGTAAAACCATGATAAGTGTTATTTTATTGATTATTTCAGATGTTAAAATCCATGTTCGACCCACATTTTACATCCGTAACATTGAATTTACCCTCGGTTCCATATATTACTTTTATTTTGGGCTTCATTGCAAAGCTTTATACATTTGAAATATTTTTGAACTTAATTGTCTATCTATTTTTGTAGGCATGAAAGGATCATGGACCGAGTTCAAGAATGGTCAGGATCAGGCTCAGATCAAGGCGATCAAGCTCTGGAGAACTGTGAGTCATCCATTCAGAAGTTAAGCAGATCTCGATCATCCAGGGCAAATCAGATGGATCCAAGCTAAGAAAAGGTAGATCTGATCATCATAATGAGATTTGGAGGTTTAGGGGCAAATTGGAGAAGATCCAGTCGTTAGATCAAGACAAGGGGATCTAGACCATCCATTTGGGTAAAAGAAATGATTTGGACCATCCGCCACTGATCTAGTTTATCCGAGCTAGGGTTAGGGTTAATCAAGCACTCTGATCATGATCTGAAGGTTTCATCCAAATCAGAGATCATTCGGCCGTTGGATCAAGATCAGAGGGATCTAGAGCGTCCATTCAAAGATCAGGTTGATCTGAGCTATCCGATGCAAATCTTGAGGATCCGAGCTACCCCGAGGTAGATCTTGACCCCTGATCAATGTCATTAAATTTTGGGTTCAATCAGAGCAGTTTTAGCCGTTGCATCAAGCCAAATCAATCTGGGTCGTTCATTCCTAAATACTTAAGGAAAATTCCCTCAGCTTTCTTCCTCGTCGCGTCTTCGCCGCAATAGTGTTTCTTCATCGTGTTCTTCATTTTGCTTGCAATTTCCTTAGTTTGAAGGCGTGACCACCTCAACCTCAACCTTGGATCAAGATCTGAATCATTGGGGGATAGTTTCTTTGGAGATTTCAGCTCAAATTGCGCCGGAACAGGGTTGTTTGAGGGTTTTGGCAGTTCTGCGATCCAATCACTTGGATCTCATCCGCGAGCCATTTCCGATCATCTGAGCCGTCTGTAGGGGTCCTCAGGTGAGCTCAGAGCGTCCTCAAATCATCATCGCAATTCTATCCATTGAGATCGAGGAGATTGGATTGGATTTTCCAGCTGCGTGCAGTTTGAGCGGAATCGAGAGTGAAGCTATTTTTCAATTGATTTGTGGAGCTGAAGGGGTTCTTGGCTTGCCCTTGTGTGACGAACAAGGAGTTTTTGAGCTAAGGAAGGGATTGAGGAGTAGGTTCGTTAGTTAATTTCTTTATTTTAGCTGTAATTTCATTTCTGCCGCAACTGTTCTGTTACTGTCTTTCGTATCAGCTACTTCAGTTTCAACTTCTGAATTGTTCCAGCGTAAACTAGGTTTCAATTTTCAAGTTAAGTAGTTAGGGAGTTTGTTTGTTGCACAATCGTTTCTAATTTCAGTTTATTCCATAGTTTACTGCTGCGTATCAATTCACGTTTTCAGTTTCAGCTTGCGTATCAACTGTTTCTGCAATTCAGTGATTTTTACAATTTTCAATTTGTAATGCATTTAGTCTGTAGGTGAATTTGATCTTCTGAAATTTTAGCTTCCAGTCATTGTGATCAGTTGCTTTGCTTGGCGTAGAATTCCAATTCGGTTCCTGAATTTCTGGATTTCAGTCATGCTTTCCTGCACATTCAATTTCTGCATTTTTGTGTTCTCGAATTTCTGATTTCAGCTCTTAATTCCTTCACTTAGTCTTGCATAGTTCTTCCCTAGTTGTCTTGTTTCCAAATTGAATCGATCAGTTTAAAAATCTGAGTTGACCGTTTACTCTTTCCAAAATTAGTGTTAGTTTTTGGCACAAAGGGTTTCCTCTGCGTGCCACACTGTTTTGGACCTGTTTTGCATCCGGAATTAACCTGCTTTTGGTATATGATTGTGTTTGAAATCAATAAGTATAGCATTCAGTATTTTTTAATTTTATCTGCATTTGTTTTCTTTAGGAAGTTGTAGCTAGTTGTGTTGAGTTTGTTTGAATATTTGGTTACTAAATTTCGTAGCTATCAAGGGTTTCAAGTTGGTTTGCTTCCGAAATTTGCCTTGTCAGCTTTTATGCATTTGCTAGCGTTTTGATTTGCATTCTATATCACTTTTGCTTCCCTTTTAATTTCGATTTAGCTACCTTGGTTGAGTAGGTTTTCCATTGGTTGAATTCCTTAGTTGCCATCACTTGTTTAGTTCATTTAGTTAAAATTCTTTTCTTTTCATTGCATTTCCATTTCTAATTGCAATCCAAACCCAGATTTTATTCGAAACCCAAAAATATCAACGACACATAAACTCGAGCTCGAAGCAAACACTCTCAACTAGCCCTAGGAAAAATACGACCTGTGGCCCCTTAACTACGTTTTCATTTTTTATTGCAAAAAGGGTTTCCAGCTTACACATATCTAAATTTTGAGACCCACATTCGTGACACTTAGTTAGGGTCCATCAAAATTTTTGGCGCCGTTGCCGGGGAAGCAACTAGTTGATATATCTGATTTTTGCTTGTGCGCTTATTTCACATCTTTCTTGATTTATTTTTGTGCTTACTGCTATATCTGGTGATCTGATTTTATTTGTTTCATCTTTCTTTATCTACTTTTACTGCGATTTGTTTTTGGTTTTATGACCAGGTCTACAGATGGTGATCTTGAAGAATTTGACCTTGAAATTGAGAGGACTTTCAGAGCAAGGAGGAACCATGACATACTTTCAGAGACTAGTGATATTCCTCCTCTTCAGACTATTCCCACTCATTCAGGCAGTATCATGGCAGACCACCAGAAGACTATGAAGGAACTCGCAGCACCAGATGCTACATTTCAGTATTCCAGCATTGCTTACCCAGAGCTGGCTTGAGATTTTGAGCTTAGATCTGGACTCATCCATTTGCTGCCCAAGTTTCAAGGATTATCTGGAGAAGATCCAAATAGACACCTGCATGAGTTTCACATTGTATGCTCCACTATGAAGCCTCAAGGCATTTCAGAAGAAGATATTAAGCTGAGATCTTTCCCCTTTACACTGACAGGAGCAGCAAAAGATTGGTTTTACTACTTACTTACTGGGCACGTGTCTAGTTGGATTTCGATGAAGAAAGCATTTTTGGAAAAATATTTCCCAGCCTCCAGAACAGCAATCATCAGAAAAAACATCTGTGGTATTCAGCAAGTAGTGGGGAAGACACTTTATGACTACTGGGAGAGATTCAACAAACTGTGTTCTAGTTGCCCCCAGCATCAGATCAGCGAGCAGGTTCTGATTCAGTACTTTTATGAGGGATTGTTGCAGATGGACAGGATTATGATAGATGTTGCAGCTGGAGGAGCCCTAGTGAACAAAATGCCAAATCAAGCTAGGGAACTCATTTCAAACATGGCTGAGAATTCACAACAGTTTGGGAGCAGAGCATTGACCACTAGAGGAGTTAATGAAGTCCAAATGGTTTCGAATGAACAGAAAGAAATGAAGAATGCAATGGTGGAGCTCACATCAGTGATGAAGCAATTGTCTGTTAATAATGCAATTCAAAGTTCAAATCTTTCAGTAACTCCACAAGCTAATCAAGTGATAGGGGTATGCAGTATTTGCTCTAGTCAAGAGCACAACTCAGATTCATGTCCCACCCTACAACAAGACGAGACAGTAGCAGCATTGGTTAGGGGGCAATTTCAATCTCGGAATAACCCCTATTCTTCCACTTATAACCCCGGTTAGAGGGATTATCCAAATCTGAGGTATGGAAACTCTTTTTACCAACAAAACCCTCAGCAACAACAATTCTAGCAAACATCACAGCAGCACCAGCAACCACAGTAAAATCAGCAACTATTTCACCCTTCGAACTAGAATTTTCAACCTACATTTTAGCCAAATGTCCAGCCAATTCAGCAGCAGTTTCAGCCTCAATTTCAGCAATTCCAACCTCAATTCCAGCCATATCAGCAAGGGCAGCAAGGTTTTTAATCATTTCAAACTTGCCAACCTCAAAACCAGCAAAATTTCCAGCCCTCACAACCCTACAATCCAAGTTTCCAGCCTATGCAAGTTCAGTCCTCACCACAGAATTTTCCACTTCAGAACCAAACTTTTCAAGGATATAACTCTCAGCAAGGTTTTCAGTCATTTCCACCTTCTTATCAGCCCTGTCAACAGCAAATTCCACCCTCCTATCAGCCCCAGCAGCCCTATGTTCAACAATTTCAGCCTACTACTTCATCCTTTCAAAGTCAGTCAAGGCAATATGCTAACCAAGGAGGCTATGGAAGCTCAAGTGGAGGAAATGCGCAGCAACAACAAATGATGGAGATGCTACAACAAGTTTTACAACAACAACAATAAAACCTTGAGAGGCAAATGGGACAATTGGCTAGTGGGATTAATCAAAGTCAAGCTCAAGGATTAAGTCAACTACCTTCCCAAACTGTTCCTAATCTGAAAGGAAACGTTAGTGCTATTACTTTGAGGAGTGGGAAGGTTACATCATCTCAAAATGGTCCAAGAGCTGAAATTTCTGAAAACAGGGCAGCACCTCCATTTCCAGCTCAAGACAACCCTGAAACAACTTCAAATTCAGTTGGTTCCACCCCTAGTCCGTGCCCAACTCCTCCCTCAAGTAATCCTGCAATTTTGGTGAAAAACGGAGGAGAAATCAGTTTCGAGACGCAATTCACAACAGCTACACCGCAGGGGACAGCAGTCCAAAATTCAACCTCTCCACTTTTGGCCAAAGAAGATGAATTGAGGGTTCCTTTACCCTTTCCACAACAGAAAACACAAGCCAAAAGACAAGTGGAGGAGGAGAAGGCTAAGGAATACAACGAGCTAGTGGAACTTTTCAGTAAAGTAGAGATCAATGTACCTTTGTTGACCATGATTAAACAGATTCCTAAGTATGTCAAGTTTTTGAAAGATCTTTGTGTTCACAAGAAGAAACTTAAGGAAAATGAGTTGGTCAGCTTTGGGAAAAATATTTCAGCACTTATCCACTCCATTCCTCAGAAGTGTGAAGACCCTGGAGTATTTACTGTTTCTTGTGAGATAGGAAGCACCACATTCCATGATGCCATGCTTGATTTAGGAGTTTCCATTAATGTGATGCCCAGGTCAGTCTTCCAGATGCTTGGCATAGGCCCTTTATAGCCTACTGGCGTGGTGATACAGCTAGCAGACCGGAGTCAGACCCACCCAGCTGGTATGATTGAAGATGTTTTGGTGAAGGTAAAGGAGCTAATATTTTCTACAGATTTTTATATCTTAGATATGGAGGGAGATTATCTTGCACACCACTCTCCACTTATTTTAGGAAGACCATTTCTGAAGACTGCTAGAACAAAAATTGATGTATATGCTGGTACACTTTCCATGGAGATTGGAGACACGGTGGTTCCGTTTAGCCTTTTCGATGCTATGAAGCGCCCGAGAGAGGATCACTCCATTATGAGCATGGATATTCTTGAGGAGCTGGAGGATACAGAGTTAAAGGCTGAGGGATTTCTACATGATTTTTCGGGAGGAGATATTTATTCAGAGGAGGCTGAGAGAGTATTTACTACTGAGACTGAGGATTTTTCAGAAGATATTTCAGATGCATTTCCAGCTATTGAGGATTTTCTAGGTGTAGGGGATTGCACAAAGCCCCAAGTGTTAGTGATATAAGAGAAGTGTCCTAAGGCAATCGCCTTATGATTGTAAACATTTATTTTAATAAATGATAATTCACTATTTGAGTATACATGTTAGTGTATTTGATTGGGATCTTAAACTCATCTACTGAATGTCCGCAATACAATTCACAGCATAAGAGAATTTGTGATGGGATCACAACTAGTGATTATCTCTAAATGTGCAAATGTGAAGTATTGAAAATATCCCTAGTCGATGAATTGATAAAAACGGACACTATCAATTCTGTTGAGACTAGCATGGGTTATTCTCTAATCAGCTGATTCTCACTGGCTGGTGACATTGGGATGTCCGGAGATAAACATGGATGCTAGTTAAGGGAACTAGTTCATTGGAGTGACTAGCTGTAAGACTTCATATAGTTATCTATATAGATATGTCAATGAAGTTCTTACTGCAGCTTAAGTGCGATGCTCCTTTGACTTGCGGTGTTCAAGTCATCTTGGTCATGGAGACTTATACTTTAACATCTTAAGCAAGCATCTCCAAGGAGGTGTGGACCCAGGATGATTGGGTATAAGCCGAAGTGCCCGAAGATGTTTGAACAGCCTACAAAGGATTCACCACTCCTTGCGAGGAGATGTATACCCAGGCCTATCGTCGGATTATTACTCAAAACCTCTGGCCAGAGTATATCATGTTTAGAGTGCAAGTCTCTAAAATACATGAGAGTAATTAGAAATCCAAAGGACGAGAAAGAAACTACTTGGGCTAGGTGTGACGTAGTCAGTCTAGTGGGGACTGATACAAACAGACCATGTCCTGAACCAAGTGGGTATAAGGTGGTGAAGGGAATGGGGCACGATTCATTAGAGCTGCTGAAGGGTTTCAGAATTACTTCTGAGGTCAACCGTTGATCTTTCGATTAATTGGGGGTCATGATGTACTACTAGGTGCCACTCATGATCGTTCTATAATTAGTTGATTATAGATGGCCAACATAAATCGAAAGCCTATTTAGTCATATGCACTACAAGTAAATCCGAGGGATTTAAAACGAGTTGAAACTTGGATTTTCCGATCAAGAGAAATAAGTCGAATCTGAATTTGTCAGAGGCGCAATGGAAGCTAAAATTGGCTAAGTCTTTTGAAGGCTTTTTGGGCGAATTAAATGAGTTTAATTCACGGCGGTTCAGCTCGGTTTTGGCCGACCAAAGAGGGTGCCAAGCCCCTTGGGTTGGCCGGCCACATTAAAGGGAGAAAACCAATTAATTTTGGTTTAATTAATAAAATAAATCTAGCGCGATTTATTTTATAAATTATGGATAAATAAATTTGTATAAAGAAATTTATATAAATAAATTTATAGAAATTTATTCTTTTTATGGAAGTTAAAATAATCCATGAATTGGTTTATTTTAATTTTATAAAATCAATTATGAATTGATTTTTCCATAATAAGAAAGTTTATAAATTTCTTATAAAATTTATTCCATAATTTAAAGAGAAGAAGAATTTGTTTTATTATAAATTAGTTATAATAAAACTAGGCATAACGGAATAAGTCATAAGAAATTTTATAGGATAAAATTCTTATGATAACTAATTCCGTTAATTCCGTTAATTCTGTTAAGAGGAGACTTGGCAAGGGAGAAGCCACTATATAAGGAACCAAAGGGAAGCCTTTAATTACAATGAATAATTGATAGAGATTAATTATTCTCTCCCTCTCTCTCTCTTATTCTCTTCTCCTTCTCCCTCCCATCTAGGGCCGGCGCCCAACCTAGATCTCCTAGGGCCGGCGCACCTTCATTGTTCTCCAAGGAGTTGGCGTGAGCAATCTACACCAAGGAGAAGCCAACCAAGAAGAAGAAGAAGCGGATCACATCTCCTTTCTTCACGGAATTCGATTCCGTTTCTCGGGTGGTTAGTTTCCTATCTTTTCTCTTGTTCTTCTAGTTGTGCCTTCCGAGAATCTAGTAGTTCTCGTCGGCACAAAATTCGTGACTTTGCGAAGTCATCCCGAAGAGAACTCGGCGTGGACGCGAATAGAGGCGGAGCTTCCAAGGGACGCTACGGTTGGATCTCGTCCCTTACTTCGAGTTACGAGAGGTACTAAGTAAATTAGTTTACTTTTCCGCAAAGTTTTATTTTATGATTATGTCAACACACCATAAGATTGCATGCTAGATACGAAGTTAAAATAATTTAGGAAATTATTTTATGCAAATTCTTCCGCTGCACGTAAAAATTTAAAATTTTACGAACTCGTATCCTTGTCAACATGCACCCGGTCCCAACAGTGGTATCAGAGCCGGTTAGTGTTCGACTTAATCATATAATTGTTTTGTGGAAAACTTTATCATGATCTCAATTTCGGAAAAATTTTCAATTATGGAAACTTTCAAATTATAATAAATTTTAGATTTAGGAATTTCAAAGTTTGGAAATCCTCATGAAATTTCGCAAACGTTTGAAATTTTCTAATTTCTGAAATTTTATAATAATTGTGAAAACTTCCCATCTTTGGAAACTTTTCAATTTTGGAAATTTTTCTATTTTAGAAATTTTCCAATTTTGGAAATATGTAAGTTTTCTTTGTACCAGAAACTTACAATTATTCTGAAAACCTATTTTTGAAATCTCGCAATTTTGGGCACTTTCTTTTAAGAAAGTCTAGACAAATTCATGGACAGTTAATTGACAATTAAATTTGAATTGGTTTTTAAATTGACAACAAAATTCTTTATTTTGGATTGAGCCTCGGGGAGCCGTCCAATTTAAAGTTAGTTGTTGTAATTTAATTTCCCAATTTTAATTGAAATTGTCATGTTTGATTTGGATTGAGCCTCGGGGAGCCGTCCAATTGGATTTACAACAAATTACTTTTCTTTGGGTATCTGAGCCTCGGGGAGCCACCCTTAGAAAACGATTTGTTGTAATTAATTAAATCCATGAATAAAATATGTTTAAGAGGTGATGCTCTTACATATTGTTGTCTCCAAAATTAATTAGGAAAATGGTTTCCTATAGAGTTTCTTAAATGAGATTTTCATGAAAATAATATGTGGTTGAATTAAGGGATTTGTCTCTTAATTTAATAAGATTTGATTTAGAGAAATCAAAGTCTTAAACATATTATTTCCGAAATTGATTATGACAATTTAGGAAATTGTTTCCCAAAACAATTCCTTAAATAAGTATGAAATTAGAATTAGGAAATCCGGTTCCTAATTCAATAATGAGACTTGATAAATTAAGTCACATACATACTTTATTAAGGAAATCGTTAGTCATGACATAATGTCATGAATGTGCTTAGAAAAGAAAAGATGAGACCCAAAACCCCTTACAAAATATTAAGGCCAACACCTTCCATTAATATGGTTAGAATCGGAGTTTTGTTTCTCGTTTGGGTTGATGGACACATCCATGCCCGGCTTGAACCTCAACATGTTCAAACCATGGAATTAGTTTATGAATAATATAGTTGGAGTCAGAGGTCAATCCTTAGTTTTGGTTGTTGGACACATCCAAGCCTGACTAAGCGGTTGAATGAGCGCCAACCATATTAAAACTATTTCTTGATTAATGGGTCAGCCTTAAGCTTGGAGCATCGATTTGTTGTGCCACAGCCAAGGTCGATGTAAAGAGAGGTGCAGTTGGGTGCTATGTATAATGATGCATACTTGTTAATGAGTTAACAACCCAATGATTTATGCAAACATTCAATTAGTTGATAGCATAAAGTGATAGTTACATATATGTGATGTGTAATCGGTATAATCACCTACCTTCATAGCTAAGAAAAACTTGATGGCCACAGCCATGGTTGCTCTTATCTATGGTTGGATATCAACCTATTTGGAGATGCTCCTACGATCTCCCGAATTGATAAAAAGGGTTATTCAATTTGAAAAATAAATAGGATTTTATTAATGTATGTTGATACATTCTTAATCAATCTTCTCACATAATCTCAATTTGTATTTCTAGGTTAATCACTCGATCATGTCTTCTCTGAATCTGCGTTCCATTTTGGACACCAATAAATTAACTGGGCCGAACTTCATGGACTGGCTTCGAAACCTGAGGATAGTCCTCAAGGCAGAGAAGCTTGCCTATGTCCTTGAAGATCAACTGCCCAACCATCCTCCAGAGGGTGCAACTCCAGAACAATTAGTGGCCTATCAGAAACATGTGACTGATTCTGAACTTGCGAGTTGCATTATGCTAGCCTCTATGGTACCTGAGCTGCAAAAGCAGCATGAGCATATGGATGCTTATACCATCATCTTTCATCTTCATGAGTTGTTTGAAGAGCAGGCGAGATCCGAAAGGTTCGAAGTCTCCAGACTCCTCTTCACCTCTAAGATGCAGGAAGGCACTTCTGCTTCGCAGTTTGTGTTAAAGATGTTGGGGTACATTGAGCGACTGAGCACACTCGGTTTTGCAATGGATCATGAACTAAGTATTGACTTAATTCTGCATTGTTTGCCCAAGAGTTATTCACAATTTGTGATGAACTATCGGATGAACAAACTGGAAACTACCATTCCTGAGCTGCTCAACCTGCTGAAGACTGTAGAGCCTTCTGTAAAGCCGGATCAAAAGGCGGTACTGTTAGTTGGTTCCTCGAAGAAAGGTTCTAAGAGGAAGGCCAAAGAACAAAAAAAGGGAAGAAGAAAAAGGCCAAAAAGACTGAAAAGAAACCAAAACGCACTTGCCATCATTGTGGCAAGGAAGGTCACTGGCGAAGAAACTGCAAGGTTTGTCTTGAGTCCTTGAAGAATAAGGCATCCAATGCCCCATCCTCTTCAGGTATCTTCGTTATTGAATGTCACTCTATTTCCTCAAATACCTGGGTACTTGATACTGGGTGTAGCTCACATATATGTAATGACATACAGGGGCTAAGGAATAGAAGAAGACTCGTCAAAGGAGAAGCGAATTTGCGAGTTGGAAATGGAGCAAAGATTGCTGCTGTTGCCATCGGAACATATTTGCTAAAGCTCCCCACTGGACGTGTCTTAGAATTGGATAATTGTTATTTCGTTCCTTCGTTAATAAAGAACATTGTATCTATTTCATGTTTGAATGAAAAGGGTTATCATTTAACTTTTAGTAACAATTGTTGTTACATAACTTTAAATGGCGTTCTTTATGGGAATGGAACTTTGTGCAATGGTATCTACACGTTAGATTTATCCAGTGACGTTTTCAATATCGAAGTTAGCAAAAACGTGCTCGAATAGATAATCGAATAGACTC
>JAGFNQ010006851.1:0-91419 GCA_024364735.1 Boesenbergia rotunda | reverse complement strand
GCTCTACTATGAAGCCTCAGGGCATTTCTGAAGAAGATATCAAGCTGAGAGCTTTCCCCTTTACACTGACAGGAGCAGCAAAAGATTGGTTTTACTATCTACCCACTGGGCACGTGTCTAGTTGGATCTCTATGAAGAAAGCATTTTTGGAAAAATATTTCCCAGCCTCCAGAACAACAATAATTAGAAAAAACATTTGTGACATTCAGCAAGTGGTGGGTGAGACGCTCTATGATTACTGGGAGATGTTCAACAAATTATGTTCAAGTTGCCCACAGCACCAGATCAACGAGCAGCTTCTGATTCAGTACTTTTATGAGGGATTGCTGCAGATGAACAGAATTATGATAGATGCTGCAGCTGGAGGAGCCCTAGTGAACAAAACGCCAAATCAAGCTAGGGAACTCATTTCAAACATGGCTGAGAATTCACAACAGTTTGGGAGCAAAGCACTGACCACTAGAGGAGTTAATGAAGTCCAGATGGTTTCAAATGAATAGAAAGAAATGAAGAATGCAATGGTGGAGCTCACATCAGTGATGAAGCAATTGTTTGTTAATAATGCAATTCAAGGTTCAAATCTTTCAACAACTCCACAACCTAATCAAGTGCTAGGGGTATGCAGTATTTTCTCTAGTCAAGAGCACAACTCAGATTCATGTCCTACCCTCCAACAAGACGAGACAGTAGCAGCATTGGTTAGAGGACAATATCAAGCAAGAAACAACCCTTACTCCTCTACTTATAACCCCGGTTGGAGGGATCATCCAAATCTGAGGTACGGGAACTCTTTCTACCAACAGAACCCTTAGCAACCACAATTCCAGCAAACATCACAGTAGCCCCAGCAAACTCAACATAATCAGCAAGTTTTTCAGCCGTCGAACCAAAATTTTCAGTCTCTATTTCAGCCTAATTTCCAGCAAACTTAGCAGCAATATCAGCCCCAATTTCATCCATTCCAACCTCAATTCCAGCCATATCAGCAAGGGCAGCAAGGTTGTCAATCGTTTCAAATATTTCCGCCTCAAAACCAACCATTTTTCCAGCCCTTACAGCCCTATAATCAGAATTTCCAGCCTTACAATCAAGGGTTTCAGCCTATGCAAAATCAGCCCTCACAACCGAATTTTCCACTTCAAAATCAGAATTTTCAAGGATACAACTCTCAGCAAGGTTTCCAAGCATGTCAGCCCTCTAATCAACCCTATCAACAGCCAACTCAGCCCTCTTATCAGCCCCAATTCCAACCGCAGCAGGGTAATGTTTTTCAGCCTTCTACTTCATCGTTTCAGGGACCATCAAAACCCTATGCTAACCAAGGAGGCTATGGGGGATAAAATGGAGGAAATGCTCAGCAACAACAAATGATGGAGATGCTATAACAAGTTTTACAACAACAACAACAATAACAACAAGCTTGGCAACAACAACAACAACATGTTTTACAACAACACCAACAAAATCTTGAGAGGCAAATGGGACAATTATCTAGTGGGATTAATTAAAGTCAAGCTCAAGGATCAAGTCAACTCCCTTTCCAAACTGTTCCTAATCCTAAAGGAAACGTGAGTTCTATTACTTTGAGGAGTGGGAAGGTTACATCATTTCAAAATGGTCCAAGAGCTGAAATTTCAGAAAACTAGACAGCACCTTCAATTCCAGCTCAAAACAGCTATGAAATGACTTCAAATTCAGCTGATCCCACCCCTAGCCCGTGCCCAACTCCTTCCTCAAGTAATCCTCAAATTTTGGTGGAAAACGGAGAAGAATCAGTGCCGAGGCAGATTTTACAGCCACCACACCGCAAGGGACAACCACTAAAATTTCAGCCCCTCCACTTCCGGCCAAAGAAGATGAAATTAGGGTTCATTTACCCTTTCCACAGCGGAAAACACTAGCCAAAAAACAAGTGGAGGAGGAGAAGACTAAGGAATTTAATGAGCTAGTGGAACTTTTCAGTAAAGTAGAGATCAATGTACCTTTGTTGACCATGATCAAACAGATTCCAAAGTATGCTAAGTTTTTGAAAGATCTTTGTGTTCACAAAAAGAAACTTAAGGAAAATGAGTTGGTCAGCTTTGGGAAGAATATTTCAGCACTTATCCACTCCATTCCTCAGAAGTGTGAAGTCCCAGGGGTTTTTACTGTATCTTGTGAGATAGGGAGCACTACATTCCATGATGCTATGCTTAATTTAGGAGCTTCCATAAATATGATGCCCAGGTCAGTCTTCCAGATGCTTGGCATAGGCCCTTTACAGCCCACTGGTGTGGTGATACAGCTAGCAGACAGGAGCCAGACCCACCCAGCAGGTATGATTGAAGATGTTTTGGTGAAGGTAAAGGAGCTAATATTTCCTGCAGATTTTTGTATCTTGGATATGGAGGGAGATTATCTTGCACACCGTTCTCTACTTATTTTAGGAAGACCATTTCTGAAGACTGCTAGAACCATGATTGATGTATATGCTGGTACACTTTCCATAGAGATCGGAGACACGGTGGTTCAGTTTAGCCTTTTCGATGCTATGAAGCATCCGAGAGAGGATCATTCCATCATGAGCATGGATATTCTTGAGGAGCTGGAGCAGACAGAGTTGGAGGTTGAGGGATTTTTACCTGATTTTTCTGGAGGAGCTATTCATTCAGAGGAGGCTGAGAGAGTACTTACTGCTGAGATTGAGGGTTTTTTAGAAGATTTTTCAGACGCATTTCCAGCTGGAGAGGTTTTTCTAGGTGTAGGGGATTGCACAGAGCCCCAAGGATCACCTATTTCTGTTGAGATTCAAAGTGTAGGGGATTGCACAGAGCCCCGAGGATCACCTATTTCTACTGAGGAAGACCAGAGTGAATTGAAGCCACTACCAGGCCATTTGAAGTATGCATATCTAGGAGAGGAGCAGACTTTCCTTGTGATTATTGTACAACATTTGGAGTCAGAACAAGAAGAAAAATTATTGCAAGTCCTGAGGCACTACAAGAAGGCAATTGGGTGGACTTTATCAGATATACCAGGTATTAGCCCAGCTATCTGCATGCACAGGATATTTTTAGAAGATAATGTCAAACCTGTGAGGCAACCATAAAGGAGACTCAATCCACTTATTTTGGATGTTGTAAAGAAAGAGGTGACTCGACTTCTACAGGCATGTATCATTTACCCTATTTCTGACAGTCAGTGGGTTAGTCCTATTCACGTGGTGCCCAAGAAATCTGGAGTGACCGTGGTGGCAGATGAGAGCAATGAACTAGTGCCCACCAGAGTTAAGAATTCCTGGAGAGTCTGCATTGATTACAGGAAGCTCAACAAGGTCACAAGGAAAGATCACTTCCCTTTGCCCTTTATTGATCAGATGCTTGAGAGACTGACAGGGAAGTCGCATTATTGTTTCTTGGATGGATTTTCAGGCTATTTTCAGATTTGCATAGATCCAGAGGACCAGGAGAAGACTACCTTCACCTGCCCCTTTGGAACTTTTGCCTACAGACGTATACCCTTCGGACTGCAACGCACTCGGTACATTTTAGAGATGCATGGTAAGTATATTTGGTGAGTTGCTAGAGGACTGTATGGAGATATTCATGGATGATTTTTCAGTTTATGGCACGTCTTTTGATTCATGCTTAGATAATTTGTCTAGGGTTTTATATCGTTGCATTGAAACTAACCTTGTTCTTAATTTTGAGAAATGCCACTTCATGGTAGAGCATGGGATTGTACTTGGACACATAGTCTCTCGGAAAGGTATTGAGGTAGATCCTGCGAAAATCAGTGTTATTTCTTCTTTATCTTACCCCGTATGCGTACGGGATGTTCGTGCTTTTCTTGGACATGCAGGATTTTACCGTAGATTAATTAGAGATTTCAGCTTGATTGCTCGACCCTTGACACGACTTTTGCAGAAAGATGTTGAGTTTCATTTTGATGAAAAATGCAAGGAAGCTTTTCATAGACTCAGGGAGGCTCTTACCTCAGCTCCTATTATTACATCACCTGACTGGACTCTACCATTTGAATTAATGTGTGATGCTTCTAATTTTGCAGTGGGAGCTGTTCTAGCACAGAGGGTTGATGGAGCACCACATGTCATTTGCTACTCCTCTAAAACCCTAGATGTCGCCCAAGCCAACTACACCACGACTGAAAAGGAGCTTCTTGCCATTGTTTTTGCTTTAGATAGATTCAGATCTTATTTATTGTGCTCACATGTTATTATTTTTTCTGATCATGCAGCTCTCAAATATTTGTTGAAAAAGCCTGATGCAAAACCTAGATTGATCAGATGGATGCTCCTACTCCAAGAATTCGACCTGGAGATTAGAGATAGAAGTGGAAAAGAGAACTTAGTTGCAGATCATTTGAGCAGACTTGAAGGAGATGGATCTCCTACCACTATTGATGATGATTTCAGAGATGAGCACTTGATTGCAGTGCATGGTGAGACACCGTGCTATGCAGACCTAGTTAACTTTCTTGTTGCATATGTATTTCCCACTCAATTTTCTAAGGCTCAAAAAGATAAATTAAAAAGTGATGCAAAGTTTTATGTGTGGGATGATCCTTATTTGTGAAAATTTTGTAATGACAAATAATTAGGAGATGCGTACCAGATCATGAGTTTTCTTCTATCCTTACCTTTTGCCATTCATCAGCTTGTGGGGGGCATTTTGGACCCCAGAGAACTGCTAGAAAAGTACTAGAATGTGGTTTATACTGGCCCACCCTTTTTCATGATTCATATGTCTTTTATAAAAATTGTGATAGATGTCAGCGAACTGGGAACATAGGAGCGAGACATGAGATGCCCCAAAACACTATGCTTTACTGTGAGATTTTTGATGTTTGGGGGATAGATTTTATGGGACCTTTTCCTGCATCTTATGGTTATCTGTATATTTTACTTTCTGTGGATTATGTTTCAAAATGGGTGGAGGCTATTCCCTCCAAGACTGATGATTCTTCTGTTGTTTGTAGTTTTGTTAGGTCACATATTTTCTGCAGGTTTGGAATTCCAAGAGCAATAATTAGTGACCAAGGATCTCATTTCTGCAACAAACACATGAAGACACTACTGAGTAAATATGGGGTGGTACATAAAGTTTCTACATCCTATCATCCCCAAACAAATGGACAGGCTGAGATTTCAAACAGAGATATCAAATTCATTTTAGAGAAGACAGTTGGGCCCACTAGAAAAGACTGGAGCAAAAGGCTAGATGACGCACTCTGGGCCTACAGAACAGCATATAAGACACCGATTGGCATGTCACCCTACCGCT
Source organism: Boesenbergia rotunda (assembly GCA_024364735.1). NCBI lineage: Eukaryota > Viridiplantae > Streptophyta > Magnoliopsida > Zingiberales > Zingiberaceae > Boesenbergia > Boesenbergia rotunda. The sequence goes on along the minus strand of JAGFNQ010006851.1, from coordinate 86,137 downwards.
TGGTTTATGGTAAGGCTTGTCACCTCCCTGTGGAAATAGAGCACAAGGCATATTGGGCGGTGAAAGCTTGTAATTTCGATGCTACCAAGGCGGGAGAAGAGAGAAAATTACAACTCCAAGAACTTGAAGAAATTCGGCTAGAAGCATTTGAAAATTCAAGGATCTACAAGGAGAAGACCAAGAACTTCCATGACAAGCACATTGTGAAGAAAGATTTCCAAATTGGTGACAAGGTATTATTGTACAAATCAAGGCTCAAATTGATAAAAGGTAAATTAAGGTCAAGGTGGGATGGTCCATTTATTGTAACTAATATTTTTCCCTATGATGTTGTGGAAATTCAAGATGCATCTAATGGTTTTATTTGGAAAGTCAATGGCCACCGGCTCAAAAGGTACTTTGAAGAACTAAAGGAGCTAGAGGTGGATGGTTTGGACATGAACGAAGCTATCTACCCAACTTAAGGGGAGTTCACTTTCTCTATACTTCATTTCATTGTACATATCATTTTCATATTTCTAGGATTAAATTTTTCTCTTTTTGAAGTGAATAGTTGATAATAAATTCTTAGGCAACATAACATGAATAAAAGTCATTGTAAATACCATGTCTTTTCTTTTAGTACTTTTTCTTGCATGACTAGGAATAAATGTATCCCTTTAGGTTATCTCCATAGCATTTTAGAGTCTTTTGAAAATAAATTAAATTTGGATGTCAAAACTTAGGGTTTGAGCTCATGGATAAATTCTTGGATGCTTGAGTACTACTTTTCTTTAGATTTTTAATTGAGGACTTGAGATGAATTATTTTTGCCTAGTGAGAATGAGCCTTATATTTGTGACACACATATGTTATTGCACTCTAGAACTTGCTTACGTTCTTTCAAAACCATATTTCAATGATTGGATCACATCTATCGAGGCTAATCAATTTGTTTTCTTTTTCCATATTATTCTTAGCAATGATCATACTTGACACATACTCTTTTCAAATTTCCTTTCTATTTTCCTACTCTTAACCCCATTTTTCTATGGATTTGTTTGCTTGGGATGTTTTCTTGATGCTACTTTGCCCGAGACAGACAAAGATTTAAGTGTGGGGGAGTGATTAGTGTTTTGGAAAAGTTTTGTATCAAGAAGGAATTTTGATCCAAAAAAAGAAAAAAAAATTTTGCAATGGAGGGATGGAAACAATTACATTTTGAGTGAGTTGATGTCAAGAATGAGCAAGAGAGATGGAAGCAATTGGAGATCTAGATTCCCTATCATACTTTGAAGATTTAAGTGGCAAGAAAAGGAGAAAAAAATCTGCACCATTTCAAAGAAAAAAAAAGATCAGTGCCATAAAGAAAATTTTTTTGAGAAGGAGCATGATTCGGCCAAAAGAATTGCAGCTGACCAAATCTGATCCAATGCAGAATGTTTGTGCCAAAATAGAGAATTTTTGTGCAGCTGGACAGATCTGAAATCAAGAAAAAAAAAAGCTGTGCCAAAGTCTAAAAGTGGCACGCAATAGTAGAATTGCAGCTATCATTGGCTGTAATTTCAGAAACACTTTGAGAGAAGTTGATTGCAGCTGAACAAGATCAGCAGCTGAATCGAAACATGACTACTGAATGGAACAGCAAGGTGTCAAGCTGCTAGAGTGATAATCAAAACAAAGGGAATGCTGCTGTGTGGATGAATTGCAGTTGGAAAATCTGAAGTGAAGCTGGAAAAATTGCAGTGATGCTTAAGCAGAAATTCTGAGCTGATCAAGAAAAAAAAATCTGAAAACACTGCTGAACAAGGATGAAGAACTGGATGATTTTGGATTCGAAAATTTAGTGCATGGAGCTTAAACTTGAAACAAAACAATTCAGAAATTGATGTAATGCAGAAATTCGAAACTTGAAGACTGATTAAAGCACAACTTGTTTGGATCAGTAATGGAACTGAGCAGAATTGCAAGGAATGCTGACAAGGACTCAGAACAAATCCACTCGAAGCCCAAGAGGTTCTGGAGAGCAGCAAGTTGATACTTAAGCTGAAAATGCAGTTATGAAAGAAGAAAAAATCAGTAGAAATGCTATGAAGGCAGTTTTGTACCAACTTGAAATTGAAATTGGGTTTCCGATGCTGTAAATCAAGGCATCAAAGATATGAATGTATCAAAGAGTGATGAGTGCATCCTTTGCTGATCAGAATTGAAAGGAATGTGGCTGCTAGGATTGATAGATCAAAACAGAAAAAATTTTTGTAGTGACATGGTCTCAGGTGAAGCAATTGCATTCTTCACTACTACTTGATGCTAGGATCAATTGTGTAGCTGCTGGAAGAAATCAGAGTTTTGCAATGAAGATGCCGTGGAGCTGAATTTGCAGCCGAACAGAAAAAAAAAGAAATGGAAGAAGAAGAGTGCCAACTTGAAGGTAGAGTGTATCAAAGAGGGGTTGCAAGAGTTGTTTAGTGAGGGTTAAATGTGGAGCATCTAATTCCCTAATTGTTACTTGATTCCTCAAGTACTCTGATTAAAAAAATTTGCTCCGAAGTGCTCAAATAGAAGATTGAGAGCAGAAAAAGAAAAGAGAAAGAAAAATAGTTCGAAAAAAAGAGAGAAAAAGAGAAGGAAGAAGTAAAATGGCACAAATGGAGTTTTGGCATTGCAAATTTTCTCATCCGAGTCCAAGCTTTATTTCATTTCATTTCTGACCTTGCTAGAGGATAAAAGAAGAGAAAAAAAAATCAGAAAAGAGAAGAAAGAAACAAAGTTGGCACACAAGGTGGAAGTTGGCACATTGAGATCAATAGGGTTTTCTTCATCCAAATCAAAGGAATTATTCAAATTGGACTTCACCACACTTTTTATAGCATTAGAGGACTGTAAAGAGAAGCAAAGAGCATCAAAAATATCCTTGAGCATTCAAGTCTCCCACTTTATCAATTTTCCCATTTTCTTGGTTTTTATTCCACTCCTTACCATTTTCTATGTTTTTCACTTGTTTTTGTAGATGTTGATCCTAATCATGAATAACGGTGGAGAGTAGACAATAAGCAAGCCTATGGTAGTGCAAGAAGCATATGTGTTTGAGTGAGCTCCACTTCCATCATCAACTTAGAACTTAAGGAGAGAGCCACCAAAATTTCCTTGAAAGGCTAGTGAGTTAAATTCATCTCAATGACTCATGAAGGATGAAAAAGCCAAGTTGTTGATTTAAGGATGAGATACTAATCCATAGAGCTTAGATTTTTGAGAATTGACAACCTTAGGTAATTGCTTTTCATTTGCTTCTAATTATGCTTAAGAAAATCTAGGGGATCCATACTTAGTAGTTTCGTGAGACGCTCAAGCTTAAGTGTGGGGGAGTTGATAAGTACCATGTTATTGATTATTTTAGTTGCTAAAATCCATGTTTGACCCATGTTTTTCTTGCTTAATTGTGAAATTACCCTAGGTTTTCAAACTTACTTTTATTTTGGACTTAATTGCAAATCTTTACAAAATTGGATTATTTGGCTACTAAATTTTTGATCTATTTTTGTAGGCATGAAGGATCATGGACCTAGGGCATACTGGGTCAAACTTGAGTCGGAAGTGGACCCAGATCGAGTTATGAAGCTTCGGATTAATCTGGGCCGTCCGATTCAAAAGCGGCTAGATCTGTGCCATCTGGGACCATCTGAAGCAATCCGAGATAGGGTTAGGGTTGATCAAGCACTCTGATCAAGATCTGAAGGTTTCATCCAAATTAGAGCTCATTTAACCGTTGGATTAAACTCGGAGGGTTCTAGATCGTCCATTCAAAGATTAGGTTGATCTGGACCGTCCGTTGCACATCTGGAAGATCCGAGCTACCACGAGGCAGATCCTGACCCCTGATCATCATCATCAAATTTTGGATTAAATCAGAGCAAGATCAGCCGTTGGATTTCCTCAAATCAATCTGAACCGTCCAATGCTAAGTACTTAATCAAAAATCTGCGCAGCTTCCTTCCTCGTCGCGTCTTCGCTGCAACACTGTTCTTCTTCGTTTCTCTTCGTTTTGCTTGCAAGTTCTTTGGTTTTGAAGGCGTGACCACCTCAATCTCGACCTTGGATCATCATCTGGATCATTGGAGATAGCTTCGGTGAAGAATTCAGCTCAATTTTCATCCGGACAGAGGTGTTTGAAGGTTTCGGCATGCTCTGTGGTCCGAGCACTTGAATCTCAGCCACAATCCATTTCCGATCATCTGAGCCACTTGTAGGGGTTCTCAGGTGAGCTCAGATGATCCTCGAATCATCATCGCAATCCATTTAACTGAGATCGAAGGAGTTCGGATTGGAATTCTCCCAGCTGATGCAGTTTGAGCAGAGTTGATCAAGCGAAGCTGATTTTCACTGATTTGCTGAGCTTAGGGGTTCGAGGCTAGCCTTTGCGTGACGAATAAGGAGATTTTGAGCTTGGGAAGGGTTGAGGATTAGTTTTTGTAGCTAATTTCCTTAGTTTCAGTTGTAACTTCATTTCCGAATTCTGTCATTTGCTGAAATTCGTATCAGCTGTTTGATTGCTTCTTTAAGTTGTTTCTGCTTAAGTTAGGTTTACTTTCTGCAAGTAAATTAGCTAGGTAACTTGTTTAGTGATCAATTGAATTTAATTTCAGTTTATTTCTTGTTTGTTGCTTGCGTATCAACTTAATTGTGGCGTGCCAGCTTGTGTAGTTGCGTGCCAACTTTCCATGTAGTGTTCTGCATTTCATATTAGTGAGCTTAGATCTTTTGCAATCTTATCTGAATATTAGGTTGGAGTAATTGAATTCATTTGCTTTCGTGTTTGCACTTAGTTACTCTGGATTTCTGTACCTGTTTCTGAATTCCTGCAGTCAACCATTTCCACAATTTCAGCTTGTTTTTTTCTGCAATTTCAGTCAATTTGCTTCTGAGTTTTGTGTCAATTGAATGCGAGTTCTACCCTAGTCTTGTTGATCCTCAGAATGGTGAATCGATTTCAGATCATTTGTTTGTTTTGAGTCCAAGTTATGTGCTGAATTTCTGAAATTTCTTTACATTTCTGCACATGCACTTGTTTTTCGGTTTGTGTCTAAAGTGAGCTGTTTGGGTCTGGCTTTCTTGATCCATTCCTGCAATTACTTTATTGATAGCTTTGATTTCCATATTGAGTAGCAATCGGTGTTATTTCGAAGTGTAGCCACAGCTTTGGTACTTAGTTTCCACCTTTGGCAAATAGATTTTTACCTTCTTCCTTGGTATCAAGTTAGTATCAACTTCTTCACTTTGTATCAAGAGAGGTGTTGGTATTAATTGGTATCAAGTTAGATGCAATTTTTAGTGAGCTTTTGTATTTGGAATTAGTTAGGTTGCATTCGGCCATTTTTTGAAATCTCCTTGCATTTGCTTGTTTCCAAAACTTGTAGCTAGTTTAAGTTTGTTGCTTATTTAATTTCTGAATTTCGCATGCTAGTATTGGTGTTAAGTTTGTTGTTTCTGAATTGCCATCACTGCCTCTATTTCTTAGCTTAGCGTTTGTTTTGCATTTGAATTTAGATTTGTTTTCCAAATTGGTTAAGTACCTTGTTTGATTCGGTTTACCATTAGTTGAGTCCTTTAGTGCCAACTTCTTGTTTAGTTCGTTGGGTTAAGTTTTTCTCATTTCCATTGTGATTGCATTTCTGTTTACAGTCCAAACCCACATTTTATTTGAAACCCCAAAAATATTAGCGACACATAAATACAAGCTCAAATCACACAATTTCAACTAGCCCTAGGAAAAATACGACCTGTGACCCCTTTACTACGTTTTCATTCCTTGATTGCAAAAAGGGTTTCCAGCTTTATAAATATCTAAATTTGAGACCCACATTCGTGACACCTATTTTGGGTCCATCAATATGTCACGTTCAGTGAGAGCAAGTTTGTTATACTTGTTTTGTACGTGGATGGTATATTGCTTGCGAGCAATAATAAGGGTCTATTGCATGAAACCAAGTCATTTCTATCTGGTAAATTTGAAATGAAAGATCTTGGTGAATCATCTTTTATTCTAGGCATTCAGATCTGTTGTGATCGATCAAGAGACATTCTTGGACTTTCACACAAGCCTATATTGAGAAGGTGCTTATAAGGTATGACATGCAGAACTATACACCTGGTGACAGACCTGTCAAGAGATGACAAGTTCAGTTTGCAGCAGTGTCCACGACTTGAACTTGAAATAAAGGAGATAGAACAATTCTCATATGCAGCAATGGGAAGTCTCATGTATGCACAATTTGCACTCGACCAGATATAGCATTTGTAGTTGGGATGTTATGCAGATATGTTAATAACCCAGGACCGTCACACTGGAAAGCAATTAAAAGAGTGATGCGATATTTGCAAAGAACTAAAAGACACATGCTCACGTATCGGAGGTCAGATCATCTGGAGGTGATTGGTTATTTAGACTTCGATTTTGCTGGATGCTTAGATAGCAGGAGGTCCACTTCAGGCTATATCTTCATGCTTGCTGGAGGGACTATATCTTGGAAGAGCGTCAAGTAGATGCTGGTAGCTACTTCTACTATGAAGGCAGAATTGGTGGCACACTATGAATCATCCAATCACGGGATTTGGCTGCAGAACTTCATCACAGCATTGCATATCGTTGATGGCATTGACAGGCCACTGAGGATCTACTGTGATAATAAAGCTGCAGAACTTTATGCCAAGAGCAACCGCAGTTCATCGAAGTCCAAGCACATCGACATTAAGTTTCTAGCGGTTAAAGAGAGAGTTCAGAGTTGCCAGATTATGGTAGAGCACATCTGAACAGATTCCATGTTGGCCGATCCACTCACCAAAGGCTTGGTGCCCAAGGTGTTTCATGTGCATGCTGTGGATATGGGAGTTCTTCTTATGGAAGAAGAACTCATCTAGTGGGAGTCTGTATTTATTTTATTACTTTATGTTAATAAAGACAAACATTTTATTTTGATTATTGTACGTACTTCAGGTTCAAAATATTAATGGGGATTCATATGTTTGTTTGATACTCTGAATATGATATCATGATTTACTACTGCTATTTAGCATTTGGTGTTTGTAAATATGATACAGATTCTTTTTGGAATCATAAAGTTTGGATCATGATTTGTTGTTGCAGTTTAGCATAAGGTATTTGCAAATATGATCAGACTTTTTTGAGTCACTTTGGACCAGTTGGAAATTGACATGTACTGATCACATTTCATGTAATTTCTACTCTATACATCCGAATCATGATCTCTATCGTTCATGACATTGGTATTGTGATTACTATTGGGGTTGTTGATGCAGTCTGACCCTGATTGCTATTTTGATGTTTGACACGGATTTAAGTTTGATTCAAGTTTGGATGAATTCGGATTAAGTCCAAGTGGATCAGGAGATCGCATGCTGGCGTGTGAAAAAGTCCTACCTTGGAGGGCTAGGTGTGAAAAGTCCTAACTTGGAGGGTTAGGTGTGAAAAAATCCTAGCTTAGAGGGCTAGGTGTGTGAAATCCTGGCTTAGAGGGTCAGGTCCTAGCTTGGAGGGCTAGGTTGGATGAAATCCTGGCTTGGAGGGTCAGGTCCTAGCTTGGAGGGCTAGGTTGGATGAAATCCTGGCTTGGAGGGTCAGGTCCTAGCTTGGAGAGCTAGGTTGAAGTCCCGGTGAGTGAGACTGGGCATGGAGTCTTGGTCCGAGGGACCAAGCACGAGTCAAAGAAGGGCTGGAGGCTTGTTCTCGTGACTTAGAGTGAATTTGGCCTTGCCTGGATCGGTCCGGTGACCGATCAGGGAAGTTGGCACGGAGTTCCCTCGTGGATCGGTCTGGTGACCGATCCAGCTATGTTTGATCGGTCTGGTGACCGATCAGGGAGCATACAGTGAGTTTGGAACCTTACTGCTCGGCTCCTAATCGGTCTGGTGACCGATCAGGGAGCATGCAGTTCCCTTACTACTCGGCTCCTGATCGGTCCGGTGACCGATCAGGGAGCATACAGTAGGTTTTGGGAACCTTACTGATCGGCTCCTGATCGGTCTGGAGACCGATTTGGGATACTGTTCAGATCGTTCTGGTGAACGATCAAGTGTCGCGGACTCTATCTTATAACCGATCAGGCTGGAGCCTGATCGGTCAGAGAGCTTCCTGATCGGTCTGGTGACCGATCAGGGCACAGCCTGATCGATCTGGTGACCGATCAGGCCTTGTGCCTGCGAAAGCTGGGAATCCCAGCAAAGCTGTGGATCGGTCAGGTGACCAATCCACGATCCCCGGATCAGTCCGGTGACCGATCACTTTAATTTAAACGCGCTGTCAGACGCTCTGATCGCGTCTGATCGCACTCTGATTCCTACTGATACACTACTGATACTTGTTCTGAGCCCTCTGATGTTTGATCTTCTATTGATTTGCTGCCCTAATGAGCTGCTAAGTGTGCAGGTGACTCAGGGACCATCCATGGAGAGTCAAACTGGGTATTTCGCTACAGCAGGTTTGTCCGTATGCTTCCGCAGGTTGTAACGTTCTCTGACACAAGCTGCAACAGCTGAGGAGCTGATGACCTGGGGCTCGACTGGAGGGGTTTCAGTGAGTCCAGAGGAGGTCAGGGGTAGTTGGTTGCTGTAGGTGAGCAGCTGGGAGCTGCTGCAGAGGAGCGTGTGACCTAGCAATGGAAGCTGGTTAAACTGTGTAGCGGAGAAGAGCTGAGCAGAGTTTTTGACGAAGTGCTAGAGTTCTTGTTCTCCACATCGAAAAGCTTTTGCTCTACACTGGTGCAATTACTCTACTATGAATCTTGAGCAACCTTATGATACTTGAGCACTTGGAAGAGAAACAAGGAGCTTGGCGAGTCCATCAGCGAGAAGACACGAAGAAGGGAGTTCTTGCATGAGATCTGTGCTGAGTGGAGCTCGGTGAGGAGTTCGCTTGTGTTCTTGAGGTTCTTAGTGCTCAGTAAGATTCCTTCATGTGTTTCCTGTACTTAATACTTCATTCATCTTGAAACGCTGTAGAGAAGTTACTCCACCGAGAAGGAGGTTGCATTCTATCCGGATTTTCCGGGGCTTGATCTGCCGACGATCAAGGGATCGCCCACCTTAAGGGCACGCCAAGGAGTAGGGGCAAGTTACTCCCCGAACCTTGTAAATCCTCTTTATTAGCGTTTTGATTTGTCTTTAGTTTCTGCATTTTGAGTTCACTGTTATACTTTGTATTGCTTCCGCTGTGCTACTAACCCTAAGTGCAAAAGTTCGAAAAAGAAAGCGATTTTTGGTGTCTAGCTATATTCACCCCCTTCTCTAGCCATCCAAATTCCAACAAGTGGTATCAGTGCTTGGGGCTTTGTACAAGCGGATTAACAACCGAGAGTCAACAACAATGGCGTTGAGAGAAGGATTTAGCACCACCCGACCTCCCTTCTTCGATGGAGCATATTTTCAATATTAGAGATCGAAGATGGAGTACTATCTCAAGATGGATATCAACACATGGTTTGTTGTGAAGGAGGGTTTTTCCCCTCCAAAGGATGATGAAGGAAAAGAATTGGAATCTTCGTGTTGGTCGGCTGAAAATATGCAATGTGGAATGGACAAAGACCAACTAATCAAGGTTGGTCCCTTTACAAGTGCAAAGGATTTGTGGAATAAACTCATCGAACTCTATGAGGGCACCCGAGACTCAAGAATCGCCAAGAGGGACTTGTTCCTCAACCAATTACAAAACCTCTCCATGAAGGAGAATGAAACGGTGAGTGAACTTCATAGTAGGTTCAAAGAAGTCCTCAACGGTCTTCATTCCATTGATGAAAAGGTCGAGAACTGTGACCTTGTAAGGTATGTGCTAAAAGCCTTTCCAAGGAATGCTTTGTGGTCATCCATGGTGGATGCCTACAAGGTATCTAAGGATTTATCAATTGTAAAACTTGATGACTTATTTTGTGAGATGGAGCTACATGAGATCTCTAACACAAGCCCAAAAGAGAAAGTATTTGCTTTAGTGGCAGGTGACAAATAGAAAAAGAAGAATAACAAGGAGGAGGAGGAAAGCTACTGTCACGTGGCCTTAGAAGAGTCATCCAAGGAGAGTAACAACGAATCAAGCTCCTCAACCGCGCCTTCATCATCTTCGGATGATGAAGAGGTAATTTCTCCCGAGTTGGATAAGTGCTATAGAACAATAGCTTGCTTGACAAACATGCTCAAAAAGTCTAAGAACAAGATTAAATCTTTAAAATTGGAAGTAGAACATTTAAAAATCTCTAAGGATGAGGTAATTGATGACTTGCATGTTAAGACCCTTGAGAATGAAAATAAGGACTTAAAGAGCAAAGTTGAAAATCTCAAGAGTATTCTTGAGAAATTCTCAACTAGCTCCAAAACCTTAGACATGATACTAAACTCCCAAAAGGCGGTTTACAACAAGGCCGGTATAGGTTATCGACCTAAAGAACCAACCTTTGTATCATTAATGTCAAGGACCCAATTTAGAGCACAAAATGATTCTGGGATTCAAAAATCTAAAAAGAAATTGACTAAGGCATGGATGCCAAAGTTTCTCATTGAAGGTTCATTAGGTCCCAAAATTTGGGTACCTAAAACTTCCATATTTCGAATTATATAGCTTGGCTTGAGGGGGAGCATCTATCAACATGGGAGGTTGATATTTGGTGCTCCAAACCCATGACCAAGGAAAAATTGTCACTCACATGGTTGGTTATGAAAAATTCGAATTAAATGCTTTGAGCTTCATTGTCTTAGTTCTTATAACAAGATGATCCCTTGGCTAGTGATTTATGAAATCTCATTTGGGCAATAAGGAAACTTATCATGCAACGAATGATAGTATATCCATGCTTCAAAATAAACAAACAAGTTTTTAGAAAAAAATATTCACATGAATGGTTTAGGTTGACACATAACTTACTCTTGCCATGGATTGCTTAGGATAATTAGTTTTCTTGTTGCAATTTATGTTTTACTGGCCTAAGGAGTCTATGTTCTTATATGTGCTATACAATATGAATGCATGCTAAGGAAAACATCAACACATAATTTGTATTGATAAGACATAAATAGACAAGAACATGAGCTTAAGGGTTAGGCTTAATTTTTAATTAATATTTTGGAGATAAACTTAGTTAAGTATGCAATGATCTTACCGTATGTGTTTTTAACATTAATCTATGGCATGAAAATTTTGTTTAAGAACAAGTATGAACATATAGCTTGTGCTAATCACTATAAAAACCTCACAAGGACTCACTGCTCAAGTTCTATGACCTAGTGATTTCTTTGTATCAATCTAAATCAAGGTTCTAGGACTTAGTTTACATATATTTATCCCCAACATCTAGATGATCACATTCAAATTTACCATGTTTTTTGGAATCATGCTTTGAACTTTGTAGTTATAGTTTTACTCTCAAGTATGATATGAACCAATGTTGCATGATATGAAAATATGAATTTTGGTTAATGGAACTTCTTTAGGATAGAAAGGGATTAAATCTAATTGGATTAAGGTGTAGGAGTGGTTAATGTTGATGCAGTATGGCCCTGATTGTTGTTTTGGTGTTGACACCGATTTTAGTTTAGGTGGATGATTATTGATTATGATTAAGTCCTGATCGGTGATCAGACATGGTATGGAAAATCCTAGCTTGGAGGGCTAAGTGTTGGAAAATCCTAACCTGGAGGGTTAGGTGTTGAAAATCCTAGCTTGGAGGGCTAGGTGTGTGAAAAGTCCTAATTCGGAAGAGGTGGGTGAAAAGTCCTAGCTTGGAGGGCTAGGTGAAAAGTCCTAACTTGGAGGGTTAGGTGCAAATTTCCATCTTGGAGAATTAGGTGAAAAAGTCCTGACTTGGAGGGTCAGATCCTAGCTTTGAGGGCTAGGTTTGGAAAAGTCCTAATTCGGAAGGGTTGGGTGAAAAGTCCTAGCTTGGAGGGCTAGGTGAAAAGTCCTAACTTGGAGGGTTAGGTGCAAATTCCCAACTTGGAGAGTTAGGTGAAAAATCCTTAGCTTGGAGGGCTAAGGTGGTTGAAAACTTAGCTTGGAGGGCTAGGTTTGAGTCCCTGGATCGGTCTGGTGATCGATCAGGGAAGCTGGCACGCTGCTCTGTCGTGGATTGGTCTGCTGACCGATCCAGCAACGACTGATCGGTCTGGTGACCGATCAGGGAGCACACAGTGAGGTTGGGAACCTACTGTACTGCTCCTGATCGATCCGGTGACCGATCAGGGAGTATGCGTTTCACCCATTGCTTGGCTCCTGATCGGTCTGGTGACCGATTAGGGAGCAAACAGTGAGGTTGAGTTCCCTTGCTGATCTGCTCCTGATCGGTCTGGTGACCGATCAGGATCACTGTGCAGATCATTCTGGAGAACGATCCAGCGTCGCAGGTTCCTCTCTATGATCGATCAGGACGGTGCCTGATCGGTTTGGTCACGATCTGATCGGTTTGGTGACTGATCAGGAGGTTTCTTGATCGGTCGGTGATCGATCAGGAGGTCTGGACTGTGAAGCTCAGAAATCGCCCGATTAAGGGGTGGATCGGTCGGGTGATCGATCCACAACCTGGGATCGATCCAGGAGAGTCCCAAAGAAGTCGCGATTTCTAATTGAGCGTTGGGGACCGATCAGGACGGAGCCTGATCGGTCTGGACCCAGCCTGATCGGTCTGGTGACCGATCAGGAGGCTCTCTGATCGGTCCGGTGACCGATCACTTTAATTCAAAATGCACTGTCAGACGCTCTGATCACGTCTGAACGTATCCGATTCTCTGCGCTTAACATCTGATATATGATATGCTGTTTGATATGCTGCTCTAACACACTGATTAAGCTGCAGGTGACAAGGGAGGATTCAAACACTCAAGGAGAAGTCAATGGAGGCTTTCCTTGGAGCAGGTTTGTCCGTTTTCCATCTTAGGTTGCAACGGCCGGAGCTGAAGACTGGAGCTGCTGACTGGAGCTTGGCTGAGGGGAGCTCAGGAAGTCCAGGGAGGGCTCAGTGGTAGCTGGTGTTGGCAGGGAAGCAGCTGGAGGCTGCAGGAGATGCTGTCACCTGGTGCTGAGTAGGGAAACAAAAGGGCGGAAGAAGGCTTCGATGAAGCAGAGTTCGCGAACTGAGTTCTTGCTGCGCCTTGTGTTCTCCACATCTAGCTTGCGCGTTCTGAAGGTTGATCACCTTGAGCAAGCTACTGCAATCTTGAAGCAATCATCCATACTTGAGCGCTTGAAGGAGAGAACAAGAGGCTTGGAGTCCGACAGCGGGAAGACACGAGGAAGGGTTTCTTGCGTGAGATCGCCGCTGGGTGGAACTCAGGAAAGCTTGCTGTGTTCTTGTCCTTGCTAAGTGTTTGAGTAAGATCCTTCTTGTTGTTTCTTTGTGCTTAAACTTAAATCTGTGATTGAAACGCTGTGGAGAGATTTCTCCATCGAGAAGGAGGTTGCTTTCTATCCGGTGATAACCGGGGGCTTGATCTGCCGACGATCAAGGGATCGCCCACCTTAAGGGCACGCCAAGGAGTAGGGGCAAGTTATCCCCGAACCTTGTAAACCCTCCTTGTTAGCGATCTTGCTAGTTGTGTTTCTTTGCCTTCGTTTTCTGTCTTTGTTTTCTGCACTGCTTTGTTTCCTTTGTTTCTTCCACTGTGCTACTGATAAGATTGAGTGCAAAAATTTGATAAGTGCCAAAGGTCAAAGTGATTGGCTATATTCACCCCCTCTCTAGCCATCCGAGTTCCAACAAGTGGTATCAGAGCTTGGGGCTCTGTTTACGGCTTAACATCCGAGAGTTATCAACAAGATGGCGTTGAGAGAAGGCTTCTCCACCACCCGACCTCTTTTCTTCGATGGCGCTGATTTTCAATATTGGAGATCGAAGATGGAATATTACTTGAAGATGGACATCAATACTTGGTTTGCGGTGAAGGAGGGATTCACCCCTCCTAAGGATGATGAAGGCAAAGAACTCGAATCATGGCGGTGGACTGCCGAACAAACTCGAAAGAGTGAAGCCGACTCGAAGGCGGTTGTCACTCCATAATGCGGCATGAACAAAGACCAACTCATCAAGGTTGGTCCTTTCACAAGTGCAAAGGACTTGTGGAACAAACTCATTGAACTCCATGAGGGCACCCGAGATTCAAGAATCGCTAAGAGGAATTCATAGCCGGTTCAAGGAAGTCCTCAATGGGCTTCATTCGATTGATGAAAAGGTCGAGAATCGCGACCTTGTGAGGTATGTCTGGAAAGCCTTTCCAAGGAATGCTTTGTGGTCATCCATGGTGGATGCCTACAAAGTTTCCAAGAATCTATCCATTGTAAAGTTAGATGATTTATTTTATGAGATGGATTGCATGAAATGGCTAACAAAGGCCCCAAGGAGAAGGGGATTGCCTTAGTTGCAGGGGACCGGTCCAACAAGAAGAAGAAGAAGGAGAAGGAAGTCTCTTCATCTTCATCCTCTTCCGAATCCGAGTCCGATTCCGAGGAAGATGGCAGCGGCTCCTCTTCCTCCAAGATGGCGAACTTTGTGAGAAGAATGATGAGAAGGGGTCGACGCTTCAAGAGTAGAGGTAACTCTAGTAAAGCTAAACTTGATAAGACTAATGCATCTTGCTTTGAGTGTGGTAGGAAAAGACACTTCAAGAATGAATGTCCAAAATTAAAGAAGAAGGAGGAGAAATCCAAAAAGAAAGAAGAAAAATTCAAGAAGAAGAAGAAGACCTTGAAGGCAACTTGGGATAAGTCATCCTCAAGCTCATCCGATGAAGAGAAGGAGGAGAAGAACACAAGGCATGTGGCACTCATGGCTCTTGGAGAGGAAAGCAGTGATGAATCTTCAAGTTCCTCAAACGCGGCTTCATCATCTTCGGATGATGAAGAGGTAACTTCTCCCGAACTTGAAAAGTGTTATAGAGCAATTGCATGTTTAACTAGTATGCTTAAGAAGTCAAAAAATAAGGTTAAAGCATTGCAATTAGAAATTGATCAATTGAAATTATATAGGGATAATAACATTGATGATTTGCATGTTGAAATGCTAGAGGATGAGATTAAGTCTTTGAAACTTGAAGTTGAAAACTTGAAATCCTCTAAGGTTGAGGATGTAAATGGTTTGCATGATGAGTTGCTAGTAGAAGAAAACCAATCATTAAAGAGTGAAGTTGAGAGACTCAAGAATATTCTTGAGAAGTTCTCAACTAGCTCTAAGACCCTAGACATGATCTTAAATGCCCAAAGGGCAGTCTACAATAGGGCCGGTATTGGTTACCGTCCCAAAGAACCCTCATTCGTGTCCTTGATGTCTAGGACTGATATGAGACAATCTAGGACACCCAAGGTTCAAAAGAAAGTTGTCAAGGCATGGGTGCCTAAGTCATGTTTAGTTGATGCTTTAGGTCCCAAGGTTTGGGTACCTAAGACTTCTATTTTTCGAATTGTGTAGGTTATGATTGAGGGGGAGCATCTATTAACTTGGTTCGTTGATAGTGGATGCTCCAAACACATGACCGGGGATAGATCATTGTTTACTATACTTCACAAGAAAAGTAGAGGTAATGTATCATTTGGTAACAATGGTAGTCTTAAGGTCATAGGAATAGGAGACATTCAAATATCCGAATATCTTAGAATTTCAAATGTCCTTCTAGTCAAGGGGATGAAATTTAATCTCTTAAGTGTGAGCCAATTGTGTGACACGGGTTATACAATTGATTTCCAACCAAGTCAATGTCTTGTTAGACAACATGACACCTTGGACACGGTACTAGTAGGAACAAGAGTAGACAATATTTATCAAGTTTCATTTAAAAGTGCTACTAATGTTTTTGCTAAGTGTTTCATGTCGAAAGAAGAAGA
This sequence comes from Boesenbergia rotunda, assembly GCA_024364735.1. Lineage (NCBI taxonomy): Eukaryota > Viridiplantae > Streptophyta > Magnoliopsida > Zingiberales > Zingiberaceae > Boesenbergia > Boesenbergia rotunda. The sequence goes on along the minus strand of JAGFNQ010006851.1, from coordinate 70,296 downwards.
GTCCACCCTTTGGCACCGGAGGCTAGCACATGTGAACATGAAGAACATCCGGAAGTTGGCCAACAAGGGATTGGTTCGTGGCTTACCAAGCATCAATTATGAAAAAGATAAACTTTGTGATGCATGTCAAATGGGTAAGCAAATAAAATCTGCACATAAAGGTAAAAGCGCTGTAAGTACTTCTACTGCATTAGATTTACTTCACATGGATTTATTTGATTGTAGTACTATCATATCCTTGAATGGAAGTAGATATTGCATTGTGATCATTGATGATTTCACTAGATATACATGGACTTACTTTTTAAAATATAAGGACCAAACCTTAGATGTCTTTATTTCCTTTTGTAGAAGAGTTGAAAATGAAAAATCATTAACAATTAAGACAATTAAAAGTGATCATGGAGGTGAATTTCAAAATTAAAGGTTTTTAGAATTTTGTCAAGATAGGGGTTATAGACATGAGTTCTCCACTCCTAGAATACCACAACAAAATGGTGTTGTAGAGAGGAAGAACCGTGTTCTACTAGAGGCTGCTATGTGCAATCCTGGCTTGGAGGGCTAGGTGTGTGAAATCCTGGCTTGGAGGGTCAGGTCCTAGCTTGGAGGGCTAGGTTGGATGAAATCCTGGCTTGGAGGGTCAGGTCCTAGCTTGGAGGGCTAGGTTGGATGAAATCCTGGCTTGGAGGGTCAAGTCCTAGCTTGAAGGGCTAGGTTGAAGTCCCGGTGAGTGAGACTGGGCATGGAGTCTTGGTCTGAGGGACCAAGCACGAGTCAGAGAAGGGCTGGAGGCTTATTCTCATGACTTAGAGAGAATTTGGCCTTGCCTGGATTAGTCCGGTGACTGATCAGGGAAGTTGGCACGGAGTTCCCTTGTGGATCGGTCTGGTGACCGATCCAGCTATGTCTGATCGGTCTGGTGACCGATCAGGGAGCATACAGTGAGTTTGGAACCTTACTGCTCGGCTCCTGATCGGTCTGGTGACCGATCAGGGAGCATGCAGTTCCCTTACTGCTCGGCTCCTGATCGGTCCGGTGACCGATCAGGGAGCATATAGTAGGTTTTGGGAACCTTACTGATCGGCTCTTGATCGGTCTAGAGATCGATCTGGGATACTGTTCAGATCGTTCTGGTGAACAATCAAGTGTCGCGGACTCCGTCTTATAATCGATCAGGCTGGAGCCTGATCGGTCAGAGAGCTTCCTGATCGGTCTGGTGACCGATCAGGGCACAGCCTGATCGGTTTGGTGACCGATCAGGCCTTGTGGTTGCGAAAGCTGGGAATCCCAGCAAAGCTGTGGATCGGTTAGGTGACCGATCTACGATCCCCGGATCAGTTCGGTGACCGATCACTTTAATTCAAACGCGCTGTCAGACGCTCTGATCGCGTCTGATCGCACTCTGATTCCTACTGATACACTGCTGATACTTGTTTTGAGCCCTCTGATGTTTGATCTTTTGTTGATTTGTTGCCCTAATGAGCTGCTAAGTGTGCAGGTGACTCAGGGACCATCCATGGAGAGTCAAACTGGGTATTTCGCTACAGCAGGTTTGTCCATTTGCTTCTGCAGGTTGTAACGTTCTCTGACATGAGCTGAACAGCTGAGGAGCTGATGACTTGGGGCTCGACCGGAGGGGTTTCAGTGAGTCCAGAGGAGGTCAGGGGTAGTTGGCTGCTGCAGGTGAGCAGCTGGGAGCTGCTGCAGAGGAGCGTGTGACCTGGCGATGGAAGCTGGTTAAGCTGTGTAGTGGAGAAGAGCTGAGCAGAGTTTTTGACGAAGTGCTAGAGTTCTTGTTCTCCACATCGAAAAGCTTTTGCTCTACACTGGTGCGATTACTCTACTGTGAATCTTGAGCAACCTTGTGATACTTGAGCACTTGGAAGAGAAACAAGGAGCTTGGCGAGTCCATCAGCGAGAAGACACGAAGAAGGGAGTTCTTGCGTGAGATCTGTGCTGAGTGGAGCTCGGTGAGGAGTTCGCTTGTGTTCTTGAGGTTCTTAGTGCTCAGTATGATTCCTTCTTGTGTTTCCTGTACTTAATACTTCATTCATCTTGAAACGCTATGGAGAGGTTACTCCACCGAGAAGGAGGTTGCATTCTATCCGGATTTTCCGGGGCTTGATCTGCCGACGATCAAGGGATCACCCACCTTAAGGGCACACCAAGGAGTATGGGCAAGTTATCCCCGAACCTTGTAAATCCTCTTTATTAGAGTTTTGATTTGTCTTTAGTTTCTGCATTTTGAGTTCACTGTTATACTTTGTATTGCTTCCGCTGTACTACTAACCCTAAGTGCAGAAATTTGAAAAAGAAAGTGATTTTTGGTGTCTGGCTATATTCACCCCCCTCTCTAGTCATCCAAGTTTCAACAGGGGTTTGTTACGATCATATACAGTAGCTATGACCTCTTTAGTCCTATACCAATGAAGTTAATGGACCAGATTGTTTAAAGGGGTATCTTGTATCCATAAAGTTTGATATCAACTAATGTTTTGCTTGTATTTACTATACAACTCATATATAACCCAAGTGGGAGATTGTTGGATATTATTATTATCTCTATTAGGTGGGCTTATTTGTAAGTTGCACATGTAAATACAATCTGAGCCCTTAAAGTGATCTAAGTTATGTTTATTGGGTTTCAGATTATTGGATGTGTGTTCAATCTATAGAACCCTTTAGACCAATCTGTTATTATCTATGAGCTGATGACAGATTGGATTTCTATATAAAGGGGAGGTCACCAAGGGTTTAGGTGATTATCTTGACCTAATTTTTTGTTCCCCATTGACAAGGAACTTTACGGCGCCGTCAACCCTAAGCCCCTTGGAAGATTCTCCTTCTTTTCGCTGTATTTTTCTTCCATAGGGATCAAGCCGAACACGCCACGACAAAGACAATGGCTAATCAATCAGGTTCTTTGTCTTTCAGTTTATGCCTTTTATTTATGTTATGTCATGATTCGATGAAACAATAGATCCATGCTTATATATATTATGTTTTTTCTTCGGGTTCTTATTTGGTTTTCTAGAATTCATGCGGTTAGGAGAAAACACAATGTTCTATCGATAGATTTCCTGCATGCATATATCTGAATGGAGATGTCAGGGAGAGAAAAAGAAAAAGCTTCAATTGAGTAAGCCAATATAATAAGTCAAAAAGAAGTAAGAAGTGTGGGAGAATGACCATTAACAATGTCACTGGCGTTTGTAAAATTAATCCCATGTATTTGGACCTTCCCCAACCATCAAAGTTGCATAATCACTTGCTCTAATTCAAGCGGCAATATCTTTTTTTACTAGCCTCCGACATAATAGTTTTTCACAATTGTTCCAGAAGTAAACGACGTGGATAATAGATTACCGTGATGTAACCTTGAGCGATTTTAAGGGGGATGTCCGCGCCTATGAGATTAATACGAGCGTTAAAGGAATACGTTGGAAGGAATTCTGATAGTGCCCTCTTCGATGCTCAAGTAAAAAATTACTAGCAGATAGAAGAGGAGCAAAAAGGATAAATTCTTTTCAGTTCAGAAGATCCTCCCCTTACCTAGGTACCTAAGCACCTTATATAATCGTTGTCCCCTACTTTCGAGCGCTCCAACGTTGTCGTAATGGCCTCCCCTATTTCCACTCCTCATGGTTCGTGATCGCCTGCCAGCTGTCACCCACCGGGGGATAACGATCACTACTCATATTAAATCTATCCTTATTATCATGCGTTACGGGTTATAACTACCAGCCAACTTTCCTACTCTGGGTGGAGGTGCTTGAAACTGTCGCCGCATGTATTAAGTGTGTCATTATCGTTGCTATTTCTCCAATCTGTCCTCTCTTCCTCGAGTTAGTCTCGGGGCTCTGCTCTCCCGTGCCGGTTTCGAGCATTTCTCTCCCGAGCTGGTCTCGGGGATTCTCCTTCCAAGTTGGTCTCGGACACTTCTCTCTTGAGTTGGTCTCGGGGACTTTGCTCCCGAGCTAGTCTCCGACACTTCTCTCTCGAGCTGGTCTCGAGGACTTTCCTCTTGAGTTGGTCTCGGGCATTTCTTTCTTGAGTTGGTCTCAGGGACTCTCCTTCTGAGCTGGTCTCGGGGACTTTCCTCTCGAGCTGGTCTCGAACACTTCTCTCCTGAGCTGGTCTCAGGGCTCTGCTCTCCCGAGCTGGTCTCGGACACTTCTCTCCCTCCTAGTCACGCCACGCAACTTTCCCAAGCTATGTGTTCACCTCTGGCTACTCACTTCGATCACAAGCCCCCCTTTAGGTCTAATCGAAGAATGTTTGTCTGACTGATTGGACTTGTGGTTCTTAGGGAGAGAAAAATGTTGCTATCACTTCTCAGCATAACTATCTCTTGGATCCTAGGAATCAAAACAATCGTGTGGGGCCCAAAGTAACTATTTAGATTATCCAAGAGTTTTACGAGTTTTGAGGCGACGTGATCAATGACTATCAATCACTCATTAAGAGTGCATGAGATATATTAATGACAAGAGATCCTTTTGGCGAATAGACTGGCGCCACGTGACGTGCCCCCCTTGAAGCGTCCTTTCATCAACATGCCAGTTGAGGCATACCAACTGGCAGCCCTAATGAGCCGCACACTTCGAGATCCACGACTATTCCTAGCCCACGTGTCTTGCATCTATCCATACTGTGTTATCACTGTCTCCCTATAAAAAGGGACGCAAAAATGGTCATCCGTTTTCTTACACCACCGATCCTTGAAGTTTATTATTTCCTCCTTCCTTTGCTAAAGTCTTTTTCAGTGTAAGCTTTTATCCTTTCTACTTCCTCCTTGATCATGGGCAAAAGTGGAAAGGTAGCAGGAAAGAAGGAAAAGAGGGGAAAGGGGGGAGTCGCAGGGAAATCGAAGGAGCAAGCCTATCAGCCAGAATGGTATGAGACCATTTCCTCGAAGGCTAAACCCGGGGTCTTGCAAGCTGCCAGTGCAACCTACGGCATCTCGATAGATTTTGAAGTCTGGGCACCCAGGCTTAATCAATCTCCCGTAGAACCGTTCCTAGGGTTTTACACCTTTCTGGGTTAAGTAGAATACGATCATCACTTTTCGATCCCCCTTTTTTTATGTCTATATTCCAATATTTTGATATTCCTCTCTAGCAGATGACTCTGAGCGCTTTTGCTCAGCTGAGTGGGGCGTTCATTTTGTTCAAATTGTTTGAAATACCCTTAACACCCCATTTTTCCATTACTTTTTCCTTCTAAGCCTCAGCTCCAAGGGGGCTTTTAGCTTCATGGCCCGGGATAGCCATAGATTCATAGGTGGCCTTCCCTCTTCACGCAAGGGATGAAAGGAGAGGTTCATTTTTATCAGACTCTTTAAGCATCCTTTCTCTCCAACTCACTGGCTGAAAGACCTGCATCCCATCCCGGAACTAGGCGACTTCTAGCATGACCAGGGGTACTAGTGAGCCAGAGGCATCTTGGCCGGAATGAAGTTTCATGGCTTGGACATAGTCTGCTGCGAAGAGCTTCTTTATAGGACTGGGATTAGCCCCAAGGCCACCAACCTTGATCGTGACTTCAGTAAATTTGTTATTTTTATTAAATGCTTGTTTATACTAATTGATATTCTTTTGCCTTTTTTACATAAGCCACCATGCTTGCCTGATCCATGAGCAAACTTCTTAAGAGGGAGCTAGCCGATGAGAAGACACTGACTCCTTCCCAAGTTCATGGAGACCCGCCCTCTGAGTCTACTAGAGACTCCGAGAGGACCTGAAGTCAGGAGTCTCTCGTCGCAGAGTTGTTCACCTCTCGGGAGGCAAACCCTATCTCCACTGTTGACGTGGTACAAGACACCAGCGCCACACTAGCACTAGTGCTTCACCTAGAGGTTGAGTCGGCTCGAGGAGTCGTCTCCCGCCTCCCTGACGAAGACTTCTTCTCCTTCCATCTGAGGAGAAGGAGGAGGAGAACCAACCACCAGCCGCCATTCAGAAGTTTGACCCAACTCCTGCTCCTCAGAAAAGGAAGCTCCGATCAGCCTGTTAGTGATATGAGAGAAGTGTCCTAAGGCAATCGCCTTATGATGTAAACATTTATATTAATAAATGATAATTCACTATTTGAGTATACATGTTTTGTGTATTGATTGGGAATCCAAGGCTTGCCTATGGTTCCTTATATAGTTGCTTCTCCCTCGCTAAGTCTCCTCTTTAACAGAATTAACGGAATTAGTTATTATAAGAATTTTTATCTTATAAAATTTCTTATGACTTATTCCGTTAAGCCTAGTCTTATTATAACTAATTTATAATAAAACAAATTCTTCTTCTCTTTAAATTATGGAATAAATTTTATAAGAAATTTATAAACTTTCTTATTATGGAAAAATCAATTCATAATTGATTTTATAAAATTAAAATAAACCAATTCATGGATTATTTTAACTTCCATAAAAAGAATAAATTTCTATAAATTTATTTATATAAATTTCTTTATACAAATTTATTTATCCATAATTTATAATTGAGTATTGATATAGAGCTCCCTCTCTCTCTCTTATTCTCTTCTCCCTCTCCTTTCCCTTAGGGCCGGCGCCCTTCTTGGAGAATTAGGGTCGGCTCCCACCTTCCTTGCTAGGGCCGGCGCACCCTATCAACACCAAACAAGGTTGCCGTGAGCTTCAAGAAGAAGGAGAAACGAAACAAGAAGAAGAAGAAGTGGATAGCGACTCCTCTCTTCCCGGAATTCGATTCCGTTTTCTTGGTGGTTAGTTTCCCTTTCCTCTCTTGATCTTTCTTGTTGTGCCTATAGAGAATCTAGTAGTTCTCGTCGGCACAAAACTCGTGACTTTGCGAAGTCATCCCGAAGAGAACTCGACGTGGACGCGAATAGAGGCAGAGCTTCCAAGGGACGCTACGGTTGGATCTCGTCCCTTACTTCGAGTTATGAAAGGTACTTAGTAAATTAGTTTACTTTTCCGCAAAGTTTTATTTTATGATTAAGTCAACACGTCATAAGGTTGCATGCTAGATACGTGGTTAAAATAATTTAGGAAATTATTTTATGCTAATTCTTCCGCTGCACGTAAAAATTTAAAATTTTACGAACCCGTATCCTTGTCGACATGCACCCGGTCCCAACACAGCCCAAGCTCCTGACACTACTTCTGAAGACAATGAGGATATCGTTCCTCTTTCTAGGCATCGGAGGGGAGCAACGCCACTTGCCGAGGAACCCGAGAGAGAGTCTAAGCCACCACTTGCACCGTTGGACACCTAGTCTGTCCTTCCATCATCGGCGACCCTCGGCCAGAAGGGAAAGACAGTCCGATTTGCACAACCAGAGCCCACGAGCGACCGCCTACGCAGGAAGATTCAGGCTGCTGAGAAGGCGGCTAGGATTGAGCCCGAACAGCTGCAGCTTAAGGAGCTACCTCGAGGAGTTCAAACTCTAGAGGAGATTTCCTCGAGTATGGATAATAGCTTTTCAGGGCCATCTGTAATTCCTGTTGAGGATACTTGCCAAGTAGATCTTCCCGTCTACGTCTGCTCCTCTGAAGCCACATCGGGCATCCCCTCCCCTCGAAGCCGGGAGGTGATCCAAGAGCGCATCGAGGAGTACATCACTTCTCTTAGGGGGTGGGATTGGCTAGAGTGGTAGTCCGGCTGTATGAGTCCCTCCTGAAGGTATAGTCTCCGAATATCCTTCCTTCTCATTTTTGTTTTGATATCTCATTGTTTTTCTTATTAGGCCACGTCCGAGTGCCTAATCCTCGATTGCCGGATGCTTCTTGAGCGCGAAATCGAAGCATAGCAACAGTAGGTGGCTGAGCTCGAGGCCGAGATCTAGAGGGTTAAACGAGAGGGCCTGATGCAAGCCGAGGTCACCAAAGACCTCCGTGCCAAACTCGAACATTCAACGGACAACTCCCGGGCTTTGGAGTGAACATTGAACAACATCCGACATCGAAATACCTTTTGACAGAGAGAACCAAATCTCTTTCGCCGGAGGTGGCTCAACTAACATGGGACAAGGAGCAATTGTAGACACGGGAGGCCAAGTTGCTAGAAGACATTCGCCTTCTCGAGTCGTCCAAGGAGGAACTCAGCGGCCAGATCAAGGAGCAGACGGACAAAATAGCTAAGGACGAGACAAGCCTACGGGCTACCACTGCTTACATGTCTGACCAATAGTACACCCTCTCCCAAGTTGAGTCCCTCTTGTCGACGACTCGGAAGCAGCTTGTAAACAGGGCTAAGCACGTCTTGATTGACGAAGATTTACCTTGACCATTTGTTTAAAATTGTCTGTGCGCATACAAGCTGTTTGCTCTTAGCAAATATTTGAATATATTTCTTCTTGTTTTGATTTAGTCATTCAGAATGCATTATTATAATACCATTCTCCTTGTCGGTTGCAGATATCAAGGCTTTGTGATTGTGTGGATGAATTGCTTCCCAAGTTTTTCATATGAATTTGCCTAAAAACAGGTGATCTCTCTCTGTAAGTTGTATGTTTGTACCCTTGTGAAACTGGTCTTATATCTGTCTCTTGTAGTTGGACAGGGATGCTAACCTCCACAAATTGGGGGTTTTTTTTAAGATGGGACAGTCTAAAGCAGTTTCATCTGCATATATTTGTACAGAAAGATTTGTGATTTGTAGTTTTAGAATGACAGGTTCATTTATCTTCTTCATTGCACAGTTTGATTTTAAAAACGAATCAAATAACAAACTCAATTCATTTGCACCCCTAGTCTCAATCTCTGATATCATTCTTTTGAACCTCAATAAAATGTAGTCACATATATCACATATAGTCACTCAAATCTTTTAAAAGAAACTCATCTCATAAATTTAATAGTGTCCTTAAATTTACCTCCTAGAACAATTTAGAAAGAAAAGAAAATTTTATTACACCCAAATTAAAGTAGTTTTGCCTTAATAATTTATTTATTTGTTTTTATTTTAAAATCCTTCTTTGTTGTCATCAGACGATCGATCCCCCCGATGTAGAGGATTTTGGAGCATACATTTGTCAAGAAACTTCACACTCATCATGCATTGCTAATCGAAAACTTAGGAACACTAATCAATATATACATGATTATTTTATTTAATTAAGATGATTAAAATATAATTGTATTATTGATCTATGAATTTCTTAAACGTATATTGTTTGGACTAACTAGCGGTCTTTATCTATAATATAAAGAATGTTAAATAGAGTTGTGCGATAGCGACAACAATAATGACAACTTCCTCAACAAGATTGCTTCTTCATCACATCATGGGAAGAGCTTTGACCCATTCCAAAGTCAACCGTAACAAACTAAGAACCTTTAACGAGATTGAACTTTGAGATCACCTACATGTTGACCCATCTATCTATGATATATAAATACAAACACACTCCACATTGATCCCTTTCATACCGAAAAGAGGGAGAAAGTAGTTTGATTGTATTTATGGCTAATAAGATTTTGTTTTTGATGTTGGTTGTGGTGGTGGTGATGATGATGGTTGTGGTGGTGACGAAGGTGGATGGGCAATCACCACCCGAGTGTGTGGCAAAGTTGTCTCCGTGCAGAGGGCAGTTGAACTCAACAAACCCATCTCAAGCTTGTTGTTTAGCATTACAAGAGGAGGTAAGGAATGATTTCGCTTGCATTTGCTCGTCTTTCAACAACCCTAGCTTGTTGAAGACATTCAACATCACGAGTGCTGATGCATATCGCGTCGCCCAAGCTTGTGGATCTGACCTTAGCGCTTGTTCAAGTGGTAATATATCCTATGAACCCTAAACCTCTTAAATTTTACCTTAATTCATCATTCATTCATGATTTATCTACAATATGAACTTAACTATTTATAAGAAGATTGAAGATTAATCAGGGCAATGTTAACTACTTTATTTTCAATCTTACAATGAAAATTAATTAATTGAAACATTTGTCTACTACAACCTTAACTTTTATTTATTTTAAAATAGTTTTAAATATATAAAAATAACATATCTAATCAAATCCTTAACAAGGATTAGATGCACCTATTTGCTTGCAACTTCATGAGAAAAATGCTAGTATCTTTATTTTGATTTTCCCCACCTAATTGTTAGTGTCTTTTTTTGCGTGTGTGTTTTTAAATATTTGTAAAAATATTTTATTTTCATTAATTTGTACGTGATATATAGAGATAAATATATTGAAATTAAAGTTAATTAAATTTTTTAAAAAGAGATTAAAATTAAAAAAACAATTAAAAATAGGAATTCTCTACATTTATAGCTATGTTTTCTTATGCATTAGTACAACATTAAATATGGGAAGTGATAAAAATGTTAATATGTAATTTCTAATTATATTTATTTCTAAACCTCACATACCAGTTAATTATATTTATAGTTTTTTGCATGAAAATATTATAATATTAAATTAAAACTATATATAGACTTTTTCTTGTATAATTGTACTTTTAGTTTTTTTAATAAACTTAAAGATAAATAAAATTCTATTTTGTTTATCAGAACAAGATTAACTCTATGAAAGATAAAAGAATATCTTTAATTCAACAAATTTTTGGTAAAAATGTGATTAATTTGAAATGTAACAAGTACAAATTTTGGCTTATGCATTAAAATTAGATTAATCAGTGATTAGTAATGTCACATATATATTGTGATTAAATTTTTAATTTTTTGTTTTTGTTTTTGCAGCTCCCTCTCCTTCCAACCCTTCAGGTATTAGGTTTATTTTCAGAATTAATCAAGTAGATTATTAATTGTTTTTATTGCTTAAAACATGCAGATTGTGTCTAAATCCTAATTATAACGTGTTTGCTTTTTAATAATGATTCAGCTTCTAGCAAGAAAGGCGATAACATGAAGATAGCTTGGTTTAGCTTCATAAGCTCGGTATTCTCTTGGTTGTCGATGACAATGATTGCATAATGTATGTAGCAATCATGTGTCACCCCTCTGGGTACAACACTATATATGTTCTTTGATTTTTCACTTGTTGCTCAAGTTTGTCTTGTTTATTTTATTTTGTCGATCGTTGAAATAGGTTTGTTTGTGTGGGAGTGTTAAGCAATTTAAGATATTCTCTTTTCGTTCTAAGCAAATTGAGACATACACCATTGGAAGTATATGATATTTGACTCGCCCTTATTGTCTATGTTAGATCTCTAGTATGAAATATAAAATCCAAACAGTTGTCACGCCCCCAGAGCCTGTGATCGTTCGAAAATCAGACAATATTTTCTCTGTACGACGGACAATCTGAAACTCATACATACATCACTCCATACATATAAAGCTCAGCTACACTCGGCTGACATCTTACACAATCAGATATAAAACAAAGAGCTACAACCATACAGTTAAACAATCTACATAATAAATGATATTCAAAATAAATAAATTTTCATAAACTATAATACAACAAATCAAAATCTAGCGGAAGAAATTAAATACACGTCGAAAAGTCAAATGCCATCCAAAATAATAACAAAATCAAAGCGATACCATTGTGATAAAAATATCACGAAAGTATGAAAACAGAAACAACCTACTCACGACTGGGAACTGACAGCTAGATCTTCTCCTGGTGGCACGAGACGCGACTATCGACTACCTGAAACAAAAAGGAAAACGAGAGGTGGTGAGTTCCGGATAGAACTCTGCAGGTATAAGAACAGATAAATACATGGTATATAAAAGGATAAAACAAGCATAAAGAATGGAAAGAGTATACAGTCTCCGGAATAATGAATATAATAAAAAATACCTCTATACAAATAAAACATACCTGAAACCATGTAACCAGTAGGGACAAAAATCAGTAATCCCCTAACACCTCCATAAATAGCTAATACTGTCGAACATACCCAGATCATATAAAATACAAATCATAATCGTATATGTATGTCAATCATATGCAACAATCATAGCTCAAACAAATGTAGCAAACACAAACAAATGCACAATGTACAATATACACATGATGACATGACCTGCACTGTACACATACCAACCACCACTATATTGGGTAGGTTGAGTGGACAAGATACAATCGCTAAAACCTGAGGCTATGCAAATACACCACAATAACTGTGACCTTGATATGAAAAGCCAAAATATCTGTGGCTTAAAACCCCAAAATACCTGTGGGGACTCCAAATACCTAGGGAGTATCAACTGTTTGGACACAACTCCGACTAAGCGTGGCACAACAGGAAAATATACCCGATGACCCATCTCAACCACAAAAGAGTCAGTGGTCGTTGGCCTGCAAACGATGCATGATGCATGTCACCAATATACAACACCTCAATTAAACCCAAAATCATGCAATCCATACGATACAAAACGCAATCAATACGAAAACAAAACATATCCAACACCAAAGGAAATAAACATGCACTAATCTACCGGATAGGATTTATCTAATGCCGACCAAACCCTAGACAGGTCAAATGATAGTTCTATAGCACACACAATACCATTTAGACATGCTTTAAGAATTCATTCATGGTGCAAGGGAAAAAGAAAGGGCATCTTTAGATGGTTTGAAATAGATCAGAAATTAAGAGATGAGACTGTATAACTGAACAATTTGAAATACTATTCAAAGGTCAAGCAAGAAAAATTATCAAATAGGAAAACAAAACAAATAGATTTAAGGTAAAACAACCTACTCAGATATTAAAACAACCATGCATTTAAGGTAAACGATTCTACAGGAATCAAGGGAGAAGTACCCGTCTTATATGTAATGTGTATCAAACTGTCTTCAAGCTCGAGAGATCGCCTCCAGCTTGAATCCTATCAATACAAGATACGAAGCAAAACTAAGTATCTACCATCAATATAGTATCCTATTAATTAATTAATCAACTCAATGATTAATTAGTTAATTTCCTTTTTAATTAATCCTAACTCTTATCCAATTAATCCAAGAGTTTACTAATTAATCTAAACCATCATTAACCAATTCCAAATCAAACTCAACTTCATATCATGCCAAGATGAGAATCTCCGACTCCTGTCCTAAGCCAACCCATTAAGATCTCATTATCATACTACGACTTAATCCCAATCAAACTCATAATCTCCAAATCACCTAATCAACCTAGGACCTAATCTAACCAAGGTATATTCCTACTTCTACCTCACATAACCTAAAGGTACACAATTCCCTCTCATGAACACACACACCCACTACAAACTGATTTGTTCACAAAATTTGGTCCCAATAACCACTTAAACTCTGATTAGTCAAATACAAAACTATACCCGCTCATCAGCTCCCTAAGCAAACACCTACTTTCGCCAAAAGCTCACGGTAGAGCATTACATGATCAAAGAACCCAACACACAATCCCAACTCCTAAAATCAAACCAATCCATAAGCCAAAAATTCTTCGACAGATCAAGAAAGTACAACCACGGTTATCCAATAACCTAGTACACAACACCATACCAATCTCCAATCTCCAACATACAACCTCACGGCAAAGACAGCAAGATCACAATCCGAACAGAACTGCCTCCACACGACCTCTCCAACTCAGACCTAAGCCAATATCCACTAAATCAAAGGAACACGAATTTAAAAAATCAAATCAGGTTTCCTAATCAAATTTTCTTGACAGAAATTAGAAGCACAGAACATAGCACAGAGAAATCCAATTTAAAAAAAAAAAATCAATCTTAGCTACCAGAACACCTTACCATGGTGAAGTGTCGGACGAAATCCTCACTCCGCAAACTAGCAGAACCACGCCCTCAGCCATTCAAATCAGTGTCGGCATACAACGACAATCTCCTAAAATCGGAGAGTTGCCCCAGATGCACCGTCTCCAATGATCATGGGATCAGGGATGAGGAACTCTGCTCGGCGATGATCGCAGTAGTAGTGCGCCTGGGTCGCGTGCATAGGGAGGAGTCGGGCGGAGTTTTGCGTAGCGGAGGAGGCTTCGCTTGTGAAGGTGGACTGTCATCGTCGGCTTGGCAGTGGCTCGCGTCGCTTGAGGCCAAATCGCACACGTGGATTCGAGAAACGGGGCACCGGAGAGCAGGGCGGCGCCGGCTCAAGGAGGAGGTGGCCCAGTGGCTTTCCGTGAGGAGGTGGAGGAGAGGGAGTCGGCGATCGAAGAAGAGAGGAAGAAGTGGTGGCGGTCGGCGGTGTCGGGCGAAGAGGGGAGGAGAAAGGAATCGGCGATGGGCTTGGCACGGGGAGATAAGTATTTATAAGGGATTTTTTTTTATAAATAAATAAATAAATATATATATATATATATAGAGAGGTGTTATGGTGCATTCCCATTTTTGCCACAGTGGCAATCCCAATCAGATGTTTTTTAATATTATTTTCCTTTTATGTTATGGTTCAAATAATTTTTTTTTCTTTGTTTTGCTCTCCACGCTTCTGCCGCCCCGCTTCCATCGTTGACACTACCGATCCTTCTTCCTCTTCTTCGCTGTTGCCGCTCGACGGCCCTCCGAAACTAAAGGTTAATCCCCCTCCCTCTTCTTACCTCTTCGTGTGCGTCGACGAACAAAGAAAAGAGTCGAAACCCTTTGTGTCGTCGCTGCGTCGGCGAACAAAGAAAAGGGTCGAAACCCTTTGTGTCGTCGCTGCGTCGGCGAACAAAAAAAAGGGTCAAAACCCTTTGTGTCGTCGCTGCGTTGGCGAACAAAGAAAAGGATCGAAACCCTTTCGTCGGTGTGCTGGCGATTTTCTCTCTCTGGCGATTTGAAGGCGATTTTCACGCGGGCGACAGCGCGCGATTCTCTCCTCTGGCGGCTTCGGCCGTCGGTGCTGCCTCATTTGCTGGCGATGATTCCTACTTCATCGCCCTTTCTTTCTCAATGTCAATCTTCCCACCTCTGACTGAATCTAACAATGCTGGACATCAAATCTCGAGCATCAGAGGAATGCAATCGGAGACGACAGGATTATCACAACAAATGTCAAACCCTAGCCAGAAATCTTCTATAGCTGCGGGGGAACTTCTTGCAACTGCGCCATCTTCTAGTGCCCAACAAATAGCTTCGCAGATCTCATCGTATGTAGCAGCCGTTAAGCCTATATCTCCTCGCGTATTGAAAAAAAGTTTTGATGATATCGGATCTGATTTCAAGCCGATCGTGGTTTACAATAATAAACCTGGAATCTTCTATTCTGAGGAAGAAATAGCAGGTATGGCAATCCCTTATCAATTTTCTTTGGTTGGAAAATTTTCAGGACAGCGGCCAAAACAAGAGATAATTCTGCAAGCATCTCGGTCTTTCTAGTACCTCTAATATCCGATTTTTAAGAGCTGGACACATTTTCATTCACTTATCCTCCAATGAAGATATGGCTCGAATTTGGAGTCGTGGCATATGGTATATGGGGGGTGTCCCTTTGAGAATCTTCAAATGGACATCATATTTTTCTTATGAGGAGGAATCATCAGTAATTCCTACTTGGATTCAGCTGCCGGACTTGCCGATTCATATGTTCAACAAGCGTAGCCTTTTCTCGGTTGGTCGTATTGTGGAAAAACCTATTAAGGTGGATGAGTGTACAGCAGATGCTTCAAAGCTTTCTACAGCACGCATTTGTGTAGAATTGGATTTACTAAAACCTAGAGTGGAGGATTTTTGGATAGGTATTGGTGAAGAGAAACAGCTGCAGAAAGTTTTATATGAGAAATTGCCAAGCTATTGCATTGACTGTAGACATTTGGGGCATGCGGCTGATGAATGTTATATGAATGGAAACAAACCGAAACCTGCTTGGACTTCTGTTAGAAATGAGCCAGATACAAGAGAAGAAGATATAAGACTGTTATCAAATAGAAGAAAAGATAAAGATGGTGGCATACAAGAGAAGGTCCTGAAGCAAATAAGGGAAAAGAAATGGATACAGAAAAATATTGTTGCAAATATTTCTGATAACTTGCAAGATGAGAGTGGAAATGTAAATCAGTTTCAACTTTTAGAAGATCTGGGTGAAGAGGATCAATTAGCAAAGGTTGATGTTAATGATGCTGGTGGACAGGAGGTTTTTTGTAATGGGGAAATCAGTGAAGCTGCCAAAGTGCAAGAGAATAGGGAAGATAGTAATAAATTCTCAAATAGATCAGTCTTAGAAGTCAGTGAACAGATGTCAAACAGGAGTAAATTACAAGAAATGACTGTGAATAACAACCTATCTGAAGGAGAAATCAGAGACACAAGCTTTCATGGGTTACAGCTAGAGGACAATACAGTAAATGATTTTGAAATAGATGAAACAGAGAGTTCTTGGGGGGAACAAGAAGAATCAAATGCACCTGTTTTTACAAAATCTTTTGAAGGAGAAGAAATTTCGGACAACGAGAATGGAGTGCAATTTCAAAGGAGAGCATCCCTTGATTTGGTTACTGGCTCAAGTAAGAGGAAAAAGCAAGAGATACCAATCAGGAAACAAAAGGATTTAGGGGTATGCCTGTTATGAAAGAGCAAAGAAATTATAAGAATGCAAATTTCTCTAAGCCCTCGGAGGTTTCAGACCTAATATCTAAGCAAACGAATGGGATCTCGGCAAGTTTCACAAATAAAAACAAACAGCCTAGCTTTCTTGCTTAGATGCCAATAGAAAACCGAAGGATAACCAGGAGCATAGCTCAATTCCAAAAAGCTTCTTCCTCATCCCATATTTAAATGGCAGGTTTGATATGGAACATAAGAGGTCTAGGTAATCTTGCCTCTTTGCGCCGAATTTATTTTTTGAGGAAGACACATCATTTGAATTTCCTTAGTATTATTGAACCTTTTATTGAGCTTGATGAAGGTTTTATCACTAGAAGATTAGACTTTGTATCTGCTATTTCATTGTTCGGGAAAAATCTGGTTTATGTTTGATGCTAATGTTAATTGTGTTGTTTTAGCTGATCATGAACAGTTCTTACATATGGAAGTCTGCTCCTCCATTTTTCCTGTTAAAATGCTGATAACTATCATTTATGCCAAATGCAATCAAGCGGGGAGAGCGATTTTATGGGAGAAATTATTGGAAATCAAGCCGGATGGAGATGATCTTTGGCTAGTAGGAGGGGATTTCAATGTTATATCTAAGTCAAATGAGCAATCCAAAGGTTATATTTCTAAACTGGGGTCGGTACAAGACTTTAATGACTTTCTATTGACAGCTGGGCTTCTGGATGCTGGTTTTATTGGTGATAGATTCACATGGACAAACAATAAAATTTGGAAGAGATTGGATAGAGTCCTTATGTCTTCTTCTTGGAATGATAATGGAATCTCAGTGCGTATAGAGCATCTAAATCGGACTTGCTCAGATCATTGCCCTTTACTTATTACCTTTCCAGAATTTTCAAAACCGGCTGATTCCTTTAGATTCCAGAATATGTGGGTCGAGCATCATAACTTCTTGCAAACGGTTAGACTTAATTGGCTATTACCGATTGCTAGCCGAGGGTTGAATAAATTGCAAGCTAAACTAAGAAGACTTAAGGAACATTTGAAATGGTGGAATTAGGAAGTCTTTGGTGATATATATGATAACATAAGGAAGGCAGAAGAAAAATTTGCAGCAGCAGAAAAAGTTTATGATTTGAATCCCTCGGATGCTAATAAATTAGATAGATCTCAAAAACAAGCGGCACTTTTCAAAACTTTGAACATGGAAGAAATTTTTTGGAAGCAAAGAGCTGCTGTGAAATGGGCAATGGAGGGTGAAAGAAATACAAAATTCTATCATGGTTTGGTCCAAAATAGGAAAATGGTTAACAGGATTTTCCGAATATGGGAAGAAGGAGTTTGTTTAGACAAACCGGAGCAAATACACTCTTCAGCAGCTGCATACTTTGAAAAGCTATTGTCTGGTGATGAATATACTTGTCATGATATTAGTTTTGATCATATACCAGCCTTAATTAACTCAGTTGATAATGATGGCCTTCTTGCTTATCCGGATATGGAGGAAATAAGACAAACTATATGGGGAATGTCAAAGAATAGTGCTGCGGGTCCAGATGGTTTCTCAGCGGAATTTTATAGGGCCTGTTGGGAAATTATTAAAGAAGATATTCATGAAGCAGTACTGGATTTCTTTCAAGGTGGTTTAATGCCAAAAGGGATGATGGCTACTACAATAATATTAATTCCCAAAGTGGATAATGCGAAGCAATGGAAGGATTTCAGGCCTATCAGTTTGTGTAATGTTTCAAATAAAATCATTTCTAGTCTATTATCCAAAAGGTTGAGTCATATTATGGACAAAATCATCTCACCTTCACAGAGTGGCTTTGTGTCAGGAAGGTTAATTTCAGACAATATCTTGTTGGCACAGGAATTCAACCACAAGTTAAACTATCATGTTAGAGGTGGAAATCTCATTTTGAAATTAGATATGGCAAAAGCTTTTGACAGGGTTCAATGGGGTTTTCTATTTAGAGTCATGGAGGCTTTTGGGTTCTCGAGTACCTTTATTGGGCTTATTGAGCATTGCATCACTATATGCTGGTTTTCTATTAAAATTAACGGACATTTAGCGGGATTCTTTCATTCTAAGCGAGGTCTAAGGCAAGGTGACCCTCTTTCCCCTCTACTTTTTATCATTGCTGCAGAATTCTTATCTAGAGGTTTGAACAATTTATTTGGTAAATTTCCACAACTATACTTTTCTTCAGGATGTGATATTAGACTCACACATTTAGCTTATGCTGATGATATTATGATTTTCATGAATGGCTCAATTAATAATGTGAAAAGGGTCAAGAAGTTTTTAGAAGAGTATGAAAAATTTTCAGGCCAGGCCATTAATGCGGGGAAGAGTATGTTTTATCCTGCTAAAAGTATCTCAAATGACAGGAAAAATTTGATTGCCTCAGCTACTGGGTTTTCAGAAGGAACTTTTCCTATCTCATATCTAGGCGTTCCAATTATGTCTGGGAACCGGAAGATATGTCATTTCCAATCTCTAGTTGAGAAAATAAGGAAGAAATTTTTTGGATGGAATATTAAAAGGCTTACACATGGTGGTAGATTAACTCTTATACAAAGTGTTTTGTCTTCGCTTCCGATTTATACTTTGCAGGTAATCCTTCCTCCATTATCAGTACTACATCAGATTGAAAGCCTGTTTGCTAATTTTTTTTGGGGAATGGCAAACTTAAAGAAGAATACACATTGGGTAGCTTGGGTGGAGGCATGTAAGCCGAAGCTAGAGGGTGGATTGGGCATCCGGAAATTGACAGATGTTGCCACAACCACGGCGATAAAACTTTGGTTCAGATTCAGAGAACAAAAAACCTTATGGGCTCTATTTTTGACAAAGATGTATTGTGGAGATGTTGCATCAAATATTATCTCATTAAACTGGAAAAGCTCCCCAAGCTGGCGCCGGTTGATAAAGATCCGAACCTTAGCTGAAGATAGCATTGGATGGATCATTGGTGAAGGTGATTTGAAGTTTTGGTTTGATACTTGGCTTGATAAAGGTCCATTATATAAAATATGTGAAATAGTGGGTGATCCTCATTGTAAGGTTTCGGATTTCTTTAGTAACCAAGGATGGGATCTATGTAAATTGCAGAATATTTTACCATCTGAGCTTATAGAGGAGATTAAGAGAATTTTTGTGCCTTCCTTGACAAGTCCGAATGTTCCCATGATGGGCTCTATGTGTAGTCAAGATAGTATTGTTTGGATGCCCACTATAAATGGAAAGTTTTCGCTTAAGTCGGCTTGGAATAGTATAAGGAATGCGCAAGCTCCCATGGGAATATGGAAAGCCTGCTGGAATAATCTCCTTTATCCGAGTACTTCAATTTTCATATGGAGGTTCCTGCGGAAAAGGCTGCCAGTTGATGAGATATTGCAGCAAAGAGGAGTGCAGTTGGCCTCTAAATGTCAATGTTGCGATTCTATAGAAACATGGGATCATCTTTTCTTGTATGGGGCTGTTGCCAAAGAGACTTGGAGACATTTTGCTCAGTTATTTGGGGTGGACAGGTATCAGATTTTAGGAAGTTGGAGGAACACTCCGGATTGGACGAATGCTGGTCACATTAAGGAGATCATACCTTTCCTAATCATTTGGAATTTATGGAGTGCTAGAAACGATTCAAAACATAGAGGAGTTAAATTGAATGCAAGCAAAATTATATGGAGGGTTACTACTCACATACAAACTGGTATATCAGCAGGATTGATCAAATATAGGCATTAGAAGGGATGCAAGGATGTAGCACAGATTTTGGGCTTCCAAATACAGAACAATATGAGAGCTGTTGTCTCTGTTATTTTGTGGAAAAAACCAAAGCCTGGATGTTTTAAGTTGAATACAGATGGCTGTTCCAGAGGCAACCCAGGTCCGGCATCATATGGTGCTATTATTCGGAACCATGTAGGTCAGATTATTCAAGCAAGAGCTGGGGTTATTGGAGTAGGATCAAACTTAAAAGCAGAATTAACTGCAATCCAAATGGGCCTTGAACTATGCGTTAAAAACTTATGGTTTCCAGTTTGGTTGGAGTCGGATTCAGTAGCTGCTTTAAAGATCCTTCAAGCTGAGTCCTTTCCATGGGAGCATCGCAATTTAATTCTAAAGATCAGAAGTATTTTGAGGCGCTATAAAGTTCAATGTTCTCATGTATATAGGGAAGCCAATGCAGCTGCCGATCACCTTGCAAATCAGGCCTTCTTTTTTTCTGAAGACAAGATTTTGGCACCAGCAGAGATAGATAAAACATTGTTTGGTATCTGTAAACTGGATAGAATCGGGTATCCATATATAAGAGTTTCAAGGAAGTCAAGGTACCCTGCTATTTCAGTTTTGCAGAATTGATGCAGAGTTTCTGTAATTTGTTGGTATAGTCTGAAGTTTAATGATAAAAGCAGGTTTTCGAGAATTGTTTTTTTTCTGAAATTTCTCACATCACACAGATATGTTTTGACCTGTTATCTTTCTATTTTTCAATTGCTCATTGATTCTTTCTCAAAGATCTGGGCGGTAGCAAATATGATGATTCTGGATCTTTCTCTTCGTGCCAAATTTTCAGACGTAACCCCTTTGTGTATAAATTTTCAGATGATGGTTTCCTATAATTGTACTGCGTTTCAGATTCAAAGGATTTGGCAGGTATGGGATATTTGGCTCTCTCGTTTCTTTTCTAAGGTGACTAGTATCTCTGGGGAAGCAGTTTAACTTGGAGCTGATGTAAAAGGATCTAGTCTGCTATTGACAGTTTTAGTTCGATGCAAAGTTTCTGAAATTTTGTTGATATAGTCTGAAGCTGAAAGATAAAAGCAGTTCTTGAAGCAGGCTTTCTCTCAGTTTATTCTGGTGAATCCTTTTTCAAAGATCTGATCGGCAGCTGATATGATGACTCTGGATTTTCTCTCCATGCCAAATTTTCAGATGTAACCCCTTGGTGTTATAATTCTCAGATGGTGGTTTCAGTGTACTGCGTATCAGATTTATGGGGGTGCTTGGCTTCCTGTCTGTCGACAGCTAATATGTTGGGCTGATAAAAAGGCTTTAAACACTGATACAAATCTGTATTGACGTATAATACTGGACGTGCCAAGGCTACAACAAATTGGTAAAATGGTCATCATGAGGTGAAATATGGTATATTTGTCAGACCTCTAGAATCTGCTCTATCTGAACCTATTGATCAGTATTCAAGAGCTCTGGGAAAGTTAGCATTGGAAAGGATTTAGCTGGGTTGCCGGTGCTAAAGTCAGTTGCGTATTTTGTTAAATTCTTGTAAATCCCTCTGTGTTTGTATTTCTATATTAGAAGGTTAGGTTTTGGCCCCCTTCTAGTATGAATTTTCATTATCAGGAATAAAGATTTTTCTTTTTCCTTAAAAAAAAAAGTAGCTAGGAAGGGAATATGCATTAAGCATAGTCCTAGCAGCTTCTTGTAGGGCTCTATTTCTCCTCTCAACTATCCCATTTTTTTGAGGAGTCCTTGGACATGAAAATTCATGCTTGTATCCATTTTCTACACAAAATTGTGAGAAACTTGAATTTTGAAACTCCCCACCGTGGTCACTCCTAATTCGGTTAATTTTGAGGTGTTTTTCATTTTCTACCCTTTTACTAAACTCTATAAAAATTTCTAAGGTATCGTCCATATGTTTCATAAAGAAAACTCATGTGAACCTAGAAAAATCATCTACTATAATTAAACAATATTTACTCCCTACTAGTGAGGGAGTACTATGGCAATCAAACAAATCAATATGTAAAAGCTCTAATGGTAAAGTAGTAGTGGTTAGTGTTGGTGCAGGAAGCACCATATCGAACCTTGTTTTGATATTGGCAAAGGATTCAAAGTTAAGTGTTATTTGTGATCTAATAAAGTTACTCAAGTGTGCAGAGACAAAGTCCTAGTGAAGGGCTGCTAGGCACCTGACGAAGGGCTGCCAGGAAACAAAGTCCTAGCGAAGGGCTGCTAGGCACCTGGCGAAGGGCTGCCAGGAAACACAGTCCTAGCGAAGGGCTGCTAGGCACCTGGTGAAGGGCTGCCAGGAAACAAAGTCCTAGCGAAGGATGGCTAGGCACCTGGCGAAGGAATGCCATGATACAAAGACCTAGCGAAGGACTTCTAGGCACCAAGCAAAGGACAGCCTAAGTACTGAAGACCTAACGAAGGACAGCTAGGCACCAGGCGAAGGACAGCTTGGTACTGAAGACCTAGCGAAGGACAGCTAGGCACCAGGCGAAGGACAGTTTGGTACTGAAGACCTGACGAAGGACAGCTAGGCACCTGGCGAAGGACTGCTGGGCAAAAGTCCAACTGGAGGAGCCGGTTGACATCAGGTACATTCTCCCAAGAGGAGTAGGTGAGGACGCGTTCCTCGTCGAGGGAACAGTAGGAGTCATTCGACCTAGGGCTCCATTTTGGAGGCCCAAAGTCAGAACCAAGACAGCTAAGGCTGTATAAACTAACATCTTACTGCTTTATGTTGTTTTGGACTAACCCTGGATGCAGGACCGAAGGAACGAGTGTCTGCAGCTCAGAGAGCCTCAAAGGAGTGAGGCAGCAGCTGACCAGGGCGCCCGAAGTGTCCCGAGCGCCCCCAAGGTGAACACAAAACACATGAAGCAAAGGCAGGCTTCGACAGCTCATGGGCGGGGTGCCCCCGTGCTCCCGGGCGCCCCCATGCTCCCGGGCGCCCCCAGCGTCCCGGGCGCCCCAGTGCAAGCCAACGAAGCAGAAGCCAGCGAAGCCAAGGGATAAGAGTTGACCCGGTCAACCCGGGCGCCCCCAGCGTCCCGGGCGCCCCCGTCAAGATCTGATCCTGAGTTTGAAGGGATCAGAGCTGACCGAGTGGAACTCGGATCGGCCGACACGTGGGGGGCGCCACCGACGTTCCGGGCGCCCCTAGGGGCTATAAATAGGCCCTCGACCCCAAGGCTTCGAACAACAATTCTTCAAACACTCCTACGCTCTTCTGCTTCTGCGCTCTGCTCCGGAAACCTCCTAACTCGAGATATAAGCGCCGACGACATCCCTCCGCCCCGAAAATTCAATCTACACTGGACGTCGGTAACGAAGAGATATTTTTAAGTTTACTATACTACTTTTGTAATATCTCTCTGTAAACTGTTTTGCGCCCATATAGAATTGCCCATAGTAAACGGTCAACGACCGTTGGCCTTGGAGTAGGAGCCGATCGCGACTCCGAACCAAGTAAAAAACTTGGTGTTTGCGTGTGTTTGATTTAAATTTCCGCTGCGTAATTGCTCTAACTATAATCCGAACGTTTTACGATATTCACCCCCCCTCTATCGTTTCTCTCGATCCAACAGTTAGGGTTTTACCTTTGTGTGATGATTTTGATTGCTTACCCTCTTGACATGCATCACACAATTTGGTCTTCTCATACTTGATCATAGGTAGTCCCTTCACCAATTCTTCCTTGGCCACTCTTGCAATGCTTCTCATGTTGACATGTCCAAGCCTCCGGTGCCACAACCACCCTTCTTCTTCTTTAGACATGAAACACTTAGCCAAATTGTTAGTAGCATAAGCAAGATCAAGATAATACAAGTTGGCCTCTCTATACCCTTCTAATATGACATTATTTGACTCATGATGTTTAATTAGGCACTTTCTATCATGGAATTCAACTCTAAAGCCCGCATCACATAACTGACTCACACTAAGTAAGTTAAACTTCATGTCTTTAATTAAGAGTACCTTATGTATGGAAATTGTAGGAGATACCTCAATGGTGTCCCTACCAATAATTCTCAGTTCTCCACTATTTCCAAAAGAGACCGTCCCTTCTCTTAGGTAGCTAATAGTAGTGAACTTGCTCACATCTCCGGTCATATGTCTTGAGCATCCACTATCTACTATCCACATAGTTGAGGTCTCCTTCACCTTTACCTATACAACATGAAAAACATACTCTTTTGGTACCCAAATTTGTGATCCACAAACATCATTTAAAAATCTTTTAGGTACCATGCCCTCTTGGTGTTTCCCTTAAACCCTTGACTCCTAGATGCACCAATCCTACCCATGAGTGAGACAAAGGCCACTTCCTTTGTCTTTGGCCGATACCCTAATCCGGCTTTGTTATAGACGACCCTTTGACTATTTATTATCATATCTAAGTTGCTAGACCCCACTTGAAATTTCCTAAGTGCCTTTGTGAGGTCCTCTACCTTTTTCCTTAGTTCCCTATTTTCAGTTTCAAAACATGAATCATGTGATGTAAGAGAACAAGCATGTAATTCTTCCTTAAGTTTTGTAGACTCTACTCTAAGCATGACGATTTCATCTTTTAATTCCTTAATCTTACTTCTAGCCTTAGCTAAATCCATATTAGTGCTAGAAATAATCTTAACAAAGTAGAGGAGGGTAAGTGGTATACCTCACTTACCGAAGCTTCTAACTCGGATGATGATGAAGAGGAGGCACTCTCATCTTCACTGCTCGAGCTCTTTTCATCATCTGATGAATCTGAGTGGTCCATTGCCATGAGAGAAAAATGTGAGACTTGCTCTTCTTCCTCCTCCGAAGATGATGGATCATCCCAGGTCGCCTTGAGGTTGGTGGCACTCTTCTCCTTTGCTTTCGACCTCTTCTTGTCACCTTTCTTCTTCTCCTCCTTCTTGTCATCTCTTCTCTTTAGTTGAGGGCACTCGTTCTTCATGTGTCCCTCTTGGTGGCAGTTGTAGTAGATAATGTACCTGGCCTTACCCTTGCCTTTGGACCCTTTCCTAGCATAAGACTTGTTAGAAAACTTTTGAAAGTCTTACGTATTTTCCTTACCATGAAAGCCTCTTGGTCGCTATCCAAAGAGGCACAGGACTCCTCTGAATCGGATGAGGAGGAGTAGATCACCTTCTTCTTCTCCTTCCTCTTCTTCTTCTCCTTTTCTGCAATAAAGGCTATACCTTTCTCTTTGGCCGAAATGTTAGCTTGCTCGTGCAGTTCAAATTCACAGAATAGATCATCTAATTTAACTATGGACAAATCCCTTGATACTTTGTAGGTATCAACCATGGATGCCCACAAAGTTGTTCTTGGGAAGGCTTGTAGGACGTACCTAACGAGATCTCGATTCTCTATCTTTTCTCCAATCATATGGAGTTCGTTGATGACCTCTTTCACCCTTCATGCAGCTGGCTGACAGTCTCGTTGCTCTTCATGGATAGGGATTGGAGTTGGGCCACGAGCAAGTCCTTCTTTGCTCTTCTGGACTCGTTGGACCCTTTGTTCAGTTCCACCAATTTGTCCCACAATTCTTTGGCGCTCTTGAATGGCCCCACCTTGTTGAGTTACTCCTTTGAGAGCCCACACTGAAGTGTGGTGGTGGCCTTGGCATTGGACTGCACCCTCTTTATGACCTCTTTCGACCAGGATCTCATAGGTGTCGGTTCTCCTCTTTCATCGACAGGTGCATCGAATCCGTCTGCAATACTGATCCAGTTTTCAATATCATTCATAAGGTAGTACTGCATCCTACCTTTCCAGTACGCGAAGTCGTTCCCGTTGAAGAAGGGTGGCCTTGCAGTGTTGTATCCCTCTTGAAACGCCATTTAGCTTTGCTCCGGATGACGGTGAGTTTTTCCGAAACGAACCGGCTCTGATACCAACTGATAGATCGACATGCGTGCTAGAGGGGGGGTGAAAGCACTTTTTCGTTTACGTCTCTACAAGGTTGTTAGCGCAGCGGAAACAATAATATGCAAAGGACAATAAAAACAATGCTAACAATCAGAATTTACATGGTATCCACCCAAATGGGTTACTAATCCAAGGATCCACACACGTACTCCACATCCACTAAGAAGAATCTCCTTCAGATGGAGAAACCTTTACAGAATGTTGTCTTCCTCTTTATAGAATATTGTGATTGAAGAGAGAGGAAGATGAGAAGGCTTTTTGTACGAGCAGCACTTCGTTACAGTACGGAACCGTACCATTCACGTGCAAAAAGGTCCTCCTTTTATAAGAGAACAGGACAAACTCGCAGTCTGTCCAGACCCGCACCAGTCGACTGCCCCTGGGGCAGTCGACTGGTCTAGCATTGATTGCTAGCCAACGGCTAGTTTCGGGGTGTTACCAGTCGACTGCCCCTAGGGCAGTCGACTGGTCTGAGGCTGAAAATTCTCTGTGAGTTTTGGCAGTCGACTGCCCTCTGGCCAATCGACTGCCCTGCCTCTCAGCTCAGTTTCAGCCACTCTGAACCTTCTCCTTCACGTGTGCCTTTAGGTCCACTCCCTTGGCTCGCCCCTTGAAGTTATCTTCCTCTGGCTCTCGTCCCTCGGATGCGCACACAAGCCTTCCCTTGGCTTGCCTCCATGCCACCCTTCACGTGTGCCCTTGAAGTCCACTTCTCGGCTTGCCCTTAGAGTCCTCCTCCCTCGGCTCTTGTCCCTCGGATATGTTCACCATGTGTGATTCTCTAAGTCCTGCAAACTCAATCACACATATCAAATACAACATAACACCCTAACCTTAAACATATTCACACACACACATCAAAACCATGATCTTCCAATCATTCTAGGGCCGATTGCCTCAACAGTCAACTGGTCCACTCACACACCTAAGGTTTCCCTTCCCGAGTACACTTCTCTCAGCATTCGAACCCTAGGATTTTCTCGAGTACAATCACTCAGCACTTGTACCCTCACGACTCAGCTGACTCCTTATCAGCAGCCTCGACTATTACCTTCGCGCCCTCTTCATCTTCGGCTCCATCCCATCCCTCGGATGCACACAAGCCTCCAGCTTGTCTCC
The DNA here is from genome assembly GCA_024364735.1 of Boesenbergia rotunda. Classification (NCBI taxonomy): domain Eukaryota; kingdom Viridiplantae; phylum Streptophyta; class Magnoliopsida; order Zingiberales; family Zingiberaceae; genus Boesenbergia; species Boesenbergia rotunda. The sequence continues at coordinate 43,055 of JAGFNQ010006851.1, read as the reverse complement.
ATGCCATCCTTCACGCATGCCTCGAAGTCCGCGCCCCTCAGCTCATCATCCCTACTCTCCATAGTCCCTCAGGTACACACACAATCCCGCGGCTTGTCTCTATGCCACCCTTCACCATACCGAGGCCGGCCAGCTACACCAATATGTGTAACCTGCACATCCTGCACACTCACATACACATATCAAATACACAAGAGAAAACCTAACTTAAACCCTTTGCCCAAACATCAAAACATATGGTCACTCCGGACCACAGATTGCCTTAACAATCCATGCTTAGGATGATATCGAACTCGATCATATCTAGTACGGAGAGATCCACGGTAAGGATTACCTTACCAAAATCCAGAGGACACCCCTTTGCCTCCTGGGTGACCTCCAATACCTCTCCGAAAGGTAGGGATATAAACAAAGGTTGTGCCCTAATCGTCGGTAACCTACATACTTTGCTCAAGAATAGTCATGATGTAAAAGAATATGTATTGCCCGTATCAATAAGTAACTCTGCAAAATGCACATAAAGCAAAACGGTACCTCGAAAAACAGATCCGTTCGCTCGCTGAGCCTCATCTTGGGTGAGTGCGTACACCCAACCCGTCTCGGGTGGAGGTGGGGGTAAGGCAGGTATCGGTGGAGGCTGTGGTGTAGAAACTCCGGACAACTGATGAGGCAGATACACCACAGGCTGATGTCCGGTATAAGGCTGCTGCTGCAGCTCTACAACGGTATGATATGGGACCGTTGATGGATACGTGTGCTCAGGGCCCTGCCCTAACATATAACACATTTGCACGGGCGGAGGGGCGGTCAACTGAGTCTGAGAAGAAGTCCGTGACCCCCATCCCCCGTGCTGTGCTCGTGTCGGACCAGTACGCCCACCCTATGATGTGACTCCCGATGCCGTATCTTGTGCCTTCTGGGCACAATCACGGCTCATGTGTCCTGGCAACTGGCAGTAGTAGCACACTACCTGCTCCAGGGTACACTCCGACCTATCGTGGCTCCTGGAACCACACTGGGTGCATCGTCGTCTAGTGGAGGTCTTCCAATCCTGCTGGGAAGACTAGGAGGAATTTGTCGTGGTACGTCCTGAGTTCTAAGGCCTGGATGCCGCCCCAGAACTATCCCGCCCTGGCTGGCCCTGCCTACCCCGCTTCCGCGAGGTTTGCATCTGCTGAGGCTATGCTGCATCAGAGGCTGGCTGCTTGTCCTTCTTCTTATTCCCGAATAGCCTCGACCGAGTCGACTCGATAATGAGGGTCTGCTCTAGCGCCCCTCGATATGAAGTGACGTCACAAGTGGATAGCTGAAGATGAATGTTCGGGGCCAGCCCCTGGGTGAAGTGCATCATCCGCTCGGCGTTGTCCACAACCAACTGAGGGCAATACTTCGCCAGGCGGTTAAACTCTACATCATACTCTAACACCGTCCGATCCCCCTGCTGGAGATGCAGAAACTCCTGACGGTGGGTCATCTGATACGCGGTTGGGAGATACTTCTGTCGGAATGCCTCTCTGAATATGTCCTAGGTGATCGGCTGCTCGCCAAAGATGGTCTGATGGGTCGTCCACCATGTCGTGCCCCGCTCTTGCATATGATAGGCCACCAGCTCGGCCTTCTCCCAATCCGAGCAGGACATGTATCGGAACGTGTCCTCGAGGGTCTCCAGTCATGTCCGAGCAATGTACGGGTTAGTCCCCCCATGAAACAAAGTGAACTGGCCCTTCACGGATGCAGCCAATGCTGGGATCCGTGATTTGTCCATGGTTCGACCCGCAAGGGCCGCCGATACCGTAGGTGGTACTGCTGAAGCAACTGGTTGCACTGCCGGGGGTACTGACTGTGCTGATTGCCCTGACGGTCTTGATGTCTGCCCCTCCGGAGGTACTAGCTGAGCCGACTGAGTGGAAGACAGCACCGAATATAGAGTCTATATCAGCTACTGCAGAGTCCATAGTACCAAGTGGAGAGGCTGCGATGCTGACTGCTCTGCTGGCGGTACCGTAGTGGGTACCACCGGGGGTGCTACAGAAGGCACTACCGGGGGTGCGATTGGAAGTGCTGTCAAAAACGACGTAGGACCCTCGACGATGGAAGCCTGTAGCCCAGAGATGTCTGTCCACGATGTCCGGCCTCAACCTCAGGTTGTCTCTCTGGAGACTCCGCCTCTGCTCTAATAGTCGCAGCTCCCATAAGCTCCCGAGTCAACCTACGTGGTGGTCGTCGGGGGCCACCACGGGGTCGGGGCGGGGTCAGCTCGATATGATAGGGCATACCTGTACGGATATGACCCAACATCATTACAGTTATACTCGTAATTACTAACAAATCTTACCATTTCTTCCTGATCACTTGGAGATGTCCCGTCGCCGCCATGCCCCAATCGCGTCCATCGAGAACCTGACTCAAAATAGAAACACAGAGCACACTAAGATCAACATAGAATGAAGAATTCGAAACTTGATCAACACAGAGCACAATAAGAATAGATCAACCTCAGCCAACTCCAATTTCCAACTCAAAACAAAAACAAAATTCTGAACGAATCCCACAGATCTAACTGTTGGATCGAGAAAACACGATAGAGGGGAGGTGAATATCGTGACACCGTTTCGGATTAGAAGAAAGAGAATGCGCAGTGGAAATTAAAAATAAACACACAGAACTCAAGTATTTTTACTTGGTTCGGAGTCGCGGTCGGCTCCTACTCCAAGGCCCATGGTCCTTGACCGTTTACTGCGGGCAATTCTATAATGCGCAAAATTTTACAAAGAATTGTACAATTATAGTGCAGTAAAAAGAACAAGTTTCCTCTTCGTTACCGACGCCCGGTGTGGATCGTACTTCGGTGCGGAGGGTCATCGTCGGTGCTTAGAATCTCGAGATCGGAGGTTTCTGGAGCAGAGCGCTTGAATCGACGAGCGTAGAGGCGTTAGAAAAGTTGTTCACGAAGCCTTGGGGGTCGAGCCCCTTTTGTAGCCCTCCTGGGGCGCCCGGGACGCTGGGGGCGCCTGACACGTGCCTTCGGAACCGAGAACCCTCATCCGAAGCTCGGTCAGAGCTTATCCTTCCAGAATCAGGCTCGGAGATGACGGGAGCACCCGGGACACTGGGGGCGCCCCGGTTGACTTGGTCTGCTGGCTTCTCGGCTGAATTCACTTCAATCGCTTCGTTGGCTTGGACCCAGGGCGCCCAAGGCATCCAGGGTGCCCGGGACACTCAGGGCGCCTGGGAGCTTGAGGGCGCCTGACCCAGTGAGCTTCCGAAGTAATCTTTGCTCAACTGCTTGTTTGGCTTTGACCTTGGGTGCCCGGGACCTCCCGGGCGCCTAGCCCAGCTGCTGCCCCTCTCCTTTGGGGCGTTCTGAGCTGCAGAAACACGTTCCTTTGGTCCCTGCATCCAAGGTTAGTTCCACACCAAACAAGGCAATAAAATATTAGGTTTATACAGCCTTAGCTGTCTTGGTTCTGACTTTAGGTCTCCCAAATGGAACCCTAGGTCGAACCGACGCCTACTGTTCCCTCGACGGGGAACGCGTCCTCACCTACTCCTCTCAGGAGAGTTTACCTTTTACCAACCGGCTCCTCCGGTTGGACTTTTGCCCAGCAGCCCATCGCCAGGTGCCTAGCAGTCCTTCGCCAGGTCTTCGATTCCTAGCAGTCCTTCGCCAGGTGCCTAGCAGCCCTTCGCCAGGTCTTCGATTCCTAGCAGTCCTTCGCCAGGTCTTCGATTCCTAGCAGTCCTTCGCCAGGTGCCTAGCAGCCCTTCGCCAGGTCTTCAATTCCTAGCAGTCCTTCGCCAGGTGTCTAGCAGCCCTTCGCCAGGTCTTAGATTCCCAGCAGCCCATCGCTAGGTGCCTAGCAGTCCTTCGCCAGGTCTTCGATTCCTAACAGTCCTTCGCCAGGTGCCTAGCAACCCTTCGCCAGGACTTCGATTCCTAGCAGTCCTTTGCCAGGTGCCTAGCAGCCCTTCGCCAGGTCTTAGATTCCCAGCAGTCCTTCGCCAGGTGCCTAGCAGTCCTTCGCCAGGTCTTAGGATTTCGATGCCTAGCAGTCCTTCGCTAGGTGCCCAACAGCCCTTTGCCAGGTCTTCAACTCCTAGCAGCCTTCGCTAGGTGCCTAGCAGTCCTTCGCCAGGTCTTCAACGCCTAGCAGCCCTTCGCTAGGACTTCTTTCTACACACTTGAGTAACTTCGTTAGATCACAAATAGTACTTAACTTTGAATCCATTGCCAATATCAAAATAAGGTTCGATATGGTGCTTCCTGCACCAACACTAACAAACAGCATCACAGAATCAACCGAAATCAATGCTAAAGAATTGAATCTTACCTAGACCGATGGATTCGGCTACCACCAGCAGAGAAGACCCTTCGATAACCTTTCTTGCTCAGTGGCAAAGAACAACAGATCAAAGAAAATCGACAAAATTAAGAGCGTTCCCAAATCCTCAATTGGCTAGCAATGCCCTCCCTTCCTCGCGCTGATCGCACGGTAAGGAATCGCAGCAACAGGGAAAAGAGATCGCCAAGTAAAGGAAATAGATCTCTGAGAAGCCCCACCGTGCCCTAGTTCACCGTGGCTCAGCCGGAGAGGCAACGTCGACTGTGTGGAGAACAAAGGATGAAGGAGGGGACTTCAATGCCTAATCAATCGCGAAGGAAAGCCCTCAGCACTCGTGTGATCGAATGGAGCGACTCCTAGAAGAAGAAGAGAAGAAGAAGAGGACCGAAGTCGCGTGCCCTAGCTTGCAATCGCGATCGACAGAAGCTCTGTGAGGAGGAGAGGGAAAAAAAGAGATTAAATGGGAAACCCCATTTTGCAGAAAAACCCTCCGATTTCAACTTTCCACACGCAAGCCCTTAAGTTTGGGTAAACTCGCTTTCTAACCCCTCAAATTTCCCATTTTAACAAATAGGTCATCCCTGGTTTCTCTTTCCAGCCTCCATAAACATGCTCTTCGACTTGATCTTCTTTAGTATTTCCTTTGCCTCCAGCAACGACTATGTATTTTTTTGAACATTATATAGTTAGCGTTTGACTAATTATGTTATTGATGACCTCTGTTTTTGTTTGCTCAGGCTCCTCCTTTCCAAAATGTGAGATCAACTTCCCCTCTACCGAGATCCAAGCACCTTGAGATGATAACACAGGTTATGGCTTGGGCTAGCTCGCTGGCACAACCCCTCCAACGCTCAAGTCAATTATCGATTACAGGAAGAAGAAAAAGACTCAAGAAGAAGATGAAGAAGAAAAAAACTAATGTAAAGGAGTCGCCTCCACTTACAAGAATAAGAGAACCAACCATTCCTTACCTTACCTCTCATGGTGTTTATATAGACGTCTGAAGGGAATCTCCATGTCATCTACTCCCACGCCCATTCACCTCTTCCCGCCTAATTGAGAATAAGGTTTCTATCAATCTGTTATCATTTCTCTACTTATTGATTGCCACACAAGTAAAGAAAAGAATCAAGGGAACCACCTCTAACACTCACTATTATGTTTCTCCATTCACTGGTTGCCACGTACTGGTATCCCAAAGCTTTCAATACTGTATTGTTCACAAGAGTTTAACTAAGTTATCAAGAAAGATCCCATCACATTGCTTGGAAGAATTTGGCGCTGCTCTATGGGATTTAAGGATATCGCTCGGCAGATCACATTACATGAAAGAACTTGGTAAGACTGCTCTGTGGGATTTAAGGATATTGCTCAGTGGATCACATTACCTGGAAGGACTTGGTAATACTACTCTACGGGATTTAAAGATATTGCTTAGCAGATCACATTACCCAGAAGAAGTTAGTAATACCGCTCTATGGGATTTAAGGATATTGCTCGGTGGGATTGTGTAATGTTGCTTTGTAGAACTTAGGGATGTTGCTTCGGGTGCAAACTTAAAGATATTGATTGGGTGAATATCAACTATATTACCCGACAGACCTTTGTCATGTTGCTCAGCAGAACATTAACATATTGATCGGCAGAATGTCTCTTTGTTTCACAGAGGAGTGTTTTTGGTGCAATTGTCCCTGGGTAAATATTGACTAGTTTGACTAAGCCTGAGTTGGCTTAAGCTTGAGTTTCAATGTTTGACAATGATGTTAAAAAATAAGTGAGACAACTCAAGTGGGTCAAGGTTGACCGAAGACTTGACTAGGTGAAGTCCAAGTGAATCTGGGAGGATAGCACATTGGTAGGTGTTGGGAACGAGATGGCTATAGAGGGGGGGGTGAATATAGACAATCGCTTGCCCCTTGAAAACTTATCACGATTTCTGCAACTCAAATATCAGTAGCACAGCGGAAAGAGTGAAAAACAGAGTATGCAGAAAAACTAAACGAGAGCGAAACAAACACAACTAGCAAGATCGCTAACAAGGAGGGTTTACAAGGTTCGGGGATAACTTGCCCCTACTCCTTGGCGTGCCCTTGAGGTGGGCGATCCCTTGATTGTCGGCAGATCAAGCCCCGGTTAACACCGGATATGAAGCAACCTCCTTCTCGGTGGAGAAACCTCTCCACAGCGTGTTTCACACAATGATATATAATGAGCACAATGAAACAACAACAAGAAGGATCTTACTCAAACTCTTAGCAAGTACAAAACACAGCAAGCTTCCCTGAGCTCCACCCAGTGGCGATCTCACGCAGACCCCTGTCTGCTTCGTGTCTTCCCACTGTCGGACTCCAAGCTTCTCGTTTTCTCCTTCAAGTGCTCAAGTATGATGATTGCTCCTCTATAGCTTACTTAGAATGGTTGAAGAACTCAAGAACAGCAAGCTTGTAGCAGCAGAACGCAAGAACACAAAGAAGTTTTTCAAACTGAATCGCTTCCTCGAAAAGCTCTACAGCCTCGTCTTCTCGCGCTTCCTTTTGTTTCTCCGCCAAGCGACAAGTGACCACATCTCTGTAGCTCCCAGCTACTCATCTGCCAACGCCAGCCTCTACTGAGCTATCTCTGGACTCACTGAGCTCCTCAGCCAAGCTCCAGTCTCAGCCCCAGTCTTCGGCTCGCCGTTGCAACCTGAGATGTGAAAAGGGACAAACCTGCTCCAAGGAAAGCATGCTTTGACTTCTCCTTGAGTGTTTGAATCCTCCCCTGTCACCTGAAACTCAATCAGAGCATTAGAGCAGAAGATCACACAGCATATCACATACATCAGCAAATCTGATACGATCAGACGCTCTGACCGCGTCTGACAGTGAAATTTGAATTAAAGTGATCGGTCACCGGACCGATCCAGGTTGTGTGGATCGATTACCAGATCGATCCACTGCTTTGCTGGGATTCCCAGCTCTCGTAGCTATACACGCCTGATCGGTCACCAGACCGATCAGGGTGAAGCCTGATCGGTCACCAGACCGATCAGATTGGATCCTGATCGGTCACCCAGATCGATCAGGGCAGATGAACAGTAATTTTTTAATCAAATCCAAGATCCCTGATCGGTCACCAGACCGATCCAAGACTTTGATCAGCAAGGGAACTCACTCACCGTTTGCTCCCTGATCGGTCACCAGACCGATCAGGAGCAAGACAGCAAGGAAGCAGCCTGCTCCCTGATCGGTCACCGGTCCGATCAGGAGCCACACAGTAGATTCCCAATCTCACTGTGCGCTCCCTGATCGGTCACCAGTCCGATCAGACATAGCTGGATCGGTCACCAGATCGATCCACTAAGGAGCAGCGTGCCAATGTCCCTGATCGGTCACCAGACCGATCCAGTGACTCAACCCTAGCCCTCCAAGCTAGGAATTCATCCACCTTAGCCCTCCAAGCTAAGGATTTTTCCATCTAACTCTCCAAGTTGGGAATTTGCACCTAACCCTCCAAGTTAGGACTTTTCACCTAGCCCTCCAAGCTAGGACTTTTCACCTAGCCCTCCAAGCTAGGACTTTTCACCCAACTCTTCCGAGTTAGAACATCATCCAACCTAGCCCTCCAAGCTAGGCACCTGACCCTCCAAGCCAGGACTTTTTCACCTAATTCTCCAGGATGGGAATTTGCACCTAACCCTCCAAGTTAGGACTTTTCACCTAGCCCTCCAAGCTAGGACTTTTCACCCAACCCTTCCGAATTAGGACTTTTCCAACACCTAGCCTCCCAGACTAGGACTTTCAATACCTAACCCTCCAGGTTAGGAATTTCCAACACCTAGCCCTCCAAGCTAGGATTTCCACACCTAACCTCCCAGGTTAGGATTTTCCATATCATGCCTAATCCTCGATCAGGACTTAATCATAATCATCATAATCATCACACCTAACCTCCCAGGTTAGGATTTTCCAAATCATACCTAATCCTCGATCAGGACTTAATCACAATCATCATAATCATCACACCTAACCTCCCAGGTTAGGATTTTCCATATCATAATCATCCTCCTAAACTAAAATCGTTGTCAACACCAAAACAACAATCAGGGCCAGACTGCATCAACAGTAGGGTGGAAGTTTACCGAGAGACTAGACCTAATTGCAGTTAGGCAAAGGAAAGTCCTAGTGGGACTAGACAGACCTAGTTGGAAATGAGGTAAAGTCCAAGGTGGGTTAGCTGGGAGATAAATACTTGGCATAATAAAAGTCTAGTGAAACTAAGCAGACCTAGTTGGGAACTAGGTGAAGTCCAAGGTGGGTTAAATGGGAGCTAAACACTTGGCACGAGAGAAGTCCTAGTGTGACTAGGCAGGGCTAGTTGGGAACTAGATGAATTCCAAGGTGAGTTAGTTGGGAGCTAAACACTTGGTATGAGAGAAGTCCTAGTGAGACAAGACAGACCTAGTTGGGAACTAGGTGAAGTCCAAGGTGGGAGCTAGAGCTAAATACTTGGTACGAGAGAAGTCCTAATGGGACAAGGAAGACCTAGTTAAGAACTAGGTAAAGTCCAAGGTGGAAGCTGGAAGTTAAACACTTGGCACGAGAGGACTCATAGTTGGAAACTAGGTAACAAAAAGTCCTAATAGATCATGGTTGACCGAAAGTTGGGCAAAGGAAACTCTAGACTTGGGTCAGGCAAGTTAGGGTTTGGGCAATTGATCAAGTGATTGATTGGGAGTTATTTCTCATGAAATAGAAACATCCTTAATCGATTGGGCAATAAATTAAGGGGCAGGCCAATCGGTCAGTTGATCGATTAGTGGTTGGGTTGTCGCAAGAACAGAATCTGCCTTAATCGATTAGGCAATCAATTAAGGGGAAATCCAATCGATCAGGTGATCGATTGGGAGAGCTTTGTCACCAAAATAGAAGTTTCCCTAATCGGTGATCAATTAGGGATGCTTTTAATCGATTGGGTAATGAATTAAGGTAATTTTACGAAGAGCATAGTAAGGTGTTTAGTCGATCAAGTTGTAGCGACCTGCCTTCTCTACCTTTGACGGACCGTTACTTTGTCTACTTCTTGACTCTAATGCACGACTAAAAATGCGGAACTTTCTTTTTTTTTGTATTTAATCTATCTAAGAATGAGATTCTAACTTTAATAGTCATGCATGATACAATGGTGCATTACTAGCAATCCTAACCATTTAAACTCATCACACAGGGTTCTATAACATTACTAAAGTATTATGGAATATGAATGCAACTTTTCTAAGCATATTTAAAGCAACAAAACTTAATTCAAGAGGAGACTAGCAACATCCCTATCCAAACTCCACTTATAAAATTCTATAACATTTCTAGAACTTCATAGAATGTAAATCTTACTTTTCTACCGAATTTACAAGCATTTTAAGCACAATTAGGGCCTAGTCCAAAAGGGAATAATAAGCTCAAGAATAAGTCTAAAATACAATATATCCACATGCTAAACTACTCATGCCCTTGCTCATCTAGTGCATTCACAAAAGTATGCATACTAATTGAAATGACATGAAATCTTCATTCTACAAAATTAAGCATGTAAAACTATCCGAAGCATAAATGTTTAATAAACTCCATAACACAATAACTTGAAATTTGGAAATCTTAAACATTGCATTTCAATTAGCTAAACTGTCTCGTCCCAAGGACCTCTCCAAGGTCAGCCACCACACACACGTCACTCAGCACCGCCTCGTCGTCTTCCTTCAGAATTGCTTGCCTTTACCTTTTACCTGCAGCAAGAGGAAATGCAACTAATAAGCATAAAGCTTAGCAAGTACTATCTAGCTCACAAAATCTCGAAATGTGCAAGCATGCTTTTTAAACAATGTGAAATCACATGAGATACTTTTATACTTAAAAGAAACACTAAAACATGTATAACTCAAAACATGCATACTCAAGCATTAATAAGTCTTAACTCACTTTTTCTTGGCTTAACATGAAACTTTAGCAATCCTTTAACTTTAAATATTTCTTTACTTTTAGAAAAACTTTGCTAAAGCATATACTTGAAAATAATAACTCACTTGGATCCACTTAAGACGTAAGTACCATCTTATGCGCGTTCCCTAAAAGGTTGGGGTAGCGAGCCACCAATCCTAATAGAGCAGACCTTGGTCTACCAGGGCCAAGACCTTGGAATTGGACACCTGGATTTCTTTAACGATGCCCTTGGACGCCGGGTACAGGCCTTAGAAAATAAAATACTTACTTTTTCTTATCTTGAATGCCTTGGCATTTTCACGAGCACCTTATGTGCCCAAATCCCTAAGTCTTGACTTTTGGGGATTTCTTAAGGCCTTGGCCTTTTCTTTTCTTATCTTCATCTTCTCTTTTCTTTTCTCAAAATTTTCTTGGACCCCAACCTCATTTACGAACAGCTATTAGTACACATTAACACATTAATATACTCTAATAGCGACCTTTACGAGCTCAACTATGTCATCTCTAAAAAGTCTGCTCTCAAAAATAAAGATAACTCGTACATAGATAAATTATATAAACTGCTTACAATAAAACGTTCTTACTCTGTAAATCTAGCTACACAAGCTAATAAACTAAGCTGAAGAACAACATAATAATTGCATGCAAAATCAAAAACAAAAGGGAAATTTCATTTTTTTACTTTCTAATGGGGAAAAACTTGCGGAAAACCACCTCTTACTGCAGGTGAGCAGTACTTACCTTGATTTCTTGGACTTACAACCGAAATTAGACGACTAGAGCTCGGGTGAAACTTGAGATCTCTACGAACCGTCCGCGCCTACGTGTTCTTCTCGTCGAGACGAACGAAACGCTCCGCCCTCCTTGCTTCTTCCTTGGCCGGCGCCCCCTTAGAAGAGGAGAGGGGGTCTTGGTGTGGTTGGCGTGCGCACAAGAGAGGGGAGGGGGTCGGCGGATGGTGAGGAGGAGGAATGAATAAAAAAAGCCCTAAGTTTGCCTTTTATACTTATGGAAAAAAATTTAACTAATTATACCTTATCTATTGTTTCCGCTAATCTATTTCAACAAAAGCAAGCTAGCCCACTTGGTCCGCCCCTCCTCTCACTGCGTAGGTTGAGGGATCAAATCCCACCTACGCATTTTTTTCTTTTTACCCCTTTTTGCCACTTTCGTTTACGGAAAAATTCTATAAAAATATCCATAAATTCAGAATAAATTCTAAGATATTTCTAAAATTAGTTTCGAGAATTTTCGGGCGTTACAATCCCCCATACCTTATAAAAAGTTCATCCTCGAACTTAAAACAACTCTGGGTATCTCTGACTCATGCTGTCCTCTGGTTCCCATGTTGCCTCTTCTACTCTGTGATTTTGCCATATGACTTTCACTAATGGTACTTCCTTGTTTCGCAATTTCTTAACTGCTCGGTCTATTATCTGAATAGGCCGACTATCATAACTGAGATCTTCGCGAACTTGTACCGTCTGTGGCTCTATCACTTGGGTGGCATCTGGGATATGCTTCTTCAGCATGGAAACATGAAATACATTGTGGATAGCTGACATCTCCTGAGGTAGCTCCAACTCATAAGCTACTTTGCCAACTCTTCTAGTGATGGGGTATGGTCCTACATATCTGGGACTTAGCTTGCCCTTCTTCCCAAAACGCATTACTCCCTTCATGGGAGCCACTTTGAGGAACACTGAATCGCCAACTTCAAACTCCAATGGTCTGCGTCGTGTATCAGCATAGCTCTTCTGGCGGCTCTGAGCTGTTTCTATCCTCTGGTGGATCTGCTGTATGGCTACGGTGGTATCATCTATAAGATCTGTCTGTAGGCCTAACTCTTGCCCCTCACCACCCTCGTACCAGCAGATAGGAGATCTACACCTCCGCCCATATAAAGCCTCATAGGGTGTCATGCCGATAGTGACCTGATAACTATTGTTGTAGGCGAATTCTGCTAAGCACAGGTATCTGCACCAACTGCCCTTGAAATCTAGAGCACAAGCTCTGAGCATATCTTCTAGTACTTGATTAACTCTCTCTGTCTGACCATCTGTCTGACCATCTGTCTGAGGATGGAAAGTTGTGCTAAACTTCAATTTGGTACCTAGTGCTGTCTGTACACACTCCCAGAAGTGAGAGACAAAGCGCCCGTCTCTGTCAGAAATGATAGACTTCGGAACTCCATGAAGCCTGATCACTTCCTTCACATATAACTGCGCCAAATGCTCTACTGAGTGCGACACCTTGATGGCTAGAAAGTGGGCAGACTTGGTCAATCTGTCCACTATCACCCAAATTGCATCGTGTCCATGGGTGGTTCTTGGAAGACCTGTGATAAAGTCCATGGATATTTCTTCCCACTTCCACTCTGGAATGAGAAGTGGCTGTAGAACTCCTCCTGGTCTCTGGTGCTCTGCCTTGACTCTCTGGCAGGTCAAGCAGGTACTGATATATCTGGCCACATCTCGCTTGAATCCAGACCACCAGAACCTTTGCTTTAAATCTTGGTACATCTTGGTAGAACCAGGATGCATAGAGTACGGGGTACTGTGGGCTTCTTCTAAAATATTCTTTCTTAGTTCCTCATCATTGGGGATGCAAAGGCGGTCTCCAAGATAGAGGATGCCACTATCTGATATTCGAAACTCTGAATTTTCTGCCTCTTGGATCTCCTGCTTGATCTTCTGGATCTCTGGGTCTTGACTTTGCTTTCTTTGTATATCCACAAGCAGGGTTGACTCTAGAGTCAATGCAGAAAGTTGCCCAATTATTACCTCGACTCCAAAATCCTTTATTTCTTTCTGAAGTGGTATAGACAGTGATGATAGGGACATCAGTGCTGCACAGGATTTTCTGCTCAGTGCATCTACCACTTTATTAGCTTTACCTGGGTGGTAGAGGATTTCACAGTCATAATCTTTGACCAACTCTAGCCACCTGCGCTGCCTCATATTCAGATCCTTTTGAGTGAAGAAGTACTTCAAACTCTGATGGTCTGTGAAGATTCTGCACTGCACTCCATACAGGTAGTGTCTCCAGAGCTTCAGTGCAAAAACCACAGCTGCTAGCTCAAGGTCATGAGTAGGGTAATTCTTCTCATAGTCCTTGAGCTGTCTGGAGGCATATGCTATTACTTTACCGTCTTGCATGAGGACAACTCCAAGGCCCATCTTGGATGCATCACTGTAGATGTCAAAGGCCTTGTCACTCTCTGGAACAGTCAGGATGGGAGCACTAGTCAATCTTTTCTTCAGTTCTAGGAAGCTGTGCTCGCATTTATCTGACCACTCAAACTTCTGATTCTTTCTGGTCAGGGCTGTGAGTGGAGAGGCTATTCTGGAAAAGTCCTCCACAAATTTTCTGTAATATCCTGCCAGGCCTAAGAAGCTTCTGATCTCACTGACATTCTTGGGTCTACACCAGTTGCTGACTGCTTCTATCTTGGCTGGATCAACTTGAATGCCTTCTTTGGATACAATGTGACCTAGGAAGGTCACCTGATCTAGCCAAAACTCACACTTTGAGAATTTTGCATAGAGCTTCTCCTGCTGAAGGATCTGCAGCACTATCCTCAAGTGTGTAACATGGTCCTCTGGAGTCTGTGAGTATATGAGGATATCATCAATAAACACAATGACGAATTTATCGAGGTACTCCCTGAAGATGTGGTTCATCAGCTCCATGAAGACTGCTGGAGCATTGGTTACTCCAAAAGGCATCATTACAAATTCGTAGTGGCCGTATCTTGTCCTGAAGGCCGTCCTGGGGATGTCACTTTCTTTAACCTTTAGCTGATGATACCCAGAACGCAGATCTATCTTTGAGAACACTGTAGCCCCTTTGAGTTGATCAAATAAATCGTCTATTCTAGGAAGGGGGTACTTGTTCTTGATGGTTACCTTGTTCAGAGCTCTGTAGTCTATGCACAGACGCATAGACCCATCCTTCTTCTTGACGAAAAGTGCAAGAGCTCCCCAGGGTGAATGACTCGGGTGGATGAAGCCCTTGTCTAGTAGCTCCTGGAGTTGCTCTTGTAATTTTTTCATCTCTGCAGGAGTCATACGATATGGGGCTTTTGAGACCGGACCGGTACCTGGCACCAGCTCAATCTCAAATTCCACCTCCCTGTTGGGCGGTAGTCCAGGTAGTTCTTCTGGGAACACTTCTGGATATTCGCAGACTACCCGTACATCCTCCTGCTTGAGTTCTTTCTTTGCTTCTGAGTCCACTACGTGTGCAAGAAAACCAGCACACCCTTGCTCTAGCTTCTGGTGGGCTGCCAAGGCTGAGAGGAATTTCTGAGTCTTCCTCTTTGGGGCTCCTTGAAACTCGAATGGTGGTTCTCCTTCTGGGCTGAAAACCACCTTCCTTCTACGGCAGTCCATTGAAGCGCTGTACTTACTGAGGAAATTCATGCCCAGTATGATGTCGAAGTCTTGCATCGCAAGGACTATCAGATCGACATATAGCTCTCGGTCTGAAATCTTGATTGGCACAGCCCGGAGCCACTGGGTGGATTCCATGATCTCCCCTGAAGGGAGAGTTGTCAGGAATCTGGACTCCCAACTCTCTGCAGGCACCTGTAACTTACTAGCAAAAGGTACTGATACGAAAGAATGGGTCGCCCCAGTGTCAAACAATGTAGTAGCTAAATGCTGAAAAATAACTATTTGACCTGTTACGACCGTGGAGGCGCTGGCAGCTTCTTCCTTCGTGAGGGAAAAGACTCTGGCATTGGTTGGAACTGGTGCTGCTTCCAACCCTCCCTGACTGATCTGAGGTCCCTCCAGTATAGTAGGCATGTAATGTAACTGAGGCTTGCCTCCATACTGTACGGACTGCTGATGAAGTACCTTAAACTTGTTTGGGCAGTCTTTGGATCTGTGTCCCTCTTGTCCACATGAGTAACATCCAGTTACACCCAAAAGGCATGCTCCTGGATGGGTCCTCCCACACTTAGGACAAGGTGGATACCTAGCTTGCTTGTTCTCTGGGTTTCCTTTTTGGCTGTCAGGCCACTGCTTCCTTTTGTGGTTCTTGTTCCTCCAGTTCTGGTTATTTGGCTGAGGCTTCTGGCCTCCTGTTGTCTTGTTCTCAATCAGGACTGGCTTCTGCTGTGTTTGTTGTGCCTTGATGCTATTCAGATAGTGCTCTGAGATTAGAGCACTACTGACCAACTCCTCGCTGGTCTAGGGTCGGTGCGTCCCGCTGTTCACGTTGAGTGCTATTTCAGGGTTCAGCATGCGGAGCATCAGTCTGATTCGCTCCTTCTCTGTGCTGACTAGCTCTGGGCAGAGGCGGGCTAGTCTGTTGAACTTCGCAACTGCTTCTCCCATTGGTAGGTTACCTTGTCTGAACTCCATGAAGTCCTCGTAGTGCTTGTTGGTAACCCGCATGTGGAAGAACTCCTCATAGAACTCTTGCTCGAAATCTGTCCAGCTCATCTGGTTGACTATCCTCTTACTCTTGACCCGCTCCCACCACATACGAGCATCTCCAGTTAGGCAGAAGGAGGCACATTTGACCTTCTCGACTTCTGGCCAGTCAAGAAGCTCCATTGTGCTCTCTAAAGTCTTGAACCAAGCCTGGGCATCCCAGGGCTCAGTCGTGCCTGAGAAGCTTTCAGGTTTCAGCCTCTGCCACTGGACGAGATATGCTTCTTGTCTTCGGTTCACGGCAGGGGTCTCCTGGGTGACTGGTGGAACTTCAGCCACCATTAGGGTTCCCACTCCTGCTGTGGGTGGTGTAGGGGGCACTGGGTGCTGATTTGCCATCAGTGTGGCGATGGTCTTCTATTGTTCTGTAATCTGAGCTTGCATTTGAGCAATGACTGCCATCAGGTTTGGCTGTTCTGTGCCAGGCTCATTGTTATCTTGAACTGGAGTTCTGTTCCTTGCATTAGGAGCTCGGCCTCTTCTTGCCATCTGATAATGCATAAGGGAACAAGAAATCACTATCACATCTCTAGGTATAAACTTGTCTTCTTACTTAGTAACCTAATATCCATTCTAGGGATTAAACATGATTCCGTGATACTAAGGTATTAAACATGCTTCCTTGTTCTATGCACATATGAGTAAGTACTTAAGCATTTCTCTATACTGCAATTAAGTAAAGGAGCAATAGAAAAACTGAAACTTAAAGCTTTCTTACTTGAAGACGGCAAGGTTGATGCTGATGTGTGTGAGATGCTGGAGAATGGGAACCGCTCTGATACCAACTGTAGCGACCTGCCTTCTCTACCTTTGACGGACCGTTACTTTGTCTACTTCTTGACTCTAATGCACGACTAAAAATGCGGAACTTTCTCTTTTTTTTGTATTTAATCTATCTAAGAATGAGATTCTAACTTTAATAGTCATGCATGATACAATGGTGCATTACTAGCAATCCTAACCATTTAAACTCATCACACAGGGTTCTATAACATTACTAAAGCATTATGGAATATGAATGCAACTTTTCTAAGCATATTTAAAGCAACAAAACTTAATTCAAGAGGAGACTAGCAACATCCCTATCCAAACTCCACTTATAAAATTCTATAACATTTCTAGAACTTCATAGAATGTAAATCTTACTTTTCTACCGAATTTACAAGCATTTGAAGCACAATTAGGGTCTAGTCCAAAAGAGAATAATAAGCTCAAGAATAAGTCTAAAATGCAATGTATCCACATGCTAAACTACTCATGCCCTTGCTCATCTAGTGCATTCACAAAAGTATGCATACTAATTGAAATGACATGAAATCTTCATTCTACAAAATTAAGCATGTAAAACTATCTGAAGCATAAATGTTTAATAAACTCCATAACACAATAACTTGAAATTTGGAAATCTTAAACATTGCATTTCAATTAGCTAAACTGTCTCGTCCCAAGGACCTCTCCAAGGTCAGCCACCACACACACGTCACTCAGCACCGTCTCATCGCCTTCCTTCAGAATTGCTTGCCTTTACCTTTTACCTGCAGCAAGAGGAAATGCAACTAATAAGCATAAAGCTTAGCAAGTACTATCTAGCTCACAAAATCTCGAAATGTGCAAGCATGCTTTTTAAACAATGTGAAATCACATGAGATACTTTTATACTTAAAAGAAACACTAAAACATGTATAACTCAAAACATGCATACTCAAGCATTAATAAGTCTTAACTCACTTTTTCTTGGCTTAACATGAAACTTTAGCAATCCTTTAACTTTAAATATTTCTTTACTTTTAGAAAAACTTTGCTAAAGCATATACTTGAAAATAATAACTCACTTGGATCCACTTAAGACGTAAGTACCATCTTATGCGCGTTCCCTAAAAGGTTGGGGTAGCGAGCCACCAATCCTAATAGAGCAGACCTTGGTCTACCAGGGCCAAGACCTTGGAATTGGACACCTGGATTTCATTAACGACGCCCTTGGACGCCGGGTACTGGCCTTAGAAAATAAAATACTTACTTTTTCTTATCTTGAATGCCTTGGCATTTTCACGAGCACCTTGTGTGCCCAAATCCCTAAGTCTTGACTTTTGGGGATTTCTTAAGGCCTTGGCCTTTTCTTTTCTTATCTTCATCTTCTCTTTTCTTTTCTCAAAATTTTCTTGGACCCCAACCTCATTTACGAACAGCTATTAGTACACATTAACACATTAATATACTCTAATAGCGACCTTTACGAGCTCAACTATGTCATCTCTAAAAAGTCTGCTCTCAAAAATAAAGATAACTCGTACATAGATAAATTATATAAACTGCTTACAATAAAATGTTCTTACTCTGTAAATCTAGCTACACAAGCTAATAAACTAAGCTGAAGAACAACATAATAATTGCATGCAAAATCAAAAACAAAAGAGAAATTTCATTTTTTTACTTTCTAACGGGGAAAAACTTGCGGAAAACCGCCTCTTACTGCAGGTGAGCAGTACTTACCTTGATTTCTTGGACTTACAACCGAAATTAGACGACTAGGGCTCGGGTGAAACTTGAGATCTCTACGAACCGTCCGCGCCTACGTGTTCTTCTCGTCGAGACGAACGAAACGCTCCGCCCTCCTTGCTTCTTCCTTGGCCGGCGCCCCCTTAGAAGAGGAGAGGGGGTCTTGGTGTGGTTGGCGTGCGCACAAGAGAGGGGAGGGGGTCGGGGATGGTGAGGAGGAGGAATGAATAAAAAAAGCCCTAAGTTTGCCTTTTATACTTATGGAAAAAAATTTAACTAATTATACCTTATCTATTGTTTCCGCTAATTTATTTTAACAAAAGCAAGCTAGCCCACTTGGTCCGCCCCTCTTCCTCTCACTGCGTAGGTTGAGGGAGCAAATCCCACCTACGCATTTTTTTCTTTTACCCCTTTTTGCCACTTTCATTTACGAAAAATTCTATAAAAATATCCATAAATTCAGAATAAATTCTAAGATATTTCTAAAATTAGTTTCGAGAATTTTCGGGCGTTACACAAGTGATCAATTAAGAGACTTCTGTTGTGAGAATAAAAGCTTGATTAAGCTTGATTAAGACATTTCTGTCATGAGAACAAAGGTTCAATTAAGACACTTCTAACCCTAACTCTCATCTTGTAAAGAGGAAGAAAGATTTGTGAGAGGTTGTTCTCCACCTAGAAGGAGAAAGATCTAGCCAGAGATTGCTGGAGACTAATCCACCGAAGGATTGAAGGATCTTCCACCTCAAGAACAAACCATTGAGTAGGAGCAAGCAATCTCCGAACCACGTAAACGATAAGTGTTAGCATTTGTGTTCTTAATTTCATTGTTTTATTTTGTTTCCGCTTGTGTGAAGCTAACATTTGCAGAAAGAACCGATGAAAGTTCGACAATTGGCTATTCACCCCCTCTGGCCATATAATCAAGTTTCAACAAGTGGTATCAGGGTTTGGTTCATTTCGGGAGAACTCATCGTCAACTAAAATATCAAGATGACTTTTCAAGAGGGATATAACACAGCACAACTACCTTTCTTCGACGGTAATAATTTTGCATATTTGAAAGGTAGACTGAAATATTATTTAATGAACAACACTGAAAATTGGTTTAGTATTGTAGATGGCTTCAAGATGCCAAAGGATGAGAGAGGAGAAACTCTTCCAACCAAAAATTGGACAAAAGAGATAATAAAGAAAGCTCAAGAAAATGTGAAGGCCACAACAATTCTACAATGTGGGCTCTCCAAGGAGTAATTGAACAAACTTGGATCATTCAACTCCGCCAAAGAGCGTTGGAAAAAACTCATTGAGTTAAATAAAGGGTCGAACAAATCAACGAGAGCTTAGAACGATCTCTTGGTGTCTCAACTTCAATCTTTCACCATGAAGACCAATGAGACCGTGAGTCAATTGCATGGTAGGTTCAAGAAAATTGTCAATGAGCTTTATGTAATAGGTGAGAAAATTGACAGTAGAGATCATGTAAGGTATGTGCTTCAATCATTCCCTAGAACCACTTTATGAGCTTTAATAGTTGATGTTTATAAAGTCTCTAAGGATCTTTCTTTAGTTAAACTTGATGAATTATTTTGTGAATTTGAGTTTCATGAACAAACTAATGTGTCTTCTAAAGAAAAGAGCATAGCTCTTATTGTAGAAAAAGGAAGGAAGAAAAAGAAGGACAAGATGAAGTGCTCATCCTCCGACTCGGAAGAATCGAGCGCCTTAATGGATAGTGAACAAGAGGCATATATGGTAAGGAACATGAGAAAAGCTTTTAAACATTTTTCTTCTAACAAAACTCATGCTAGGAAAAGCGCAAGAAGCTCAAGTAGGAAAAGAAAAATAATATGCTATAATTGCCAAGAGGAAGGACACATAAGGGATGATTGTACCCTTTTGAAGAAGAAGGAAGAGAAAAAGAAGAAAGAAAAGAAGAAAACAAAATAAAAAATAAAAAGGTTCAAAATTTAAAGGCGACATGGGATGATCCTTCATCCTCGAAAGAGGAAGAAAACCATGTGTCCCATTTTGCCCTAATGGGAATTGAAGACATGCCTTCATATCATCCAAAGATAAAAAGATCTCAAGTGAAGATGAAGAAGAGAGCGCAAGTGAAGAGGGAGATCAATCTTCGGACTTAGATGTCTCGGTAAGTGAGGTATACAATTTACCCACTACTACTATAGTCAAAATTATTTCTAACACCAATGATGATTTGTTTAAGGCTAGAAAGAAAATAAAAGGTTTGAAAAATGAGATTTGCATACTTAATGAAAAATTAGAATTCATGGATAATGACATGCATGCCTCCTCTCCATTTAGTTCAAATGGTTCATGTTTAGAAGAGGAAAATAGGAAATTAAGGAAAAAATTAGATTATCTTTCTAAAGCCCTAGAAAAATTTGAAATTTGTTCAAAGACCTAAATATGATTATTGGGAGTCAAAGGGCAAGTTTCAAGAAAATGGGATTAGGATTCAATGAATCTAGCAATGAGAAATCATATTATTGTTTGCTTGCTAGGGGACAATCAAAAGCTAAGATCCTAGATAGAAAATGGATCCCTAAGGAGTACTTGGTCAACCCAATTAGGAAGCATTTCTATTGGGTACCAAAATCAATTCTCAAGGGTTAGAGAATTTTAGGGGTTAGTCAACCATGAACACTAAAATTCAAATTCTTGAAAAATAATTGACTTGAGAACTTAAGAGGGAGCAGTACTTAGCCAAATAAAATTCATGATCAAATAGGCTAAGTAGGAATTACCTTTGTTACATCTCATAATATTTCGATTTATGTTCTTATTTATGGATGTGAGATGTTAGGATGATGTTCATAATTCACATGTATTTATGACATTTTGATGGTTAAGAAATGTATCATTTTATCAATAATATACCAACTATGGGGAAAATAAATATTTAATTAATGGATATCTTGCCCATAAATTATAGTTGGATATTTCAAATATTTTGAAAATAATTCTATATTTTACTTAAAGTGATTTACTTTTGAAAAACATATGATAGCTATGATCAAAGTTGATATAAAAACTTAGTATTTTTTTTAAGTTTTTGAGTTTTGGTCAAAAAATTTAAAAATACTTTGACTTTTCATGCAAACTTTTTTTTTCTTATTGAAGAATAGTTCAAGAAATATGTTTGCAAAATTTCTTAATTTTTTAAATTTTCTGAAATTTTTTATGAGTTTCTGAAATTCAGCTCAAAAGGCTGAAATTTGGATCTGAGTTGAGTCAGTCGACTGGTGCAGATGACCAGTTGACTGATCTTACCGATTTTTGGTATGAAAGGTAGTTTCATTGAGAACAGTTGACTAATACTTGCTCAGTCGATTGGTACCCAAAGTTTTTTGATTTCTACTATTTTTTAGAATTAAAACTCACCTTGTTTTTACCTTTAATGCCACAAGTTAAAATTGATTGATACAATGTTCTACATGGTGTCAAAGGTGGAGAATAGAAGAGTTTAAGTTAGAAACTTATTTCTTCATGTGCAAAATTTGAAAATCATGTAATAGAGCATAGGTTAAGGGGGGCCTTGAATGTTTTTATGCTTCATGTTATACTACGCTTTGAATTTTTAAATTGTTATTTATGTCCAACTTAAACATATTGTCACACGTCAAAAATGGAGAGATTGTTGGTGTAATTGGCCAAAGTTTGATCGGTATGATCATGGATTTTGATGTGTGTGTCAATATGATTAAGTTAGGTTTTCATATTGGTTTGATGTGTGTTTGAGTCATGCAGGACTTGGTGGAACACACACACATATAGGAGATCTCATCCTGGTGCTCGGGTCCTTAAGTCGATGAAGGATGGCACATCCAAGGGACGACCAGACGAGGAGCAATGGAGTTGAGCCGAGGGAAGCAGACTCAAAGTATACGCGAAGGATGACATTGGGACGAGCCGAGGGCTTGGATGCATCCGAGGGATGAGAACCAAATAAAGAGAGCTTCAAAGAGCTACTCCAGAGAGGATGAGTGTGAGTGTGTAACAAGATCAGTCGACTAGTAGGACACCAGTCGACTGAACTTTCTGTAAGTTTCGAATAGCAGGATCAGTCAACTAGTCTGGATGGCAGTCGACTAGTCTGTTAAAAAACTAGTCGTTGGCTGAGCACCAGTCAACTGGGCTTGGTAGCAGTCGACTGATGTCGGGGCTGAGCTGTTTGGTTAATAGTTCTCTCCTCTATTTAAAGGGAGGTCTTGAGACTTGAGAAGGGATAGCTCTTTAGTGAGAAATCTTCTTGATCAAGTGCTCAAGGATTCCAAGTTCATTCTCTTCCTCCTAACCCTAACTCTCATCTTGTAAAGAGGAAGAGAGATTTGTGAGAGGTTGTTCTCTACTGAGAAGGAGAAAGATCTAGTCGGAGATTGCCGAGGACTAATCCACCGAAGGATTGAGAGATCATCCACCTCAAGGATAAATCGTGGAATAGGAGCAAGCAATCACCGAACTACGTAAATGATAATGTCAGTGTTTATGTTCTTAATTTCATTGTTTTATTTTGTTTCCGCTTGTGTGAAGTTAACACTTGTAGAAAGAACCAACAAAAGTTCGACAATCGGCTATTCACCCCCTCTAGCCATACGATCAAGTTCCAACAGATGGGACATCCTATAATAGAGTTTCATATAAGTATGAAATTAAATCTAAGTCTAGGAGTCAAGTCAAGACCATAAGAGAAGATATCCTTAGAGTTGACCTAGATGAGACTAGCATAGCTAAGGCTTCTAAGAAGCCTAAGAATGTATCGAGGGATGACATCCCTAGTGAGTACCTAGAACACCCAAGAAGCACCAACAGATTTTGGGTTCCTAAGAGTGTATTGTAGCGACCCGCCTTCTCCTGCCTTAGACGGATCGTTACTTTTGTCTACTTCTCGACTCTAATGCACGACTGAAAATGCGGAAATCTTTTTTTTTCTTTTTAATCTATTTAAGAATGATATTTTAACTTAAATAGTCATGCACGATACCATGTCACACTTTCTTTCTCAAAAACTCGTGAGAAAATACTTATTGAACTTGCCTCGCCCAACTCAGCTTACGGGTATCAGTCGACTGATACTGTACCAGTCGACTGATAAGTCTGAAACTTGTTTTTCAGATTCGAAGCCTTGTTTCAAAACTCCACCAAACCTATACTTTCGAGCCATATAAAATCATGACACCATTTCTATACTCTATACCAGTTTTCTAAACAATTTAGCCCATCAAAACGAATCCATAAACTTGAATTTAGGACTTTTGCGGAATTTAACAAGTTATGAAAAATCTACATAGACTTTAAGCTAGAGTTTGTACCAAACTTAACTTCTAACCATTGAAACTCATCACACAAAATTCTGAAACATCCCTAAGGCATTATCAAATGAGAAAGCAACTTTTCTAGACGTACTTAAGCAATAAAAACTTGATTCAAAGGGGAAATTAATACTATCTTGGCACATGCATCTATTTCTCTAACAAAGTATCAATATTTCAAACTACTCACACTTCTACTCATCCAATGCAATCATAAGGATATGTATGCTAAATAAAATGACATGGAATCTTTACTCTAAGAAATTGAGCATGTAAAACTATCCAAAGCTTAAATGTTCGCTAAACTCCATAAAGCAAGAACTTGAAATTTAAATAAACTAAAACATTGTAATTCAAATGACTAAATTGTCTCGTCTCAAGGATCTCTCCAAAATCAGCCACCACACACACTTTACTCAGCACCGCCTCGTCGCCTTCCTTCAGAATTGCTTGCCTTTACCTTTATCTGCAGTAAGAGGAAATGCAACTAGTAAGCAAAAAGCTTAGTAAGTACTATCTAGCTCACAAAATCTCGAAATGTGCAAACATGCTTCTTGATCAATATGAAATTCATATGAGATACTTATATGCTTGAAAGAAAACTAAGAACATGTATAACTCAAAACATGCATACTCAAGCATTAATAAATCTCAATTTACTTTTCTTGGCTCAACTTGAAACTTTAGTTATTCTTGAACTTTTTGAAAACTCTTTAAACTTTAGAAACTTTGCTAAAGCATATACTTGAAAATAATAATCACTTGGATCCACTGAAGACGTAAGTACCATCTCATGCGCGTTCCCTAAAAGGTTGGGGTAGCGAGCCACCAATCCTAATAGAGCAGACCTTGGTCTACCAGGGCCAAGACCTTGGAATTGGACACCTGGATTTCTTTAACGACGCCCTTGGACGCCGGGTACTGGCCTTAGAAAATAAAATAGCTTTTCTTTCTTTTCTTTCTTATCTGTAAATGCCTTGGCATTTTCTCGAGCACCTTGCGTGCTAAAATCCCTAAGTCTTGACTTTTGGGGATTTCTTAAGGCCTTGGCCTTTTCTTTTCTTATCTTTATCTTCTCTTTTCTTTTCTCATAACTTTCTTAGCCCCTAATCTCACATAGGGTGCTTTATCAAACTTATACAAGCATATAATGAACTAAGATCACATGCAAAAACTTTAAAAAAAAAGGAAATATCTCTTTTAAAAACTTTTAAGGGAAATTCTTGCGGAAAAACCGCCTCTTACTGCAGGTGAGCAGTACTTACATTGATATCTTGGACTTACAACCAAGATTGACGTCTAGGGCTCGGAAGAAAATTGAGATCTCGGAGAATTCTTCGCGCCTACGCGTTCCTCTCGTCGCGGGGATCCCGAATATAGGAACATCTCTCGGAGGAGAGCCTTGGCCGGCCCTCTAGGGCTTGATGTGGTGTCGCCCAAGAGAGGAGAGGGGAAAGGAGTCGGCGCAAGGTGCTGGGCGAGGGAGAGAAAGGGTTTAGGTTGAGAGAAAATAAAATTTCTCTCTTTAATTATCTATTTATACTTATGGGGCGAATTTACCTAATTATACCTTATCTATTATTTCGCCCAGCTTATTTCAACAAAACCAACTAGCCCAGCTGGTCGCGCGCGTGCTTGCTCTTCCGGTGGTCGCGGGTTCGAACCCTCTGCTGCCCTTAAACGTTTTTTTTTTAAATATACTAAACGGACTCGGAAAATTCCATAAAAATATTCTAAAAATCCCTAAAAATATCTAGAATATTTCTAAACCATTTTTAAATAATTCTAAGGACTTTAAGAACTGAAAATGGAAATTTTGGGGCATTACATGTATTCTCTACACCCTAGATAAATTTAGAGAGTGTCAACTCTAATTGAAATGATAGTTAACCCAACCTTGATAAGTTGACACTTTGGGGCATTTTCAAGGAATTATTACCCGTGAAAATGAAAAAGTTGATATTTGCTCTTGAGGAGTATAATTGTGCCAAATTAAATTTCTTGAAAGATTTGAGTTTAATCAAATTGGCACAAATGGGTTAGAACTCAAAGAAATGCCAAGTTGGGATTTTAGCATTCTCTTTAGAGAAATAAAAGCAAATTAGGGTTATTTTAGGCTTAGCGATTAGTTTAGTAGTACTTAGAGAATCTAGGTTTTTTCTTTTACGCTAAAATGTCATGATTTGTGTGCCTTATCATATGTCATGACATTATGCTTCAAAATTCATATTAAATTATGAAAAATATCATATGCCATATCATACATACATCACTAGTATGATAAGTTTTTTTATGTATGCCATGATCATTGTCACACATTACTTTAGTTTATTGAAATTAAGGACATTGACATTAATTGACATCTTAAGTTAGATAATCAAAGTTTAAAATGTCTAGTTAGAAATACATGAACCCTAATTTTTTTATATCTCACAAAGACTATAAGTTGACTTATATGAGTATTGAGTCACATTAGATACAAGTGAGATGTTAGGTGGATAAACAAAACTCAAGGTGTTGACTTAGTGCATCTTATTAAGTTTTAGTTTCTTCTAAACAAGTGATCAAGTGAACTCCAATAATTTGGAAAGCTAGTATACAAGTCATGTGCATTTAGCTCAAAAAATATGGTTGGAAATTATTTTTGAAAATTATTTCAAAATTATTATAGAAAACCATGGTAAAGTCTATCTTTTGATAGGAATCATCATTGTTTAATTGGATACAAAATGGAGTGCAACATTAAAGTTTTTCAAGGTTTTCAATTATGTGTTAATCTTTGAAATGGAAGCTATTTTCATAGAAATCTATTTTTCCATGATAACATATGGTATAAATAACGTTTATGTAAAATTTCATGATTTTTCGACAACCGTAGAATTATTTATGATTTTTTGAATTTAGTATGAAATTATTTTCAAAAATCAAAAAAAAATCAAAAACGGTAATCGATTAGGCAATTGATTGACCCCACGCCAATCGATTGGTCGATTGATTGATAACGTATTTTCGTGAGCAGAAACTCGTGAAATATATCAAATGACGGATTATAATGGCCCAATCGATCACATAATCTATTGAGGCAAGCCGTAATCGATTGAAACCCAACTGCAATCGGTTCAGATAGGCTATAATCGATTGGTAACTAAAATCAATCAATTAGATTTTGGCTGATTTCATTCCATTAAGCAAGATTAAGTCATTTCACCATCCCTAACCCTATGAAATACTTTTATAAGTATTTATGGGTAATTTTCATGATGAAAAATAGGGAAGGAATGGTTGAAAAGGACTAATTTAGGGTTAAGGTTTTAAGTTTAAGTTTAAATTTTAAACATCATAACTTCGATTTGAGTTTTCTTAAAAGATTTAGGAACTCAAAATCATTATTGGTGCAATGATAGAAGTTGAAGCATATTTTGAGGGGGAGGTCTTCCTTAGACATGATTTATTTTCTATTAATGAAAGGCAACAATGACGATTGGAGATCTATGACAAGTAGATGCTCAAGGTTGAGCATAGGAGACAATAAAAGGTATGAGATTTTTATTAGGCGCCTTTGACCAAATTGACTCATAAGGGGAGACTTTTTGATGTGTGTCAAAGGGGGAGAGATTTGTCGGATTTAAGTTAGAAACCCTCATTGAAGATGATAGTTAGGCTAAAAGGTTAGCATAACTTAAACATATTGTCAAATATCAAAAAAAGGGAGATTGATGGTGCAATCATCTTCAGGTTAAGGTTGACCAGTTTGACTAAGCCCGAGTTGGCTCGACCTTGAGTTTCGATGTTTGACAATGATGTTGGAAAATATGTGAGACAAGTCAAGTGGGTCAAGTTTGACCGAAGACTTGAGTAGGTGAAGTCCAAGTGGATCTGGGAGGATAACACGTTGATCGGGTGGAAGTCTATAGAAAGACTAGTCCTAACTACAGTTAAGCAAAGGGAAGTCCTAGTAGGACTAGACAAACTTAGTTGGGAACTAGGTGAAGTCCGAGGTGGGTTAACTGGGACTTAAACACTTGGCACGAGAGAAGTCCTAGTGGGACTAGGCAGACTTAGTTGAGAACTAGGTGAAGTTCTGTTGGCGTTGGGATTCCACCCTGTTTCTATGGATTTAATTCTATGGACAGAACTAATCCGCACAGGGACAGAAAACTTCCCGAACGACCTACTTCATCTACCTTACTTTTCGATTGAGTGATCGCTTGAACAAATAAGTTGTTCAAGTAATCAAGCTCCTGATCGATTAGTAGCGGAATAGAAGATGAGTTTCGATCGTCGATTCTTGTATTTGATTCGGGATCCAAGAGAAAAACAAATGCAATTAAAGCGGAATAAAAACCAAAAGTATACCTCTTGATCTTCTATTGTATTCCTATCATCTTCTTGGACGTCGTGTGGGCGACGATCCTCCAAGAATCACAGCCGTCGTTCACCCTTCTTCTTCCTCCTTTCTCCTTCTTGATGCGCCGGCCCTAGCCTTTCTTCAAGGCTGCACCGACCCTAGACTTTCTTCAAGGTTGCGCATGCCCAAAGGAGAGAAGAGAAAGAAAGAAGCTAGCTCTCCCTTCTCCCTTGCTTAACCTAGCCGCACGCCCCCTTCCTTGTGGTTGCGCCGCACGCCCAAGAGGAGAAGAAGAAAAATAGCCAAGTTAGGTTTTCTCATGATGGCATAAGAGGGTATTTATAGCCTACAATAGGGACCAAAAGGAGGAGTTGGTTATGGTCTCTTAATGGATTTTTGACCCGACCCATTAATAATAACTCGCTCCACTAAAGGGTTATTATTGAACTACCGCACCGTTAACAACTCCATATTAAAATATGGGCTCCTTCTTATTATGTGTACATTATCTCCCCGTGTTTAAGATATCATATGTCCGTTAATTAATTAAATTACTGACAATTTAATTAATTAGCATATAACTTCAAGAGTAGTACCACTCAACTTCATTATTATGTCGGACCAAGTCCACCTGCAGGATTTACATGATAATCCTTATGAACTCCTCAAGGGGCATCATCAACCTAAATAATTAGGACATGATTTCCTTCTATAATCAACGATACACCATATAAATAATATTATTTCCCAATTTACCAGGCCTATTGACTTAATGAATAAATCTTGCTCATTGGTAAATTAAAGAAATAAATATTATGTATATGTGCCCATTATTATATCGGGATTAAGAGCATATACATCCATAATAACAAAGGTCATGTTCGATTATATAGTCAGTATAAATCGAACAACCTCAAAACGGTCCTGCTCGATACACACAAAGTGCACTAGTGTAATTTTATAGTCAAGATAGATTAATATCAAATTACACTACAATCGTTCCAATGGTTTGTTCAAATCCATCTTAGTTGTGAGTTAATACTTATACTTTACAAGAAACTGATAACATAATTTTCTGTGTGACACCACACACCATGTTATCTACAATGTGAAGTAACAGACAAGTGCACATATAACAAATATAAAAATGCAAACACATGACCACTGTGATTCTTACTCCAAAATAGATGTTCATACAAAGCTAGGCTTATAGTATACATCCTAATAATCTCCCACTTATACTAAAAGACTATGCTGCCAATCAAACTGCCATACATTTGATTCCCATCACCTCAACATGCCTATCATAATCTTTCGCTGGAAGGGCCTTAGTGAAAGGATCTGCCAGATTATTAGTTGATGCAATCTTGGCGACAATAACTTCTCCTCACTTTACGATATCTCGTATCAGGTGGTATTTGCGCTCAATGTGTTTACTTACCTTATGGGTTCGTGGTTCCTTCGAGTTTGCTACTGCACCATTGTTATCACAATAAACTGTGATAGCTTTGGGCAAACCAGGAATCACCTCTAAGTCCATCAAGAAGTTTCTGAGTCATACAACTTCTTTGGCTGTCTCAGAGGCTGCCACATACTCAGCTTCCATGGTGGAGTCCGCAATGCATTTATGCTTAATACTCCTCCATACTATAGCTCCACCTCCCAAAGTAAACACATAATCCAAGGTAGACTTACTGTTATCCCTATCTGATTGGAAATCAAAATCCGTGTAACCCACAGGGAGCAAATGATCTACCTGGTTAACCAGCATATAATTTCTAGTCTTTTTTAGGTACTTTAATATATATGCTTTACCGCAGTCTAATGTCATTGTCCTGGATTACTTTGATATCTGCTAACCATGCCCACAGCAAAGCAAATATCCGGTCTCATATAGCATAGCATACATTTAGCTTCCTACAGCCGAAGCATAAGGAACTACCTTCATCTCCACTATCTCCTTTGATGTTTTAGGACACATCTCCTTAGATAAAGGTACTCTATGCCGAAAAGATAGAAAACCTTTCTTCGAGTTTTGCATGCTAAAACGAGCTAGGATAGTATTAATATACGGAGCTTGAGATAAGCACAACATCCTTTTCTTGCAATCCCTTATAACTTTGATCCCAAGGATATGTCCAGCTTCTTCCAAGTCCTTCATATCAAACTGCTTGGACAACCATACCCTTACGTCTGACAACACTTTGATATTGTTGCCAATGAGGAAAATGTCATATACGTATAGTACAAGAAATACCACTACGTTTCCGTCACTCCTCTTGTATACACTGTTAGATCGAGAAACACGATAGAGGGGGGGTGAATATCGTGAAAACTTTTTCGGATAAGACTTAAGAGAAAATACGCAGCGGAATTAAAAATAAACACGAGGAACACAAGTATTTTTTACTTGGTTCGAAGTCGCGGTCGGCTCCTACTCCAAGGCCCACGGTCCTTGACCGTTTACTGCGGGCAATTCTATAATAGCGCAAAGATTTACAAAATTTTGATACAATAGTAGTGCAGTAAATAAACGAATACACTTTTCATTACCGACGCCCGGTGTGGATCACACTTTGGAGCAGAGGGTCGTCGGCGGCGCTGGAATGTCGAGATCGGAGTTTGCAGGAGTAGAGCGCTTGAACGAAAAGGGTAGAGGCGTTGGAAAGTTGTGTTGTTGAAGCCTAGGGGTCGAGCCCCTTTTATAGTGCTCCTGGGGGCGCCTGATTCGCCGGGGGCGCCTGACATGTGCCTTCAGATTGGAGAAACCTCATTCGCAGCTCGATCAGCGCTTATCCCTTCAGAATCGGTCTCGAGCTGACTGGGGTGCCCGGGACCTCTCGGGCGTCTATCTTGACTTGGTCCCCTGGCTTCGTGGCTGATCTTGCTTCGACTCCTCTTTGGCTTTGACCTTGGGCGCCCGAGACCTCCCGGGCGCCTAACACAGTGCTGTTTCAAAGCGATTCTTGCTTTCTGCTTGTTTGACTTTGACCTTGGGCACCCGGGACCTCCCGGGCGTCTAGCCCAGCTGTATGCCCCTCTCCTTTGGGGCGTTCTGAGCTGCAGAAACACACTCCTTCGGTCCCTGCATCCAAGGTTAGTTCCACAACAAACAAGGCAAGAATATTAGTCCATTTTTTACAGTCGTAATTGTCTTGGTTCTGACTTCGAGTCTCCCAAATGGAACCCTAGGTCGAACCGATGCCTATTGTTCCCTCGACGGGGAACACGTCCTCACCTACTCCTCTCAGGAGAATTTACCTTTTGCCAACCGGCTCCTCCAGTTGGACTTTTGACCGATCAACCTGACCAGGTCTTCGTGCCCAGTCCTCGACCAGGACTTCGTGCCCACCTTCCTAGCAGGTCTTTGGTGCCCAGCCCCTTGCCAGGACTTCGTGCCCAGTCCTCGACCAGGACTTCGTGCCCACCTTCCTAGCAGGTCTTTGGTGCCCAGCCCCTTGCCAGGACTTCGTGCCCAGTCCTCGACCAGGACTTCATTCCCACCTTCCGAGCAGGTCTTCGGTGCCCAGCCCCTTGCCAGGACTTCGTGCCCAGTCCTCGACCAGGACTTATTGCCCAACCCTTGGTCAGGTCTTAGGTGCCTAGCCCTCGGCCAGGACTTAGTGCCCAACCCTTGGTCAGGTCTTAGGTGCCCAGCCCTCGGCCAGGACTTCTTGCCTAGATTAACTAGGACTTTCCTGCACACTTGAGTAACTTTATTAGATCACAAATAACACTTAACTTTGAATCCTTTGCCAATATCAAAACAAGGTTCGATATGGTGCTTCCTGCACCAACATACACAAGACTCATCCAGACATTGTATGAATCCATAATGAAAGATCGATGTGGGCGTGCAGAGGGGGGGGGGGGGTGAATGCACTTTCGCGGATCGTTTGATCTCTACAAAACTGTTAGCGCAGCGGAAATAATATGTAAAGAAAATAACAATGCTAACAAGAAGTCTTTTACTTGGTATCCACCCAGATGGGTGACTAATCAAAAGATCCACGCCGCGAGCACCACTTTTCACTATCGAAAAGTCTCCTTGAGGTGGAGAAACCTTTACAGCAGTAGCTTCCTCTTTACAGATGTAGAAATACGATGAAGGAAGCAAAAGAACACTCTACAATTTGGCAGCACTTCGTTACTGTACGGAACTGTACAGACACGTGTAACGATGCCTCCTTTTATAGGTGAAAAGGACAGATTCGCAGTCTATCCAGGCTCGCACCAGTCGACTGCCCCAAGGGCAGTCGACTGGCCCGACATTAAATGCCGGCCAACGGCTAGCAAACAGCTAGCCAACGGCTAGTTTTGGGGTATACCAGTCGACTGTCCATGGGCCAGTCGACTGGTCCGAAGCTGCGAACTCTCTGTGGGTTTTGGCAGTCGACTGCCTCTGGGCCAGTCGACTGCCCTGCCTCCCAGCTCAGCTCCAGCTACTTCAAACCTTCTCCTTCGCGTATGCCTTCAGGTCTGCTCCCTTGGCTCGCCCTTTGAAGTTCTCTTCCTCTGGCTATCGTCCCTCGGATGCGCACACAAGCCTTCCCTTGGCTTGCACCCATGCCACTCTTCACGTGTGCCCTTTGAAGTCCACTTCCCGGCTTGCCCTTGGAGCTCTCCTCCCTCGGCTCTCGTTCCTCGGATAGGTCCACCAAGTGTGATTCTCCAAGTCCTGCAAACTCAATCACACAAATCAAATACAACATAACACTCTAACTTTAAACCTATTTGCCCACACATCAAAACCATGACCTTCCAATCATTTAAAGGGCCGATTGCCTCAACAATCTCCCCCTTTTTAATGTGTGGCAATATGTTTAAGTTAGAGATAAGCAACAGCAATAGCAAAAGCAAGAGATAGCAATTGAAACATTATGAGACATAATAATCCTAAGAGGTAACCTCCCCCTTAACCTATGTCCTCTCCACAGTTTCAATTCTAGTCTCATTCCAAGTTAAGTTTCCACTTAACAACATCAATAAGAATGTAAGACATATCCGAACTTAAGAGGTACCTCCCCCTTAATCCATGTCTTCTCTCCAAGTTTTAGCCTTTCAAGGTCTAAGTTAGACAAAATACCTAAAACCACCCATTTTAAGTCAAAATTCTAACTTACGCCACCCATTCTCCCCCTTTGACACCATCAAAATGAT
Source organism: Boesenbergia rotunda (assembly GCA_024364735.1). Taxonomy (NCBI): domain Eukaryota; kingdom Viridiplantae; phylum Streptophyta; class Magnoliopsida; order Zingiberales; family Zingiberaceae; genus Boesenbergia; species Boesenbergia rotunda. Next base: position 9,959 of record JAGFNQ010006851.1, on the reverse strand, counting down.
TGCCTCAAGCAACCAAACCCTAAGGCATCAAATGTGAGAATTATTGATTTCTGAATTTTCTCACAGCAGCTGAAAATGGCTGTGCCAGTCGACTGCCCATAGGGCAGTCAACTGATACACTATCAGTCTGATATTACAGGTTTTCTGCCGAATTTCAGAAACTCCCAGAAAATTCCAAAAATTGTAAAATTTTGCGTACATGTTTGAAATGTTATACTCTATCAGGGAAAAATAATAAACCATATAAAATTTCAAACATGCACGTCTTTTGATAAAAACCTAAAAGTTTTGAAAAACACTACATTTTGTATCAACCTTTGAAACCAATTTTGCAAATATGTGACTTTTAAAAGCATGACACAATATGTAAAACATAAAATGGATTTCAAAGGTTTAAAATGTCCACCTATGATCTTTGGCAAAGTGTCCATTGATTAAACACTTGCCTCCCACATAGTTGGTCTAGTTTTGATATTTTGATACTTTTAATGGTCCAACAATGTGCCACAAGCACACGTGAGCCAAATGTATCATCCTAATGAATCAAGCACCCCTTTTTCAAAGCTAAGGTCTCCAAGTTCATTTTATACTTCTACAAAACACATTCCAAGGCCTCTTCTTAAGGATGAAAACTCTGATTCGGGAAGAGGCTTGGTAAAGATGTCGGCTAGGTTCGACTTTGATTCAACATAGTGTAGTTCTATGTCTCCCCTTGCCACATGGTCTCTAATGAAGTGATGTTTCACTTCAATGTGTTTTGTCCTAGAATGATGAACCGGATTTTTAGTTAGATTGATTGTGCTTACATTATCACACAAGACTTTGACCTTGGTGTAATGTAGCTCATAGTCCTCTAAGGTGTGCATAATCCAAAGGAGTTGGAAAGCACATCCACCCATTGCCACATATTCTGCCTCCGTTGTTGATAGGGCAACGCATGGTTGTTTCCTACTACTCCAACTAACTAAAGAAGACCCAAGGAATTGACACCCTCCACTTGTACTCTTCCTATCTAACTTATAACCCGCATAGTCCGAATCGGTGTATCCAATTAGGTCAACATTTGGGGTTCTAGGATACCAAAGTCCGACGTTTAGGGTCCCTTTCACATACCTTAGGATTCTCTTGACTACAACCAAATGGGACTCTTTGGCACACGATTGGTACCTTGCACACATACCTACCGCAAAGAGTATGTCGGTTCTACTAGCGGTTAGGTATAGGAGGCTACCAATTATGCTCCTATATTGTTTAGAGTCTACCATTTTGCCTTCAAGGTCACTATCCATTTTTACATTAGTTCCTATTGTTAGTGATATGAGAGAAGTGTCCTAAGGCAATCGTCTTATGATTGTAAACATTTATTTCAATAAATGATAATTCACTATTTGAGTATACATGTTTGTGTATTTGATTGGGATCTTAAACTCATCTACTGAATGTCCGCCATACAATTCACAGCATAAGAGAATTTGTGATGGAATCACAACTAGTGATTATCTCTAAATGTGCAAATGTGAAGTGTTGGAAATATCCCTAGTCGATGAATTGATAAATACGGACATTATCAATTCTGTTGAGACTAGCATGGGTTATTCTCTATTCAGCTGATTCTCACTGGCTGGTGACATTGGGATGTCCGGAGATAAACATGGATGCTAGTTAAGGGAACTAGTTCATTGGAGTGACTAGCTGTAAGACTTCATATGGGAATCTACATATAGATATGTCAATGAAGATCTTACTGTGGCTTAAGTGCGATGTTCCTTTGACTTGCGGTGTTCAAGTCATCTTGGTCATGGAGACTTATACTTTGACATCTTAAGCAAGCATCTCCAAGGAGGTGTGGACCCAGGATGATCGGGTATAAGCCGAAGTGCCCGAAGATGTTTAAACAGCCTACAAAGGATTCACCACTCCTTGCGAGGAGATGTATACCCAGGCCTATCGTCGGATTGTTACTCAAAGCCTCTGGCCAGAGCATATCATGTTAAGAGTGCGAGTCTCTTAAATACATGAGAGTAATTAGAAATCCAAAGGACGAGAAAGACACTACTTGGGCTAGGTGTGACGTAGTCAGCCTAGTGGGGACTGACACCATTGACCGTGTCCTGAACCAAGTGGGTATAAGGTGGTGAAGGGAATGAGGCACGATTCATTAGAGCTGCTGAAGGGTTTCAGAATAATTTCTTCTGAGGTCAAACCGTTGATCTTTCGATTAATTGGGGATCATGATGTACTACTAGGTGCCACTCATGATCGTTCTATAATTAGTTAAATTATAGACGGCCAACATAAATCGAAAGCCTATTTAGTCACACGCACTACGAGTAATCCGAGGGATTTAAAACGAGTTGAAAATTGGATTTTCCGATCAAGAGAAATAAGTCGAATCTGAGTTAGTCAGAGGCGCAATGGAAGCTAAAAATGGCTAAGTCTTTTGAAGGCTTTTTGGGCGAATTAAATGAGTTTAATTCGCGGCGGTTCGGGTTGGTTTGGCCGGCCAAAGAGGGTGTCAAAACCCCCTTTGGTGGCCGGCCACAATAAGAGGAGAAAACCAATTAATTTTGGTTTAATTAATAAAATAAATCTAGTGCGATTTATTTTATAAATTATGGATAAATAAATTTGTATAGAGAAATTTATATAAATAAAATTTATAGAAATTTATTCTTTTATGGAAGATTAAAATAATCCATGAATTGGTTTATTTTAATTTTATAAAATCAATTATGAATTGATTTTTCCATAATAAGAAAGTTTATAAATTTCTTATAAAATTTATTCCATAATTTAAAGAGAAAAAGAATTAGTTTTATTATAAATTAGTTTATAATAAAGACTCGGTTTAAACGGAATAATTAATAAGAAAATTTATAAGATAAATTTCTTATAACTAATTCCGTTAAATCCGTTAATTCGGTTTAGAGGGAGACTTAGCAAAGGAGTTGCTCATATATAAAGGAACCAAAGGCTAGCCCTTATTCCTAATTAAGAGATTAATTATTCTCTCCCTCTCTCTCTTAATCTCTCCTCTCCTCCTTCTCCCTCTCTTCCCTTAGGGCCGGTGCCCACCCTAGCTCCCCTAGGGCCGGCGCCCAACCTACATCCAAGGTGGTGGAGGCCGTGAGCTTCAAGAAGAAGAAGGAGAACCCGAACACGAAGAAGAAGAAGCGGATAGTGATTCCTCTCTTCCCGGAATTCGATTCCGTTACTTCGTTGGTTAGTTTCCTAATTTTTCTCTTGATCTTCTAAGTTGTGCCCATAGAGAATCTAGTAGTTCTTGTCAGCACAAAACTCGTGACTTTGCGAAGTCATCCCGAAGAGAACTCGGCGTGGACGCGAATAGAGGCGGAGCTTCCAAGGGACGCTACGGTTGGATCTCGTCCCTTTTCTTCGAGTTACGCGAGGTATAAAAGTAAATTAGTTTACTTTTCGCAAAATTTTATTGTATGATTATGTCAACACACCATAGGGTTGCATGCTAGATACGAAGTTAAAATAATTTAGGAAATTATTTTTGCAAACTCTTCCGCTGCACGTAAAAATTTTAAATTTTACGAACTCGTATCCTTGTCAACATTCACCCGGTCCTAACAGTGGTATCAGAGCCGGTTAGTGTTCGACATTATCATATAATTGTTTTGCGGAACACTTTGTCATGATCTCAATTTCGGAAAAAATTTTCAATTATGGAAACTTTCAAATTATAATAGATTTTAGATTTAGAAATTTCAAAGTTTGGAAATCCTCATGAAATTTCGCAAACGTTTGGAATTTTCTAGTTTCTAAAATTTTATGATAATTGTGAAAACTTCCCATCTTTGGAAACTTTCTAAATTTTGGAAATTTTTCTATTTTAGAAATTTTCTAATTTTTGGAAATATGTAAGTTTTCTTTTTACCAAAAAACTTACAATTATTCTGAAAAATTATTTTTGAAATCTCGCAATTTTGGGCACTTTCTTTTGAGAAAGTCTAGACAAATTCATGTACAGTTAATTGACAATTAAATTTGAATTGGTTTTTAAATTGACAACAAAATTCTTCATTTTGGATTGAGCCTCGGGGAGCCGTCCAATTTAAAGTTAGTTGTTGTAATTTAATTTCCTAATTTTTAATTAAAATTGTCATGTTTGATTTGGATTGAGCCTCGGGGAGCCGTCCAATTGGATTTACAACACATTACTTTTCTTTGGGTATCTGAGCCTCGGGGAGCCACCCTTAGAAAATGATTTGTTGTAATTAATTAAATCCATGAATAAAATATGTTGAAGAGGTGATGCTCTTACATATTGTTGTCTCCAAAATTAATTAGGAAAATGGTTTCCTATAGAGTTTTCTTAAATAAGATTTTCATGAAAATAATATGTAGTTGAATTAAGGGATTTGTCTCTTAATTTAATAAGATTTGATTTAGAGAAATCAAAATCTTGAACATATTATTTCCGAAATTAATTATGACAATTTAGGAAATTGTTTCCCAAAACAATTCCTTTAATAAAGTATGAAATTATAATTAGGAAATCCGGTTCCTAATTTAATTCATGAGACTTGATAAATTAAGTCACATACATACTTTATTAAGGAAAACGTTAGTCATGACATAATTATATGTCATGAATGTGCTTAGAAAAGAATGAGACCTAAACACCCCTTACAAAATATTAAGGCAAACACCTTCCATTAATATGGTTAGAATCGGAGTTTTGTTTCTCGTTTGGGTTGATGGACACATCCATGCCCAACTTGAACCTCAACATGTTCAAACCAGGGAATTAGTTTATGAATAATATAGTTGATGTCAGAGGTCAATCCTTAGTTTTGGTTGTTGGACACATCCAAGCCGGACTAAACGGTTGAATGAACTTCAACAATATTAAAACTATTTCTTGATTAATGGGTCAGCCTTAAGCTTGGAGCATCGATTTGTTGTGCCACAGCCAAGGTCGATGTAAAGAGAGGTGCAGTTGGGTGCTATGTATATTGATACATACTTGTTAATGAGTTAACAACCCAATGATTTATGCAAACATTCAATTAGTTGATAGCATAAAGTGATAATTACATATATGTGATGTGTAATCGGTATAATTACCTACCTTCATAGCTAAGAAAAACTTGATGGCCACAGCCATGGTGGTTCTTATCTATGGTTGGATATCAACCTATTTGGAGATGTTCCTACAATCTCCCGAATTGATAATAAGGGTGATTCAATTCGTAAAATAAATAGGATTTAATTTATGTATGTTGATACATTCTTAATCAATCTTCTCACATAATCTCAATTTGTATTTCTAAGATAATCACTCGATCATGTCTTACATAAACTTGCGTTCCATTTTGGACACCAATAAACTGACTGGGCCGAACTTCATGGACTGGCTTCGAAACCTGAGGATAGTCCTCAAGGCAGAAAAGCTTGCTTATGTCCTTGAAGAACAACTTCCCAACCGTCCTTCTAAAGATGCAACTCTAGACCAATTTCCAGAGTTGCTCAACCTGCTGAAGACTGTAGAGCCTTCTGTAAAGCAGGATCAGAAGACAATACTGTTAGTTGGATCCTCGAAGAAAGGTTCTAAGAGGAAGACCAAAGAACAGAATAAAGGGAAGAAGAAAAAGGCCAAAAAGACCGGAAAAACCCCAAAAGACACTTGCCATCATTGTGGCAAGGAGGGTCACTGGCGAAGAAACTACAAGGTTTATCTTGAGTCCTTGAAGAAGAAGGCATCCGATGCCCCATCTTCTTTAGGTATCTTCGTTATTGAATGTCACTCTATTTCCTCAAATACCTGGGTACTTGATACTGGGTGTGGCTCACAGATATGTAATGACATAAAGGGGCTAAGGAATAGAAGAAGGCTCGTCAAGGGAGAAGCGAATTTGCGAGTTGGAAATGGAGCAAAGGTTGCTGCTATTGCCATCGGAACATATTTGCTAAAGCTCCCGACTGGACTTGTCTTAGAATTGGATAATTGCTATTTTGTTCCTTCATTAATAAAGACCATTGTATCTATTTCATGTTTGAATGAAAAAGGTTATCATTTAACTTTCAGTAACAATTGTTGTTACATAACTTTAAATGACGTTCTTTATGGGAATGGAACTTTGTGCAATGGCATCTACACGTTAGATTTATCCAGTGACGTTTTCAATATCGAAGTTAGCAACAAACGTGCTCGAATAGATAATCGAATAGACTCCTACACGTGGCACTGTCGTCTTGGCCATATAAGTAAGAAACGCATGACCGAATTACACCGATGTGGAATTTTGGAATCATTTGAACCCGGTTCATTTGATACATGCGAATCGTGCTTAAAAGGCAAGATGACCAAATTACCCTTTCCCGGAAAGGGTAATCCAGTGGGAGAGTTGCTTGGTCTAATACATACCATGTATGCGGACCAATGTCAACTCAAGCACAAGGAGGCTATAACTACTTCATCACCTTTATCGATGATCACTCACGATTCGGTTATGTGTTCTTGATGAAACACAAATCTGAAGCTTTTGATAAATTCAAAGAATTCAGAAATGAAGTAGAGAAACAACTTGGCAAAAGTATTAAAATACTTCGATCCGATCGGGGTGGAGAATACTTAAGTCAAGAGTTTCAAGATTATCTTAGGGACAATGGGATATTATCCCAATGGACTCCGCCGTATACACCACAGCATAATGGTGTATCTGAGAGGCGAAACCGAACCTTGATGGACATGGTTAGGTCGATGATGAATCATGCAACTCTTCCAAAATCCTTTTGGGGCTATGCACTTAAGACAGCTGTTTACTTGCTAAACAGAGTCCCGACCAAGGTAGTCTCTACTACTCCATATGAGATTTGGAATAGTAAGAAACCTCACTTAACTCACCTTAAGATATGGGGTTGTCCTGCTTATGTGAAGCGGGTTGTATCAGACAAATTGGATGCTAAGTCTGATAAATGTCTATTTATTGGATACCCTAAGGAAACGAAGGGTTACCAATTCTATCATCCCTTGGAACAAAAGGTGTTTGTTTCAAGGCATGCTGTATTTCTAGAAAAAGAATTTCTTTTACAAGAAAACAGTGGGAGTGGCATTGAACTTGATGAAGTTCAAGAAACTCCAATAGACATTACAGAGACACCTAGTCTAGACCCACAACCGAGAACTCATAGTGATGAGCTATCAGTTAAACCTAAAACTACACCACCTCTTCGTAGGTCTGATAGGACACGCAACATTCCAGAGAGATACGGATTTCTCGTAAGTGAATCGAACGACGTGTTGCTCATTGGTGATGACGAACCTATCAGTTATGAAGATGTTCTGAAAAGTTCAGAAAGGGACAAATGGCTTGAGGCCATGAAGTCGGAAATGGATTCCATGTACGAAAATCAAGTATGGGACTTGGTTAACCCACCTGAAGGGATCAAACCCATAGGGTGCAAGTGGGTTTTCAAGAAGAAAACCGACATGGAAGGTAATGTTGTTACCTTTAAGGCTAGATTAGTGGCAAAAGGATATCGTCAAAAACAAGGAATTGATTATGACGAAATCTATTCGCTAGTAGCTATGCTTAAATCCATTCGGATGCTCCTAGCCATAACAGCTCATTATGATTATGAGATATGGCAAATGAATGTGAAAACAGCTTTCCTTAATGGAAACCTGCTTGAGGATGTATACATGATACAACCTGAAGGTTTCACATCGATTGATAAAACCAAAGTATGCAAGCTTCGACGATCCATATATGGACTGAAGCAAGCATCTAGGAGCTGGAACATCCGTTTTGATGAGACAATCAAAGAGTTTGATTTCTCACAAAATCCTGACGAACCTTGTGTGTACAAGAATGTTAGTGGGAGTACAGTCGTATTCCTAGTATTATATGTCGATGACATATTGCTTATAGGAATGATATATCAGTTTTACAGATAGTTAAAATTTGGTTGTCCAAAACTTTCTCCATGAAAGACCTGGGAGAAGCGACCTATATCCTTGGGATTAGAATCTATAGAGATAGATCAAAACGGTTGCTTGGTCTTTCGCAGTCTACATATATAGACCGAGTGCTAAAAAGGTTTAGCATGTCGGAATCCAAGAAAGGTTACCTTCCCATCAGGCATGGGATCAACCTTTCGAAGTCTATGTGTCCGCGCACAGAAGACGAGAGGATTAGCATGAATAAGATTCCCTATGCATCCGCGATAGGATCTATCATGTATGCTATGTTATGTACTAGGCCCGATGAATCGTATGCTTTGAGTGTCACAAGCAGATACCAGTCGGATCCAGGAATGGATCATTGGGCGGCTGTCAAGACAATCCTTAAGTACTTAAGAAGAACAAAGGATGTGTTCCTAATATATGGAGAAGGAGATATGGTAATACGTGGGTATACAGATGCCAGTTTCCAGACAGATAAGGATGACTCCAAATCACAGTCTGGATACGTATTTACTTTGAATGGAGGCGCAGTAAGTTGGAAAAGTTCCAAACAAGACACCGTAGCGGATTCTACCACGGAAGCGGAATATATCGCAGCTTCGGAAGCAGCAAAGGAAGCAGTTTGGATCAAGAAGTTTGTCTCAGAACTTGGTGTGGTTCCAACCATTGATGAAGCAGTGCCGGTTTACTGCGACAACAATGGAGCTATTGCACAAGCGAAGGAACCAAGGTCTCATCAACGATCCAAACACGTGCTTCGACGCTATCATCTGATCAGAGAGATTATAAGTAGGAATGACATACAAATTGAGAGATTCCCACTGAAAGGAATATAGCGGATCCTTTAACTAAGGCCTTGCCTCAAACAAGTTTGAGGGTCATGTTAGAGCCTGTGGTATTGGATACCGTAGCGATTGGCATTAGGCCAAGTGGGAGTTTGTTAGTGATATGAGAGAAGTGTCCTAAGGCAATCGCCTTATGATTGTAAACATTTATTTCAATAAATGATAATTCACTATTTGAGTATACATGTTTGTGTATTTGATTGGGATCTTAAACTCATCTACTGAATGTCCGCCATACAATTCACAGCATAAGAGAATTTGTGATGGGATCACAACTAGTGATTATCTCTAAATGTGCAAATGTGAAGTGTTGGAAATATCCCTAGTCGATGAATTGATAAATACGGACATTATCAATTCTGTTGAGACTAGCATGGGTTATTCTCTATTCAGCTGATTCTCACTGGCTGGTGACATTGGGATGTCCGGAGATAAACATGGATGCTAGTTAAGGGAACTAGTTCATTGGAGTGACTAGCTGTAAGACTTCATATGGGAATCTACATATAGATATGTCAATGAAGATCTTACTGCGGCTTAAGTGCGATGTTCCTTTGACTTGCGGTGTTCAAGTCATCTTGGTCATGGAGACTTATACTTTGACATCTTAAGCAAGCATCTCCAAGGAGGTGTGGACCCAGGATGATCGGGTATAAGCCGAAGTGCCCGAAGATGTTTGAACAGCCTACAAAGGATTCACCACTCCTTGCGAGGAGATGTATACCCAGGCCTATCGTCGGATTGTTACTCAAAGCCTCTGGCCAGAGCATATCATGTTAAGAGTGCGAGTCTCTTAAATACATGAGAGTAATTAGAAATCCAAAGGACGAGAAAGACACTACTTGGGCTAGGTGTGACGTAGTCAGCCTAGTGGGGACTGACACCATTGACCGTGTCCTGAACCAAGTGGGTATAAGGTGGTGAAGGGAATGGGGCACGATTCATTAGAGCTGCTGAAGGGTTTCAGAATAATTTCTTCTGAGGTCAAACCGTTGATCTTTCGATTAATTGGGGATCATGATGTACTACTAGGTGCCACTCATGATCGTTCTATAATTAGTTAAATTATAGACGGCCAACATAAATCGAAAGCCTATTTAGTCACACGCACTACGAGTAATCCGAGGGATTTAAAACGAGTTGAAAATTAAATTTTCCGATCAAGAGAAAAGTCG